>CM038465.1:27087003-27654185 GCA_021464415.1 Lonicera japonica | reverse complement strand
TGTGAGAATCCGTAAATGCGACCCCCGGGTCTCGTCCCTGTTCGTTGGGCGTCTGAAGCGTCGGAAGGGATTCCGTCGCTCCATTTGCTTGGAGTTGTTTGATGATTCATATCGGGTGTCCTTACGTCTATTCTAGATGCAAAGGGGTTCGTTCAGAGTCGCCAGTACGTTTTACGAGAAAACGGACAAAAAGGTTGTGTAAGGGGAAAGGCTAAAGATAAGCCTTTCTTTACACGTTTTGTCTGCGAAACCAGGATTCTATAGGGTTCGGAAACTATATTACGGTTTGGGAAGGTGTTAAGCACCCATTCCGCCCTTTCGGTCTCTAGTGGTCTTATATGTTTATTCTATGTTGAAAAACTTGGATGCTTTTACTGACAGTCTACTACTTTTCAAATGAAAACCCTAATTTCTGGGGGAAAACGGGAAGGGATAAAAAACCTTTGTGTTCCGAGATCCGATTTTTTATTATTATTGAAAGATGTAAATACAAATGACAAAAACCTTTTATTTTGAAAGAGTATCCCGTATTATTTCCTCAGATAATGACGGTTTTCTCGTGTTGTGTTTACTTTTGTAAAAGTTCGGATCTATATCGGGACGATTTAATATGGAATCATGACTCTTGAGAGGAGAATTATCAGACACATCGCAGTCTATAGAGAAGACAGGATATGTTGATTTTTAATTCCTAGATAAGTCGTATCAGTCCGGGTTTTGAAAACAGAATTTTATCCGGACGATAACGTACTTACTCTTCTGGTTTTGAAGATAGTTTATCAGGGTCTTTTGTTTTGAAAATGGTAGACTATTTATAACTTGGCAATAAGTTTATTCAAATAAAACGTGGACAAAACAACAGAAATAAAACAAGTACACAGATAGACCTGTTTAATTACCAGAAGAAACTTTATTTACCTTCCCGACGAGAATAATAATAATAAGAAAGAGAATATAATACGGCAGAGAGATCTCGGCGATAACAATCTTCTCCTTCTTCAGATATTTCGAGAATTCGATTCCAGAGACGGGACACGTCGAGTGTCGGGAATAGATTCGATAATTCTTCAGAGATAAGATGATAATATAAAATGCTTGATAGAATCAGACTAAAGCTCCAGATTTTCCAGATTCCAGTCCCCCCTGAACCCTTGGGGGTGTTGGCCTATTTATACTGCTCGGGGAAGATTGTCGCGCGACATTTCCCCAAAAAAGGCAAGTGTCGCGCGACATATTTGTTTGTCGCGCGACATTCCTGTATGTCGTGCGACAAACGGCTGAAGTGATGGGTCCTGACACTGTGATGTGTCAGAAAGTGGTTGGTCGGGTGCAGAGAGGGATTGTCGCGCGACATAGTGGGATTGTCGCGCGACATTCAATGATTGTCGCGCGACAATGTGATATGTCGTGCGACAATCCTTCATAAAAATAGGTTTGTCGCGCAACAAACCCCCCCGGAGTAGTTTCGGGTGCTCGGGTGTGTCCTGGACTCCAAAAAATAGTAGTCTCGTAGGTCGTTAGGGTTCTTGCGGGGGTCACGGATCGGGGTGTCTACAGACCCTCTCGACTCAAGCTCCTTGCTTGCAAGGAATTGAGGCGACTGGAAGAGATCATGATCCATGGCTCCCGCATGAACTCTAAAGAAGTGTTTATGCAAAAAGTGCTTGTGAGTGCCTCCGGAGAGGGCTTCGTGTTTGGTTTTGCCTCCGGAGAGGGCTTTGACTTGCTCCACTTGCCTCAGATGGGAGGACTACCATTGATCTTCTTTGCGCCTCAGATGGGAGGACTACCATTGCGCCTCAGATGGGAGGACTACCGTTGTGCCTCTCTGGGAGGGCTTCGCCTCAGGTGGGAGGACTACCGCTGTGCCTCTCTGGGAGGGCTTCGCCTCAGGTGGGAGGACTACCGTTTGTGCCTCTCTGGGAGGGCTTCGCCTCAGGTGGGAGGACTACCGTTGTGCCTCTCTGGGAGGGCTTCTAGATCTGTAAGAAGAAGGAAAAATGCCTCTGGGAGGACTTTCATGAGTAACTTTTGCCTCTGGAGAGGGCTTGTGATTTTGCCTCTGAAGAGGGCTTGTGTTTGTGATTTTTGTTAAAATTTAATTTGTCTCTCTTTAGACTGCTAGAGTGAGAGAGAGAAGTTTTCGTGAGGGTGAAAAGAGCTCCTCGAGGTCTAATCTTATCCGAATGTCCGCTTTCCTGTATCTTTCTTGAATTTTGTTCTCATGTTTTCCTCGAGTGAGGGTACTTTTCTCAGAAGGCAGTTTTCGATTTTCTTTGCTTTCCGCAGCGTGATGATTCGAGGATTTTCCAAACCATCTCTTCTGTATCGTGCTGAAAAGAAAATTTGTCTGAAAGTCCAATCTCTGATCTCTGTTTTTTTTTCTCAGTTTCTCTTTTTGGTAGGCCCAACATCGTTTTCTGTTTTTCGATGCCCTTATTTCTCCCTCTTTTGGGAAAGACTTTTCCTGGCCCTCTCTGTTTTTGACCAGGAGTCTTTTCATCCCTTTGTCGTGATCAGGAGCCTTACTCACCCAAAACGAAGCCCTGAGCCGATTTGGCCTAGCTGTCACTTTTGGTGTGGCTCTCCCTGCCACTCTGCATTTCTGTTTCTCTCGCTCGCTTTGGGCGCTCATACGGGTTATTTCTCTTTTCTACTTTTTCAATTTTTTCTATTCCCGTCTTATCTCGCTATTCTGCCTTTTCTTATTTGATGGTCTCGGTCCTTCTGTGAGATCAGAGACTATTCTGTTCTCGCATTTTTCGGAGAGATGATTTGGAAGTTTTCTCTTTGAAATCTTTATCATGGGTGTGCGGTTTAGCAAAAATTTCGAAAACCGCTCCTCGGAAGCCCTCCTGCAGGAGATAAAAAATGAGAAAAAGGTCAAAAAAATCAGGGGGGGATGGGAGATTGTCGCGCGACACTTCGGTGGGGAGCCCTTTGTCGCGCGACAATGTGGCCATTTGTCGCGCGACAAACTGACCACTATATAAGCCTCCTGCTGAGCTCATTCCACCTCATTCTCTCCCTTCTCTTTCTCTCTCTAGCTCTCTTTCTCTCTTCTTTCTAGCGCGGAAGCTCTGCCGTGTTTCCGACTTTTTTCATATATTCTACCTATACCGATGGACCCTGCTCATCCTGACAGACTGGAGGGTGACCAGGAGGAGGTCACCTTCACTGACGCTCAGGGCGTTCTCCGCTGCAGCCCTCATCATGACGACTGGGCGGACTTGGATTGGTACGATGAGGATGGGATAGACCGCGGTCGAGCGGTGGTCTATCGAGATGCTATCCGAGCTGCTCCAGTCCCGGATGTCCCGTGGCTCTTGATGGAGCCTGTCTCTCACGAGATTCGCCGTCGATCTCTGGTATGTCTTCTTTATCTGTTCTGTTTCTTGTCGTTTCCTGTATTTCATTTTCAATAATGTTAGTATGCATGTCTGCCTTGAATAACGCCCGATTTTTAGCGAACACATACTTTTTAGGTGATACCTCTTTTTTTAGGAAAAATACATAATCTACCCTATAACCCTATAACTCTCATAATTACACCAAAATACCCTCAGGTTTGGGAAATTTACATAATTTACCCCTATAACCCTGTACTCTCATAATTACACCAAAGTACCCTCAGGTTTTAGGAAAATTACATAATTTACCCCTATAGCCCTATAACTCTCATAATTACACCAAAGTACCCTCAGGTTTTGAAAATTACATAATTTACCCTTATAGCCCTATAACTCTCATAATTACACCAAAGTACCCTCAGGTTTTGGAAAATTACATATTTACCCCTATAGCCCTATAACTCTGTAATTATACACCAAAGTACCCTCAGGTTTTGGAAAATTACATATTTACCCTTATAGCCCATAACTCTCATAATTACACCAAAGTACCCTCAGGTTTTGGAAAATTACATAATTTACCCTTATAACCCATAACTCTCATAATTACACCAAAGTACCCTCAGGTTTGGAAAATTACATAATTTACCCTTATAGCCCTATAACTCTCATAATTACACCAAAGTACCCTCAGGTTTGGAAAATTACATAATTTACCCTTATAGCCCTATACTCTCATAATTACACCAAGTACCCTCAGGTTTTGGAAAATTACATAATTTACCCCTATACCCCATATCTCTCATAATTACACCAAAGTACCCTCAGGTTTGGAAAATTACATAATTTACCCCTATAAGCCCATATCTCTCATAATTACACCAAAGTACCCTCAGGTTTGGAAAATTACATAATTTTACCCCTATACCCTATAACTCTCATAATTACACCAAAGTACCCTCAGGTTTGGAAAATTACATAATTTTACCCCTATAACCCCATAACTCTCATAATTACACCAAAGTACCCTCAGGTTTGGAAAATTACATAATTTACCCTACCCTATAACTCTCATAATTACACCAAAGTACCCTCAGGTTTGGAAAATTACATAATTTACCCCTATAACCCTATACTCGTTCTCTTGACTGCAGTGGGTTGGCCGGGGTTGGGGTTCTCCCAACACTATATCTTCGGAGTGGCGACGGGCACCGGCCCTGTCCAGGAGTTGATTCTGGCGACTCCTTTTGGCTCCCTCCTCGACGCCCTCCCAGAGCGGGTTTCTAGGGCGGCAGTTTTGGTGTCGGCCCTGGCTTGCCATTGGTGGGATACTACTCATACCTTCCATTGGAGCTGGGGTGAGATGACGATGACACCCCTCGATCTTTTTGCTCTGACCGGGATTCCTTCAGGGGGGGTCCCTATTCAGATCGATGTCCCTTTGCGTCTGACGGCAGAGGGTATTGTTAGTGCGCTTGGATGGTTCCCGGAGCGGCGGAGTTCCGGCGATACGATTCCTCGGGGTGTCTTGGTTACGCGGCTAGCCACAGAGAGAGCTCGGCTAGTTGCTTCAGGGGTTCCTATGACCCGTCAGGAGGCGCGCCAGTATGCCCGCGTCCTTCTTCTGTTGACACTCCATGATTTATTCGAGGCACGTGGTGGGGACACGGCTCACCTTTGGTGGTTGCCCTATCTTCGGGACTTCAGCCTCATGTTTGACTATGACTGGGGAGGCTTCATTCTTGCAGTCCTCTATGATGCCATGGACCAGGTCTCTCGCCATTTAGCCCTGAACCTCAAGGGCTTTTCTCTGCTGTGGGAGGTACATACTTTAGTCCTTTTGTCCTTGCTTCAGTTCTTTACATATTACCTGTTGATCATTGCTGATTTCTTTTATCTTTCCTTTTCAGAGCTGGTTTGTTGCTTATACCCGCCTGGGTCGTGCCCAGGTGGATCTCCTCGTTGAGAACGAGGACCAGTTTCCTTTTCTCCGCCGATTCATTGCGGGGAACTACCGGGCTCCCTATGTATACCGGACTCGGGAGACCGGAGCTGCTGCCGTTCACGACCTGTTGGAGGAGCAGGTAAATATTTTAGTTCTCTTGCTCTTTGATAGTTAGATAGAATATATAAATTATTGAGAATAAAAAACTTGTTTTCTTTTCAGGTTGAGTGGGCCCCTTGGGGTGATCTGAGTCCCCATTATGGGTATGGCCGCGCCCTGACCGCCTCGAGGACTAGGCGGCTTATCCGGGATGAGTACGGCCTTCTCTTCTACTTGGGCGAGAGGGTCATTCGCCAGCACACGCCGTCCCAGTGGCCTCGTGTTCCATTATTCCCTCCTGTTCTGATGAGGCGGACGGGCGAGATCGATCCGGTGACGGTGCAGGCCTTGGTCGACGGACTCGGCTTCCAGACGTTCGTCGAGGAGGGAGACTACCCTGTTTTTGCTGCCCGTTATCTGATGAGGGAGCCGAAGGGGACTCGGGGACGGGTCTTCTATGAGAGGTACCGGGCATTGGGAGGTGATCCCAACTACATACGGGGACAGACCCATTTAGCTAGGGCGGTTCCGGGTCACTTGCCACCTGTCCCCGATCAGAGGGACAACATTCCGGATTCTGAGGACGAGGATCCTGAGGGAGAGAGGGATGTTCCTGCTGCGGCCGAGGGCGGTGGTCGGCCAGAGGGCGAGGAGGTGATGCGACAGCGGTTCCGGAGCCGTCGCCTCAGGCGACACCTGTGAGGGAGCAGCGTACTGAGGGTTTCGAGTTTCCCACCGGCCCTTCTGTGTCTCCGGGGGTCCTTTTTGCTGCTGCTGAGGCTGCTGAGGGGAGAGCGGGATTGTCTGAGAGGTCCTGGGAGCCTGCGGACCTTGGGGCAGACTATGAGCAGTTCGGGCGGACTCCTCCAGCTGCGGTGGCTACTCCTTCTAGTGGGGTACCTCCTTTGAGGGCGACGGCCATAGTGGATCCTCCGGGGGTCCGTACCTACGCCATGTTGACTCCTCTTCCGGCGACTGTCATGGGTCCTCCTGCCCGATCTCCAGGTTTGGGGGGTTCTTTATCTCGGCCTCCCTTGTTCCCGATCCGTGAGGAGGGCAGATCCACTTCTGCTGGTGTTCCGACGGGGTTATCTATTCCGTGGGTAGATCTACCCCCACTCCCCAGGGACATCTCTTACGTTGGCGCTGGATTACGTCGATATCCCGTCCCGGAGTACCCTCTTCCTGAGGATACTTTTGACTATCTAGGTGGTCGCCCTGATGACGAGGTACTTTCTTCAACTTCTCTTGATACCCTTACATCTATATCTATCTATTTTGATTGTGCTGATTCTTTTATCTTATGTCTTTTTACAGCGGGTGAGTGTTCGGGTGGCAGATCTACGGGCTTGGCACGCCCAGTACCTCTACAGCTGGAACCTGCTCCAGTATGTCGGTCGAGACCCTCCAGCCTACATGCGTGATTATCAGAGGGCTATCGACATCTCTTTACGGCCGGACGACCCCCTGACTTCCTCTCATGCCCGGACGGATTCTCGAAAGAGCAGTAGTCGGACTTCCAGGCGTTCCCGATCGTCGGTGATCCGTCCTACGGCATCGGTCCAGTCTACGGGGCCTTCTCAGGTTGCAGTTCCTCCTGTTCCTGGCGCCCCAGTTGTTGATCTTACTCCCGAGGAGGGCTCGGGCGATAGTGGGAGCGTGTCAAAACGCGCCCGAGTAGATTAGTTTTCCCTTTCTGCACTTAGTGTTAGTTTGGACAGATATGTATTTATTTTAGACATGTTTAGACAGATATTTAAAAACTGTTCTTTTATTGGATTTATAAAATATCTTTATCTGTGTTTGATTATACTTTTATTCTCTGTATGTGAAAGATATATACATACACACACATATATATATATATATAAGAGTCGGTTTTTTTAGAAGTCATACCTTGTAGTGTAGTGATACTTTTCCTGTAAAAAGAGCAAAGTGAGAACAAGAAAGCATCCAAAAATGATTCTTTTGGCAATCATGACTGCTATGTGTAGAAAGAACAAAATTAGGGTGACCCCAAAGGAGTTTGTCGCGCGACAATCCCTCCTGGATATGGGTTTGTCGCGCGACAAACAGGTACAGGTCCCTCTTTTTTGCTATAAATACATCCATCTTCCTTCCTTCATCCTCACACCTTCCAAAAATGTCTTCTTATCGCACAAAATCTGATTTTTCTTATGTCAATGCTAGAGATGCTTTGATATCTTCCGAAAATGGTCTGAACTTTGGTGCCTTTAGTCCTTTAGCGGGCTGGTGCTATCGTCCCGTCGATTTTTCCTTTCTATTAGGTGCCTTGTATTTCTGGAGTCCTGCGGACCATCTCTTCCGCTTTGGACTAGATGAGCTCTGCCCGACCTATGAGGAGTTCTCCTGGCTGTTACGTTCTGACGTTCGTCTCCCGATGGCAGTTCCCATAGAAGAAATCGGTCCCCGTGACATGCTAATTGCTCTGTTAGCCATTCCCCAGGCGGCCTGTGATGGTTTCATTGCCGATGGTTTTCTTGACCTCCATAAAATGGTGAGGTTCTTTCATCGTTATGAAGATAGGGCCTCTTACGGCGTGGGGCGTACTGCAGCGGCCCTGATTTGCCTGGTTTCTGATATGCTGCTGGTGACGGGTTCTTCCCGTGTTGATCCGACTATCCTGAGTCTGATTTACCAGGCTAGAAATGGGGAGTCTATAGTGCCGATCATTCTTGCAGAGACCCTGAATGGTCTTGATGATGTTCAACGGGGGGCCTCGCCCTTCTTCCGGGGGAGTCCGCGTCTGCTATACATGTGGCTGCTAGAGCGCTTTCGATCGGTGGGTTTCAACGGAGCTCGGCTCGACAATCCGACTCATTTCTTCCATCGGCCTCTCTTTGGTGCTTTGACCATGTCTTCCTCTGATTGGACGGTATGGTTTTCGGAGAACTTTCGGGCTATCCGGTGGAACATTCCTTGGTGGAAGCTGAGGGCGATGGTACTTAGCACTGGGGGTCAGAACTACGTTCGGCTCCGCGGGCTCTGGTTCACTTCCTTTTATCTCCCTGGGCGTCTTTTTCGGCAGTTTAACATTCCTCAGGAGGTTCCCCTTGGTCTGAACAACTTCTCTTCTGAGTCTAAATTTGTGACCCCACATGTTTCTTTATCGGTAGAGAGGATGTGGCGTGCCCGACTGACTCGTCAGTTCAATTATGCCCGGTTTGGTATTACCCGGCCCCTCCGGGCTGATATCATCCGCTCTTGCTGGCAATCTCTGGAAGGAGAACTGATCGACGACCCCTTTCAAATGGAGTGGTTCCGGTTCATGGATACGGAGGCTACTGATGATAACATTGTCTTTGCATATCAGATCTTGGACGAAGCTCGGATCGATTTGGCTATTGAGGACCCAGTGTGGCCAACCCCTAGGGATTAGTTTCTTTCGTATTTGTTATGTCTCCTTTGTAACCTTCGGTGTTCTGAACCACCTTTTAATAATATATGAGGGACTGCTTGCGGGAAATAAATTTATTTACAAAGTTTAAACCGGGCCTGAAGTCACTTCTCAGGTTGCCTACGTTCCCCTTTTTGATTTTTTACAAAGAACAAAAAGTTTTGAGTTGGGGCTCAGGTTTACGTAGTTCTTATTACATGCCACACCTATTGATAATACTTCTTCAGTCGATCCATGTTGACTGGTGAATGTAGTAACTGCCCATCCAAATCAGTGAGTATAGCGGCACCTCCTGTATCGATTTCTTTGACGATGTACGGTCCTGTCCACTTCTGCCCGAACTTACCCCTCGGATCTCTGGCCGGTTCTCGAATTTCTTTCAATACAATATCGTTCTCGTTGATACCCCGAGTCCTCACTTTCTGGTTAAATGCTCGAGCGATTCTCTTCTGATACCCCTGATGGTGGTATGCGGCTTTCAATCTCTTTTCATCTAGTAGGGCTAGCTCGTTATAACGTGCCTGGACCCATTCCAGTTCATTGACTTGATTTTCTAGTATTACCCTGAGGGAGGGGACTTCTAACTCAACAGGGAGGACTGCTTCCATCCCGTATGTAAGAGAGAACGGGGTTGCCCCTGTGGAGACCCTCTCGGTGGTGCGATATCCCCACAATGCATAAGGTAACTTCTCTGGCCAGTCTCGACAGGTGTCGGTCATTTTGCTTAGGATATTCTTCAGATTTTTGTTGGCGGCTTCAACTGCCCCATTGGTTTGTGGCCGGTATGGCGAAGACCTGTGTCTGGTAATACCGTATTCTTCCATGATGGTATTAGCTTCTCCTTCGAAGTGGGTGCCGTTATCTGAGATGATCTCGTGTGGGACCCCATATCGGCAAACAATATTCCTTTTGATGAATCGGGCTACTTTTTTGGCATCGAGAGTCTGGTAAGACTCGGCTTCTACCCATTTGGTGAAGTAGTCGATGGCCACTAGTATGAATTCATGGCCGTTGCTGGCTTTGGGCGAGATCTTCCCAATGACGTCGATTTCCCAGGTTGCGAAAGGCCAGGGAGCAATCATGGTGTACAATTCTTTTGGAGGAAGCTTCTGGGATTTAGCATAAATTTGGCACTTGTGACAATGGCGTACGTGATTAACGCAGTCGGTTTACAGAGTAGACCAAAAATAACCTTGTCTGATGATTTTGCGGGCAAGTGTATGTCCGCTCATATGAGGTCCGCAATCGCCCCCATGTATCTGATCCATTACTCTGACTGATTCTTCTTCGGTGAGGCATTGAAGATGAGTCCCGTCGTAGTTTCTTTTATACAATCTTCCTGCACAAAGTATGAACCCTGATGCTAATCTTCTGAGCGTGACCCGTGTTTTCTTGTCTGTTTTCTCAGGATACTGATGGTTCTTCAGCAGGTTCCAGATATCGTAAAACCAAGTGGTTGAATCCCCTTCCGAAGCCCTTCATTCTCTACCACCAAGGCCGTGCAATGTGCTGGTTCTGATTTCTTTTGCACCGTAAGAGTTATTTCTTCCATTCCTTCCGGGATATCGATCATAGATGCCAGGGTTGCCAGTGCGTCAGCAAAACTGTTCTGAGACCTGGGGAGATAGTAAAATTCCGTATGCTTGAACTTTTCCGCGATATCCTCCAGTCGGGCGAGGTAAGGGACCAATTTCTCATCTCTGATCTTCCATTCTTTCAGGACCTGGTGAACCACTAGTGCTGAATCTCCGTATACCTGTATCCTCTTTATACCCCTTTGAAGAGCTATCTCTAACCCGAGTATGCAGGCTTCATATTCAGCCATGTTGTTGGTGCAGAAGAAGTCCAGACGATATGATACCGGAGAGTGAGTTTGGTCTGGAGAGACTAACAGGATACCTATCCCGTTTCCATTCCGATTGGCGGCCCCGTCAAAGTACAACTTCCAGTCTTCATCGATCTCGACATTCATGATGGTTTCGTCTGGGAACTCGGCTTTTTCTAGTACGTCTCCCAATATTGGATTGTGGGCCAGGTAATCAGCTATGATCTTGCCTTTGACTGTCTTTTGGGTCATATAGGTGATGTCAAATTCGGAGAGTAGAAATAGCCATTTTGCCATTCGGTTCGAGAGAGCCGGTTTCTCGAAGAGGTATTTCAACGGATCAATCCGTGATGCCAGGATGACTGAGAAAATTAGCATGTAGTGCCGTAGTTTCTGTGTTACCCAGATGAGAGCGGTGCATGATTTCTCCAATGGTGTGTAGTTCATTTCAAATGGGGACAGTTTCTTGCTGAGGAAATAGATGGCCTGCTCTTTCCGGGTATCAGTCAGGTGCTGGGCTAGCATTGCTCCTGCGGCTGAATCAGTGACGGTTAGGTATAAAATTAAAGGTAGTCCGGTTTGTGGTGGGGCTAATACTGGGGGGTTGGAGAGATATTCTTTGATCCTATCAAAAGCTTCCTGGCACTGATCGTTCCACTCTCCCGGTGAAGATTTCCTCAGGAGTTTGAAGATGGGCTCGCAAGTCTGAGTGAGCTGAGAGATGAACCTACTGATGTACTGCAGATTACCCAAAAATCCCGGACTTCTTTCTCAGTACGAGGTTTAGGCATTTCTTGGATAGCTTGAACCTTGGCGGGGTCTACCTCGATTTCCTCTCTTACTGACAACATAACCTAGGAGTTTTCCTTTGGTTACCCCGAACACACATTTCTGCGGATTGAGTCTCATCTGATACTGGCGGAGCCGGTCGAAGAAAGGTTCGCAGGGCTGGTATGTGACCTTCCCTCTCCTTTGATTTGATTATCATGTCGTCTACATACACCTCTACTTCTTTGTGGATCATGTCGTGGAAAATAGCGGTGGCTGCTCTCTGATAGGTTGTCCCCGGCGTTCTTCAGCCCAAATGGCATAACTGTGTAGCAGTATGTTCCCCATGGTGTGATGAAAGCCGTTTTTCCTGGTGATCCGGGTGCATTTTAATCTGGTTATACCCGGCAAAACCATCCACAAATGACTTTAGGGCATGGTTGGCAGTGTTATCTATTATCAAATCGATGTTGGGCAATGGGAAATCGTTCTTCGGACAAGCTTTGTTAAGATCCCGGTAATCCACACACATGCGGACCTTCCCATTTGCCTTTGGAACGGGCACAATGTTGGCTAACCATGAAGGGTAATCGATCACCCGTAAAAACCCTACACTCAGTTGTTTCATCACTTCTTCCTTTACTTTTAGGGACCATTCTGGCGTAAGTTTTCTTAACTTTTGCTTGACAGGTCTGAACTCCGGCTTGGTATGTATCTCGTGCATCACTATCTGACTGTTCAATCCTGGCATATCCGCATAAGACCAGGCGAAGACATCCACGTACTCTTTCAGAGTTTGTGTGAATTTCTCTTTTTCTGTTTCACTCAGACTTGTCCCAATGCGGACCTCCTTTCTTTCCTTTTCTGTTCCGAGGTTAATTTCGAGAGTGTCTCCTTCCTCACTCTGTATACGCTGTTCCTCCCGTTCCGGGTGTTCGTTCAGTATTTCTAACTCCTTATAAGCTATTACAGAATTACAAATAACAGGATAACGCAACACAGAGTTTTCTTCATTGATAATAGTGTTTACAGGTACAAGTTTAAAGAGTAAATTTAGGAGTGGCTCTTTCCTAGCCTTACTTTCACTTTCACCTCTCACCCTTACAATTTCACTATTTTCCCTTTCCCTTTGGTAGTCTGGATCAGCGTATATCAGGTGTACGGGGTCATCCCTCGGCTCGTCATCCCCTAGAACCATGATGTCGAAAAGATCTCCGATCATTTCTTCCTCCTTGTCTGTCTTGTCTTCATTTCCTTCTTTCAACCCGATCGTTAATTTGGTGGAGAAACTGTGTTCAATGCTTTCTTTGACATATAGGTCCTCTTCATAGAAGATTTCCCATCCCGGCAGGTTCTCTCCGTCGCTGTTTCTCCAAGGTTCCTGAAAACCGCAAAAGGGGAAGTCCTCTCCTTCTTTGACAAAAAACCCGTTCAAAGAGCTGAAACTCGGATATTGATGCCCTCGGCCCCTTTTTTGCTGATCGTCTTCTTCAGTGTGTCGGTACCCCAAACTTTCCCTTTCGTACCTCGTTACTGGTTCCAAGGCTTGAAGTAGTCCTGGTTGTCCCATTCCCAGACCGGCTCCAGGCAAGTATTTCATCATTCTCAACATATTTGTAATCTTGGTGCTGAGACCGGGGATATTGTCAGGGGAAGATATTCGATTTTCTGGGTACTGAGAGTTTGTACTTGAGGCTCGTAAGAAAAGCCTCCTAATTGTATGTTCTGGCTTCCGATTCCCAAAACAGGTAACTCCAGATCTGCCAAGGTCCTTTCAGGATCTCCTTGGATGGTAATTATGTTCCCTTCAAACGGTATCTTGATCTTTTGGTGCAAGGAGGAGGGGAGTGCTCCTATGTCGTGTAGCCACGCTCTTCCCAGCAGGAGGTTGAAACTGGAGGGAATGTCTATGATTTGGAAATCGGCCGAAAAATTTCCGGGACCGACCCTGAGATCTAGCTTTAGAGAACCCAGAACGGCCCTTCTGGTATTGTCGTAGGCCCTGACAGTCACGGCGGATGGAGAAAGTTCTGAATCCAAGATACCCAGGCATCTAGCGGTCTTCAAGGGGCAGACGTTTATGGTTGACCCGTTGTCGATAAGGACTTATGGCAAAATCTTCCCTCGGGTTCGGACGGTGATATGGAGAGCCAGGCTGTGTTTCCTTCCCAATGGAGACAGATCCTCATTTGAAAATGACAGACTTCTTTGGACTATAAGTGACCCGATCATGTTCGGCAGTTATTCGGGTGTGGAGTCCGGTGATATCACGGCTTCGTCCAGAAGTTTGATGAAAGCAGTCCTGTGGGGTTTGGAGGCAACCAAGAGGCCCCAAATGGTGATGTGTGCCTGGGTCTTCTTCAACTGCTCAAGCACTCTATCTTCTCCTATTTCCTTAGACGGTGTTTTCTCAGCATCCGGTGGTGGTTGGTATACCCTTCCTGAACGGGTGATTTGTTGGATCCAAAGGGATGCCGGGTTTGATTCCTCTGAAGTTTCTGACGATTCTGGCTCTATCGACCAACTGAAAGTCCCGGGGGAGGTTTCTGTCATACAGATTGTCTCCCTGGGGGGGTTTTGGGATTTCCATGATTGTTTCTTCTTATTCTGGGTCCATCCTATCCCAGATTTTCCGGGATTGGTTTTGATTGTAAGTGGCTGTGAGATCCCCTGATTTGCCTTTCCTAAACCCTGCCTGGGTAGGAAGTTCATTTTGGCCATCCATTGGTCAATTATGGGATTGAGGCCTGGGGCAACTTGAGCCTTTGCTGGCAGTACATCGGGTGCCCTGTAGGTTGGGTCATCTCGAATGAGCCCCACGGGATCGAAGCCTTCTTCATCAGTGGTCAAGGCATTAATCCCTGCAGGTGGAGCATGGTTAGGAAGTGGATTGTTAGTAACATTGGGCCCGCCGGGTGCGGGGATGGTTCCAGCTTCAATGAGGTCTTGAATACGATGACGAAGGGCCAAACAACGCTCCGTGTCGTGTCCTGCAGCTTGATGATACGCACAATTCTCATTCATTCTCCAGGTATTTGGAATAGGGTTTGGTGGGGGGCGCGGGTTGAGTGGAGTGATTAGTCCGGCCTTTTGGAGCAGTTCCAGACTTTTTACCAGTGTAGTGGGGAGGGTGCAGAAGTTTCTCCTTTTCTTGTCCTCGGTGTTCGAAGGGCTTCCTTGTGTAGGCCAACTCATCGGAGGTGGCTGTTGTGGATGTTGAAAGGGGTTCTGTTGATAGGGGTATGAGCTTATTTGATTCACGGCTGTAGTGGCTGTCTTTCTCCCGGTGTATGCGGCTTTCTTGGTATCGGTTTCAACTTTCTTGGCCAGTTCTTCCTCTACTTGTGACCCCATACTCAACAGGGCCTTGAAGTGTGGGAATACGTGCTTTCTCATGCAACTCAGTACGGCTGGAGTGAAGTTCTTCTGAATGATTTCCAGCTGTTCTTCTTCATCGGGTCGTTTGGACATTTGGGAGGCCATCTCCCTCCAGCGGGTGACAAAGTCGCTGAAGCTTTCTTTCTCGCCCTGTTTGGCCATTTCCAGGTGTTTACGGGTAATTTCCAAATCCTCGTTGGACCCGTATTTGGTCATAAATTCTTTGACGATATCTCCCCAAGTCTGCGTGTGATGCCTTTCTAGACCAAAGAACCATCTCAGGGCGGCTCCCGTGAGAGTCATGTGAAAGGCTTGTGCTAATTTCGGCTCTCCACAACCGGACACTTGCATGGATCTGATGTAGGACTGTAGGTGAGTTTTAGGGGGCGTGGTTCCAGTGAACTTGGTGATGGAAGGGAGTTTGAATCCCTGGGGTAATCTCGCTTCTGGGTAGAGGGATAAGGCATTCATATCCGTGATCTCGTCTGCACCTTTTATTAGGGACACCCCCTTCTGTAGGACCCTCATCTGCTCTTTCAGCTTCTTCATTTCCTCACTCTCTCTTGACACCTCGTCGGGCTGTTCCCGTGCTATTACCGATTCTGCATACACTGCCCGAAGTCGGTTGATGTCTGGGTATTCATTAGGGAGGGCTGCTGGGGCCGGTGGTGGAATGGGTTTTGCGGGAACTTGTGGCCATGGTTGGTATTGGGGGTCAAAACCGGGTTGTACTTGGGGTTGCGGCCAGACTATGGGTGGCTCTTGCTGTTGGTAAGTGGGGCCTGAATCCGGGGCCCATTGGTTCTGATTGTTGGGGTCAGTTTGAACGGGACCAACTACGATAGGGCCCGTTTGGGGTGGATTGGTTCCTTGAACTGGGGGGAGTACTTGTGAAGACTGTCCTTGGTTCGGATCTCGATTCGGTGGTAGTCAATCAAATCCCGGTGGTGCAGTTCGTTCGGCTGATAATTCTTCTATTCGGATCCGGGTACCCTGTTGCTCGTTCGTGAGGTTTGCCAGATCCCTGCTGACGGTCATGAGTAAACGGTGCATTTCGGCTAGGGTTGGCTGAGCTGATGATGCCTCGGCTAGGCTCTGATCTGTCTCTCGATTCTCGCGTTCATCGGCCATTTCAGGTGTGCTTGGTCTTACTAGTCTTCCGGTGTGATCACGGCCGGCCCAACCTTCCAGTCTGTTTGTTGCTTCACGACTGTAGACGAAACTACGTGGCGAAGATGAAGGAAGACTGTGATGTGACTCGATATTTGCCAAAAGAACCACTAAAAATTGCCGAGAAGAACCTCGGATTTTTTTAAAAAGGGTGTCGAAAAGTAAGCCGTAAAGTGGTACATCCCCTACGGCTGTTTGACAAGTCTTTTAACTCGACTCGATCTTATGTGCAGCGCAGGTGTACGAACGGTTAAGGCTTCAGGCTCCCTCCTATTTGGCAAGACCTTGCGATATACCCCAGGGGTGGGTACGTGCAAGGGCCTTTTGATATACTTTCCGGGTACGTGAGTGTTCTCGTCACTCGATATACCTCGGGGGCGTACTTGGCCAAGGAGAGTGGAAGTAAATGCTTTCGGTTTATGTTGGCCCAAGCAAGCCAACTCCCTACTCACTTATAATACTTCCGAGGGTTTGGGGTAAATTCACACTTGTAGAACCAATGCATGATTTGTGCGTGTGAAAAAAAGATTGGGTTTACAAATATCATTATCTTGATTACGCATTTTTGAAAAATTCCCTTTTTCTAAAAAAATGTTTCTTCTCAATCAATTAACATAAGTAGGGAAAGCAGAAAAAAGCAAGTATTCAAATAAACAAAAGTCCACATATAAGAGTCTAGTTCTCTAGTTTCCCCAGCAGAGTCGCCACTGTGAGAATCCGCAAATGCGACCCCCGGGTCTCGTCCCCGTTCGTTGGGCGTCTGAAGCGTCGGAAGGGATTCCGTCGCTCCATTTGCTTGGAGTTGTTTGATGATTCATATCGGGTGTCCTTACGTCTATTCTAGATGCAAAGGGGTTCGTTCAGAGTCGCCAGTACGTTTTACGAGAAAACGGACAAAAAGGGTTGTGTAAGGGGAAAGGCTAAAGATAAGCCTTTCTTTACACGTTTTGTCTGCGAAACCAGGATTCTATAGGGTTCGGAAACTATATTACGGTTTGGGAAGGTGTTAAGCACCCATTCCGCCCTTTCGGTCTCTAGTGGTCTTATATGTTTATTCTATGTTGAAAAACTTGGATGCTTTTACTGACAGTCTACTACTTTTCAAATGAAAACCCTAATTTCTGGGGGAAAACGGGAAAGGGATAAAAAAACCTTTGTGTTCCGAGATCCGATTTTTTATTATTGAAAGATGTAAATACAAATGACAAAAACCTTCTATCTTTGAAAGAGTATCCCGTATTATTTCCTCAGATAATGACGGTTTTCTCGTGTTGCGTTTACTTTTGTAAAAGTTCGGATCTATGTCGGGACCGATTTAATATGGAATCATGACTCTTGAGAGGAGAATTATCAGACACATCGCAGTCTATAGAGAAGACAGGATATGTTGATTTTTAATTCCTAGATAAGTCTTATCAGTCCGGGTTTTGAAAACAGAATTTTATCCGGACGATAACGTACTTACTCTTCTGGTTTTGAAGATAGTTTTATCAGGGTCTTTTGTTTTGAAAATGGTAGACTATTTATAACTTGGCAATAAGTTTATTCAAATACAATGTGGACAAAACAACAGAAATAAAACAAGTACACAGATAGACCTGTTTAATTACTAGAAGAAACTTTATTTACCTTCCCGACGAGAATAATAATAATAAGAAAGAGAATATAACACGGCAGAGAGATCTCCGGCGATAACAATCTTCTCCTTCTTCAGATATTTCCGAGAATTCGATTCCAGAGACGGGACACGTCGAGTGTCGGGAATAGATTCGATAATTCTTCAGAGATAAGATGATAATATAAAATGCTTGATAGAATCAGACCAAAGCTCCAGATTTTCCAGATTCCAGTCCCCCCCCCCAACCCTTTGGGGGTGTTGGCCTATTTATACTGCTCGGGGAAGATTGTCGCGCGACATTTCCCCAAAAAAGGCAAGTGTCGCGCGACATATCTGTTTGTCGCGCGACATTCCTGTATGTCGTGCGACAAACGGCTGAAGTGATGGGTCCTGACACTGTGATGTGTTAGAAAATGGTTGGTCGGGTGCAGAGAGGGATTGTCGCGCGACATAGTGGGATTGTCGCGCGACATTCCAATGATTGTCGCGCGACAATGTGATATGTCGTGCGACAATCCTTCATAAAAATAGGTTTGTCGCGCAACAAACCCCCCCGGAGTAGTTTCGGGTGCTCGGGTGTGTCCTGGACTCCAAAAAATAGTAGTCTCGTAGGTCGTTAGGGTTCTTGCGGGGGTCACGGATCGGGGTGTCTACACACTGTGAAATGGAACTTAGTTTCATGGTGCAATGGTATTACTATATGCGTAGCTTTATGAATGTTATCCAATATAGGATCAAGCAAGAACTTGTTGATCTCGATATCACGCCCCAGAAGTATGTATTACTGCATTTAGTAGTTGGAAGATTAAATTATATCACACATACTCAGCATTGTGAAAAACGTAACGTGGTTTATGTAAGTAATCGTCATATACTAATATAACAAGTTACCCATGCAAACATTGTTAGAATGGTTGGTCTCACAGTGGTTCCTCTATCAACTACTCCACCCGATACCAGAAATTTTGCATATGTATCAATCACCTGCAATGTTATTCAGATAAACATTATACTTTGGTTTAACTTTATAGATATCATTTAATTATTTCTAAGATGTAGAATGCAAAATTTTTGGTATTACGTTGCTCGATAAGGATTTATTGTCCAATGTGTCCTCTATGTCTTTAACGGATAGTGAAATAATGTCCAATAATATAAGCTCGTACCTACAGATAATATGATTATTTGTTAGTTGGGTACCATATTTGCAATAACAAATCATACATATATATAAATGAAAATACGTGAATGAGTAGGCATGTATTTGTACCCAGGTGACTTGTCCTTTAAAATTACCTAGAGTTTCATCCTTGTATCGACGTCCAAATGCTAAACAATTGCAATTTTCTTAACATTAACTTGTCTTGTAGGTCTACTGGTTTTTGCTCTCTCAATATCCTCCACGCAATCATCAATATCGACAGTTGTTGTTTGGTTACCGTAACCAAGTGCGATTTGCCTGTCATTGTTCGATTTGAATGCTTTTCTCGACCTCTTAGCTTGGTGCACATTGAATGACATGCATTCATTCATGCCTTCACCTTTTCTCTTTTTGTCATTACCGGGTTTAACCTCTACCGGTGGCACAACCTTACCCCTTGGATCTCTTTTCACAACCCCTCGGCTATTGATCCGGATCTGGTTCTAATTTTGGTATGAGAACACTTGGTTCATTCTCCTTCAGCTTGGACTGCAGTGTACGATTTATTATGGTAAGCTTGTCATTCACTGTTTGAATTTCTATCAGTCGATCCATTAGTTTCTTGTTAAATGCGCATATCTCATCGAATTCCTTCATTTTCCTATCAAACATTGACTGCATGTATTCAGCCTCACCATTCGCATTATCCATTCCCCTCCGCCACCTCTCGGCCTCCTCCTCAATTTGGTTGTTGTTGTCCACCAGACTTTATATCTCCTGGTCCTTCTATGTCATCATGTCATAATTTGTGTGTTGGAGCACCTCTATTACAACTTTCAATTTTTTGTTGTCAATTTCAAGCTCCATCACCCTTTCATCTGTCTCTACCGTGGAGCTTGAACTTGCCGCATCCTTTTTGGCAGTTGTAACTTGTGTTAAATACAAATCAAAAGAAGGAACATCACTATTGTTAACTAGACCACTATCTATTTTATCCTTTCTTCTCGACTTCATAATGCTATGAACAGTGTCTGCCACATCTACACCTGAGCACCTCTTCTCAATCTCAGAAGCATTCTTGCAAGACTCATCTAGCAAGCAAAGAAGCATACTGACCCATGTCTCGGTCCTTTCGAGATGACCCTCGTTACTCTTCAGCCGAACTGCCATCTCGTTGGCAGTATCTTTAAGCGTACTGCACCTTGATCTTAAGTCATTTATCTCTTTGTCTTTATATTTTATCTCTTCGATTGACTTCATGTAATGTTCGGTTAAGTGCTCATGTGCAATCATTAATTTCTTAAATGCAGAAGGTGCACTGTCATTCACATCCGTTGTTGTTTGGTTGACTGCATCACTTTCTACTAACAACTTTGGTGGCACGGACGGTATAAAGACGTGACTCCCTAGATCGGGCAACGATGAATCTACAAGTGATCTGTTTTTATCTACATAGGAACGTTCGCTGCCTGAGACGGTTGTTTTCATCGGCTCACCATCTGTGCTGAAGGATTTCCCTCCCGATGCCTCAGTATTTTTCGTAGCATCATACTAATTATTTCCGCCAATTCTGCAATCAGGTCCGGACCAATGCAAGCTTCCATTGTCCGACCATCCTTTAATGTTCGACTCTCCGCCAATTTGTTTGGATTTGTCTGTGGAATTCGCATTCGATGTTTTTTGTGCCGAATCAGAAGCACCCACAGTATATCGTGTGAAATCTACTTTGAAATGTTCTGGACCTCCTTCTTCAAGTGTAACCTCGCCATTTGTGTTGTCATTGTTTCCCATACCAGTCGCTCCCTCACCATCGTCTTTTTTTTTGTGCCAAATCATCCGGAACTCGGATGTCAATCCCTTTTCCTTTAGCCTTACTCTTATCTGCGACAATAGGCATACTAAACATTGACCTTGGAGCTCTTGATCTCTTTCGGATGTCAATGTCGAGGTCATTCGTGTTTGGTGTCGGTTTATTTGTTTCTAAATCAATCATGTACCTGTCGATTACATATAGGATTAAATTACACAACACCCATACGTTAAGATCTAAGATTTAATAGAATAAATGTTTAAAACAACATTTTTTATCGACGAATACCTTTATAGGTGGTATATCTGCACGCTAGAATATCTTCTCCATTTTCGGATGTCCCACTTAATGAACAAAGGCTTATCTTCATCTTCTGCCTCATCTGGTTCTATTATGGTTGTAACTTCACAAAACCAATACTGTGACATACACCATTCAAACACAGAGTGATTTGGAATTAATTAAAATAGATATAACTAATGATTATTAATTAACACTTACCATCAAAAGGGGTACACATCCCGTTACCGTGGATAGCTGGCTGACCTTTGCTATAATGGATTCCATTAGCCATTCGTATATAGCCAATGCCTAGTTGTATTTATTCATTTCGTCAATGCTGGACATCAGCTTTGCAATGAACCATGGAATAGCAGTACTAGTATTTGGGGAAAAAATTGAGTTACATAACAAAATACACATCATCTGCATAATCTTGTCCACATCCCCTGGTGAAACCTTCTTTAATCTGCTTACTATCTCTCGCTCTACTTGTGTTTTTTGTAGCTGTCCTTTATTCAAAATGCTGATACTGTACACACGAGTCTCCAGTGGCTGGGTTCCAAAAATATTTATACGCTCTCTAAGACAAGGTACATCAAATATTTTTGTTACCCATGTAGGGGTCAGCTTGACATGCTTGCCTCTAAACACAAATGTCCCAGTCCGAGTATCGTAGCACCTTATATTCCTTATAATATCCATGTCAGATTTTCGGTGTTTGTTTGTTGGGACAAGCCCCTAGTTGTACATATCAAACAGAGCGTAAAATGGCGTATTCATCATTGAGTTAACATGTGAATCATTTAGACCCCCTGCTTTGAATAATTCCAGAAAGAGCCCGAATGAAACCATGTTAGACTTGAATTAATCTGTTGTGACAATAGCAGAATTGCCATCAATTTGTACCTGTATCAATTTATTAGATGATTGGTTGTTATATATTCATAACTTTTACGTCATTGTATCAATAAAACTCTTTATATATCATTCACAAAGAATTGTGATCATACCATCGCCGCTGCACGACTTTTTGTCTTGTACAACAGCTCTACCCCTCTTTTTTCCCTTTGGTTCATCCCTCTATTCTTCCTTGCGTAATTCCGATTGCTTGACACTGTTTATAGCATCTTATTTTACCTATTGATTATATCAAACTTGGTTGTAAAAATAAGAGACATAATAACTTTAATGGTAGTTATGACATTTGCACAGACTGTATATATTAAATTTACCCTTATTTTTTGTTTACTTAATCGCAGACTTTTTCTCTTGATCAATAATTCATGATGAATATCCTGTAGTATATATCAAAAGTAAATATTAATCACGAACAAATAACGTTAAATAAATGGACAGGTGATTCAAAAAACTTATTTAAGATTAAGCTAAAACAGATATATATATATATATAATTTCAATCGGGAAGAGGGTTAACTAAAAAATTGATATATATGTGCGTTTCTAACCGTTAAAATTTAAGATGTTTAGATGACTCACTTCCCGGTTGAATTTTTTGATGAAATTTGGTGGAGATGATCTATTAATCATGGAGATCATCTTCACCAAGTTTTATAAAAAATTCATCCGTTTACTCCCTCAAAATGATTGGTCCGCATTTAAGGACCAAATAAATGGTCCTTTTTAGATCCTTCCCCTATATATATGGGGAAGGATCTAAAGAGGACCAATTTTTTGGTCCTTAAATGTGGACCAATCATTTTGAGGGAGTAAATAAATGAATTTTTTGATAAAAACTTGGTGAATATGATCTCCATGATTAGTAGATCATCTCCACCAAATTTCATCAAAAAATTCAACCGGGAATTGAGTCATTTAAACATCTTAAATTTTAACGGTTAGAAACGCACATATATATCAATTTTTTAGTTAACCCTCTTCCCGATTGAATTTTTCGACGAAATTTGGTGGAGGTGATCTACTAATCATGGAAATCATATTCACCAAGTTTTATCAAAAAATTCATTTATTTACCCCCTCAAAATGATTTGTTCACATTTAAGGACCAAAAAATTGATCCTCTTTAGATCCTTTGAATTTTTCGATGAAATTTGGTGGAGGTGATCTACTAATCATGGAGATCATATTCACCAAGTTTTATCAAAAAATTCATTTATTTATCCCCTCAAAATGATTGGTCCACATTTAAGGACCAAAAAATTGGTCCTCTTTAGATCCTTCCCCTATATATATATATGTTAGTCATTTCTTTAATCATATATATGAGGTGTGATATATTATCAATTGGTAATACCAATTACATAAACAGATAAGGAGGATGTCCGAACTATAATGTACATTACTACGAAACAAATACCATTTTCACCAGTAATACAATGATTATAACAGAATAAATTTATGTATCCCCGAAAATCCCAATGTTTATCACAATTTGAACTACTAAATCGTTATACCATGGTTAGGCACATTATATTTGGAAACATATATTAAACAACATCAATATGCATCAATCCCTTATTTGTACGAAGCATGCATAAATATACAGATACAACAAGCATATATCTGTTACGGTTAACCACCATTAAGAATGAACTTATTGAAATTGACACAATTCATATTAATCTATATTCAGACAAATACAGGCAGATATACCCAAAAAATTGATGGTATTTTAAGATTTTTTTTTACAGTGTGCGCAATATTGACTGATTAGTAATTAGATAAACTTTTAAACAAGCATGTATCTTTCTACAATAGATGTTATTATCCTTATCAGTGTCATTATCGATTCTCAAAAAACAATAACATGTATTCCCAAAAAAAATCAGGGCTTGAGATTAGTACATGGGTTTTAAAATAATAACGAATGGAGCTCGAAAGATCTGTTCAAGTTAAAGATAACACGTCATTACCTGCTCTGAGTCGCCGGCATTCCGAAAAGCTTAAAATTGCAGTGTTTTTCTTTATGAACTTACTTCACTTATAACCGTCATGTATCTTTGAAGGTCAACTGTTTATATCCATAGTACCCGTGAGCAATGGAGTAATATACAGAGCAGTGATTGCAATCCGACCGTTGATATGATTTCGTATCTGTTTGAGATTTTTTTCTAGGAGCAAGATTGCAGTCTAAGAGCTGTTCGCCGAATCAATTTAATAGGTGTGTAATTATTATTTCGATATCTTAATCTCTTAATGTAAATATATTTACAATTTGAATATCAGTTGTTTAACGACCAATGATACGTAAATATGGAAACAAAAATATTAAACAAAATTGGAACCATACCGGTTATATGGGCAACCTATCCGGATTTTAGACAATTCTAAAAAATTAAAATTTGTATTTAGCATAAAAATTTAGTTTATATTAATTCACATAAGATATACATAATAATGTGGTTTTATCTAAATTTATTTCGAAATTATTCTTTTATTTATTTCAACTATTTTTTTTTATGATTAGGCCAATATATTTGCCTTAATTCGTGTTTATATCTAATAAAATAACGTAAATATATCATATTAATTAATTAATTGATTTTTCTACATGTTTAAAAATACAATTTTTAATATATAAACTATTAATACTATTAGATATGTACTATTTGTTAATATATTGTTATAGTTCAATGGTTAATTATACACGAATATACATCATACATGTATACATGTATGTATATATGATATGCAGATGTTTGTAAAACATTACAAAATAAATTATTGAATTTTATGTATAGATATTACACAAATTCATTTATATTTGATACCTAATTAAAAATATATATACACGAGATTTACATTACGCAACATACACGAACGGTATTAAATTAATTTAGATATACATTATAGTTCACACAGTGACTTGTATATATATTACACTTAAAATGAAATCATATGTAGATTTATCTATACAGTGATGGGAATGCATATATTATTCACCTTATCACATAAAACATGAAAAATTGTTTAAATGGATAGACATACTAAAAGAAATATCATATACATTCATCTAAATCGATTTTCAGATATATTATACATGTTTTCCTAAAATATTTGTAGTTATAATACACTTATATACAATCATTTTTTTGGAAATAAACATCATTTTATGTATATTTAATTGCGAATGCGGATAACCATATCTTTTAACGTAAATGATATTGTTCTGTATATTAATTGGGAAATATAGATATGACTCATTACATTTTTCAATTATATAATGTTTTTAAATTGATGAAATTACATATTGAATTAGTGATATTATTTCAAATTTAATTGTTATCTTCTAAAAAACATAGCTTTTAACTTAAAGAATCCCGTTCTATATATTTATTTTTATATTAACTAAGAAACATAAACATGCCTCGTTACATTTTGACAATTATATATGATTTTCTTAAATTGATAAAATTACGTACTGAATTAGTGATAGTGTTTCAAATTTAAGCGTTATCTTCCCAAAACCGCATCATTAAGCATAAAAGATAATGTTTTTTATATTTATTTATATATTAATTGGGAAATATAAATATGTATCGTTACATCTTGACAATTATATAAGATTTTTAAAATTGATGAAATTACATATTGAATTATTTTTGTTCTTCCAACTTTTATTATTGTCTTCATAAAAAACATATACTTGTATCTGTTTGAGTGTAATCATATATTGTTCTTGCAATTTCATGCATCTATTTCGAGCAAATTCATTTATATTTGATACCTAATTAGAAATATATATACACGAGATTTACATTACGAAACATACACGAACGGTATTAAACTAATTTACATATACATTATAGTTCACACAGTTACTTGTATACATATTACACTTAAAATGAAATCATATGTTGATTTATCTATACAGTGATGGTAATACATATACTATCTGCCGTATCACACAAAAGACAATAAACTGTTTGCATGGATAGATAGACTTAAGAAATATCATATACATTTATCTAAATCAATTTTCAGATACATTATATATGTTTTCCTAAAATATTTGTAATTATAATACACTTATATACAATATTTGTTTTGGAAACAACCATCATTTTATGTATAGTTAATTGCGAATGCGGATAACCATATATTTTAACGTAGATGATACTGTTCTGTATATTTATTTGTATATTAATTGGGAAACATAGATATGACTGATTACATTTTTTCAATTATATAATATTTTTTAGATGGATAAAATTACATATTGAATTTATGATATTATTTCAAATTTAATTGTTATTTTCTCTTAAACATAGCTTTTAACTTAAAGAATCCCGTTCTGTAGAGCTATTTGTATATTAACTAAGAAACATAGACATGTATTGTTACATTTTGTCAATTATATATGATTTTCTTAAGTTGACAAAATTACGTACTGAATTAGTGATAGTATTTCAAATTTAAGCATTATCTTCTAAAAACCGCATCATTTAACGTAAAGGATAATGTTTTTTATATTTATTTATATATTAATTGGGAAACATATATATGCATCGTTACATCTTGACAATTATATATGATTTTTAAAATTGATGAATTTACATATTGAATTAGTTTTGTTCTTCCAACTTTTATTATTGTCTTCTAAAAAAACATATACTTTGTATTTGTTTTGAACGCAATTCATTTTATATTCTTGCAATTTCATATATCTATTTCAAATTCATGAAATTATCATAATGATTTAAAAAAAAAATTTAAACACGATTTATTACTTGTACATGTTTCAATAACTTAATATTGTTCATAACTTGTATTACATTATTTTTCCATTATGCATTATCACGAATTATATTTTAATTTTGCAATTCATTTCATAGAATATAATATGTCCCTTTTTAAGCCAATTATTATTTGTATTAGTTTCCAGATAATTGTTAAACACAGTTTCATTACATTGCCCCTAATTTTTATATATTTTAATGAAATTATAAGTAGACTAGATAAGACTATAATACAATGTATTGTTAATATGCATATTAAACATTATTGTCTGCTGAAACAAAAACAGTCCAATAGAACTTAAAACTATTTGACCACCAATAGTCACTATTATAAAACCAAGGCATTTTCTTGGAAACATGAATTGTAATTTCCCTCCAAAACACATTATATGAAACATTATTTTCCTGCCAAATTGTGTATATATAATGAAATGCATGTCAACATAAATAATACAGGTGAGTAATCGAATTATTTTTGAACTAGTTCTACGATGGCATTGGGCTTCGTATGTTATTGTGGATATCAAATAGTTACTAGGACATCTACCATTGCTCAAAACCCTAGTCGGCATTTTCTTGCCTGTCTGAATCCATCGGTTAGTGTGAAGTTGTATATTCATTCATTTTATGTTTATATAATCCTTCTTGATATATATCTTAGTAATTATTTACTTCACAGAATTCGACTTGCGGTTTTTTCCTTTGGGAGGACATTGCTATCTGGATTCACCACAACCAACGAGTTGCTAAAAGGGAAAAGATTTTGTGGGTCATGTTGTTTATATCGTTTTACATGATATGGCTTATGGCATCGGCTGGAAATTAGGTGTTATATACTAAATATAGTCATCCCATTTTGCTTGGTGCAAATAAACTATTATGGTTTATCTAGCAAGTTTAACTTTATATGGTGTGCAAAACATATATTTAACCCTGCACTACAAAAGTGGTTCACTAGTCATATATCATAAGTTTACATTTTTCCTTATCTGGTAAAGATATAGTTGATTTAATTTACATTATTTTACTATCGCATCAAACAGTTATTCAAAATGAAATAACACATTAAAACGGAACGACAAAAACGGATTTAGATTACCAGCTATCAATCAATACGGGTTAATAGTTGCCAAAGCAAATCACGCTGATGTTGATTTCCAATCAAATCAATACTTAAAATAGTATAAACTGGACAATGATATATAATTAATATTTATATTTAATCAGTTAATATTATATCAAAAGGTTTCCATACTTAACAATATGTTTAATTCTTAATAAAAAAACCCCACGTTTAACAAACATAAACAACATTACCAAAAAATGGTAGTCCACAAACCAAATCAATCACATGGGTAGGGATTTTCCGAAGAGGAGTTGTGCGCATACCGATCGTTGTCATCGGTATTGTATTCACGTCCAAATCCAAAAACACCACCATTATCATCTGATCCTGTCTGAGACGAATCAAAATTAAACTAATCATTCTCTTCCCTCTCGATATCTTCCATATCTTCCATCCATGGCTCATTCTCTATTTGTTCACCATTACCGGATTCATCATCCTCATCTTCATTGTCGGCATCCTCATCTCCATTGTTTTTGTCACCCTCTTCATCGACATCGTCATCATCATCATCATCATCCTCATCATCATCCTCAACCTCATCTTTCTTGCAGTTGTCCTCTTTGTCCCCTTCGTATTACTTCTCTCCCTCATTCAAACTGCTAATATTTTGGTTTGTGGGTGCAACATGGGTTTCATCACTTATTCCTTGCCATTTGTTGGGCTCTAAATCGGTAGGCGAATAGTTAATACGTTTTAGGGTTTTTTTTGGACTAGCCATTGATTACAAATACCCACATTGTGAACAATTACTGTCGTCCACAATAATTGTTTGCAATACTTATATAGTGACTGAAACGTGAAAGCCCATCAAAAGAGTCTCATGTAAATTAATGAACGTTTCGGCATACGAGGGGTCGTGCCAGTTGTGGATTATGGTGGGAAATCACAACTATCCGTTGAAATATTCATGTATCTGTCTCGAAGAACGCAAACATGTATATTCCAATTTACTATATTATAATTGATTACACGCACATATATATATATATTAATTTTGTTTTTAACTAGTGACCAATCGATTATTATTTTTTTAATTTATTATAATATCAAAAAGTCAAATTTTTTTTAATCATTGCGTGTTATTTGAATGACACTGATACATAAAAACACAAATGTTAAATATGTCTTTTATATAAATTCAAGTACTACTCGTTTATACTAATTATAGTACTTAACTTTTTCATGTTAATAAATATTTTGCGTTTAATGCTTATATATGTTACGTGTAAGAAAAATGTTCCATGTATCATTTTGGACATCTCATATCGTATATGTTTTATTATAAAAATGCGTAAATTTGTATTTGTATGCTTCAAATGTTTATATAAACAGATACAAAATATTAAGTTATATTGCTTGATAATTACATCTATTTTAAGGAATGACTTTTGATATATATATATATATATATAGAACGGTAATACTGATTTAATAAAATTTAGTGTAGTGAAAAATGCACATGGTATATGTAACACCCTATGTTTTAATATAAAATTAGCGAGCTTAAACTCCGTAATTAGTTTTATCGCGATCGGATTCGATTTGGACAAGTTTGGGTCAATTTTGGTTGAGTTTGATTCCCTAGTCCAGGTTTGCACCGGACCAGTATGGCCATTTGGCAGATCGGTCTGCAGGCACAAAAGTCTTGGAAACTTTGGCGCTGGACCGGTATGGCATTTTGGCAGATCGATCCGTAGTCTCAAACTTATGGGATTTCCTGGCGCCGGACCGGTATAGCATTTCTGCAGACCAGTCCGCAGTGTAAATTTCTGTCACCTATTTATTTTAACAAAATTGACCCATTTTAAACTCATTCTTCCTTAATTTTAGCCCATTTTCGACACTAGTGAGCTCAGAGCTATTTTAGAGAGAAAGAGGGAATGGTGGATTTTGAAGGTTTTATACCACCAAATCAAGCATTTCATAGCGAAAACTCAAATTTTTGCTATTTTTCGGATTCTCTACTTGATTTCGGGTTTAAATGTGTGATTTGGGAGATTCTAGAGCTCAACACAAGCTAGTAAACCCCTGTTCTTCTAGTTTTCTAGGTGGGAACTCCCCTCTTCTCTTTGATTTTCGAAAGTTTTAAACTTATTGGGTTGAAAACACTAGAGTTTCGGTACCAAATTCATGTTTTCTCGTGCATGCACATTGTATAGCCATAGATTATGATATCTGAGCTTTGTTTATGGTAGCATGTTGGTTGTGTTTGATAAATATGTGGGCTAATTGTCCTGCATGTTGTTAGTTTTGTACTAAATTGAGAATTTTGTACCGAAATGCATAAAAACATCTTGTGCATGTCTAATACTTCATATGTATGCTTAAATTTATGAATTTCTAGAACATTACACTTTTAATTTACTTTTAGCTTATTATTAGACATGAACTCAATGCTTGATGATGTTTCTAAATTTTCTAATAATTGTTTCTCATTATTTGGCTTACGAGGCTGTATTAATTAATGTTTTTAACCAAATGACAGTGTAATTCATGTTAAATGCATAATAAAATTCTGATTATTAATTGGTTGGAGTTATAATCATATAAAACAAACTTTGAACAACCTTTTTGCAAATAATTAAGCATACGGTGAGATAATGAGGTTGTTAGAATCGAATAAGCACTAGTATAAAAATGCTCGAGTTGATATTATTGCATAGACCCATGGGAAGATGGGGTGCCATGAAATCTGGTTACCACTGCACTGACCCATGGAAAGATGGGGTTCATTTATGATTAGTATAATCCTTCTAGTACCGGTATTAGGTCGAGGAGGAAGAGGAGGTGGATGGATGTTTATACAATATCGTGTGAGATACGCGGTGACAATAAACTGATATAATATATTACAAACAAATGGTTTTCCCTATAATTGGTGTAAACTTGGAAAATCCTTGTCAATGATGAAATTTATAAGTTTTTATAACATGACTCATATTTACATTGCATCTCCCTTTCCCTATAGTTCCCAATGGGCCAGCTTTGGCTCATTCCCTCATTTATCTTTCAGGTATACCTCGTGGTATGGATAGAGGTCGTGAACCAGTCTAAGTTCGTCTTAGAGCCACTCTGATACCCTTATGGATTTTAGTTCGTTGTATTATCTTTGATTGTGGAACTTGTTATTTTTAATGAAGTTGAGAGACTTTATAATTATCAATGGTTGTATAAGTTTGTATTTCGAACTTGCACTTTATTTTGATTTCTATTTGTTAAAGGATTCTGCCTTGTATTATTGTGTTGGACTAGTTCATGTTTGGATTGTAACTTTATTATAAACTCTAATTAACTGTATGTGCAACAGTAAATTATTTTATAAAGCATCTGTTTACTGTAGCTTATAAGAATTGAACTTGATGACCCACTGTATTATCGATCCAAATTTGTTTTGGTGTTTTATTTATTTCTTGACTTCTATTCTCTTTCATCATGATTATTATTGTGGACTGAACTCTTATCTTATTTTCTTATAGAATGCCGCCTAGACGTTCCACTCCTAATAGACCAGTTTCTAATCCTCTTGTCGATGAGGGAGAAGGTTTTAGGGGTCGTGATAGTAGCCGTGGTCTTATGTCTTCTATGAGGAGAATGATGAAATAATTCATGGGGGAATTAAAAGATGTTATGAAAGGTTCTTCTGACTCTACTGTAGACGCTCGTGTACCTCGTTCTCAGACCATTACAAATCCTGATAGTGGAGGACAAGATAGGAATGAGGAGGCAGTAGCCATTCAAAATCAAGGGGGAATCTAGCTAAGTTATTAAGGTTGTTCAACCGATTGGACCCAACCAAATTTGATAGGACTAAGGGACTCGAGGACGCATAATCTTGGCTGTTCGATGTAATGGAAAAGCTCAATCTGATCAAGGCCCCTAATGCATTACGCCTTAGGCTAGAAGCTTCCAAACTAACCGGGTTTGCACAGGGTTGGTGGAGAAGCAGAGTGGGACAGTTAACATGAACTCCTGGGGAGTGTTTAGTAAAGAGTTCGAAAATCAATTTATATCCGACGCTTATCAAAGGAGGAAAAGGGAGGAGCTTCGAATGTTGAGGCAAGAAGGGATGATGGTGGCAGAGTACCACCAGAAATTTGAAAATTTGTGTTTGCACATGGATAAACAGTCTGATAAGGAAAAGATGGAGTCATTTTTCTTTGGTCTTCGGGAAAATTTTTGAGATGTCTTAAGTGCATACAATTACCAGACCTATAAAGAAGTAGTTGAAGCCGCTTATCGGAGAGACTCAGTTCTGATGGAGCCTAGTATGGGAAGTTATGATAGTCGTTTAGATAGGCTCTCTTACTCGTCGAATAAGGGGAAGAAAAGGAGTGGTTTTGGTAATTGGAGAAAAAATAAAAAACCCAAGTTGAGTTCGGAATCTTCAGGAGGTCTCTATTCCAATGATGAGGGTAGTAGTACTGGTAGCTTCTCTGGGTCTTTTTATGTGTGTGGGCAGTAAGAACATCGAGCAAGAGCTTGTCCAAACAATCTACAAGTATACCGAGGAGGTAGTAGTAGAGGCGAGGGTAGTAGCTCTAGCCGAGGTTCGAGTCGTGGTCATAATGGAAACTAGGGCCGTAGCCAATCGGGCAGGTCTTCAGGTAGATCCTCACAGTCAGTTAACCAAGAGGTTGAGCAGTAAATAGCGAGCGGCCGGTACCAACCCAACTAGTTTCCTTTCCAACATGATTACTCTCAGTCACGTCAATTCCACCAGCAATCCTTTTCGGAACCTATACAGCCTCAGGGTCACGAAAACCAAGGTGACCGAGTTTACAACTTGGCAATGTACGCTACTCAAGAGGACCACACAGTGATGGAAGGTAGTCTTATTTTGTTTATTACTAGTGTGAGAACCCGCGCTCTTGAAGCTCGGCCCCCGCAGAGGCGATTCCTCCGGTTTTTCGATTTTAATTTTGAAAAAATGATTCGTTTTATTATAAGGAAAAAGGTGACGGTTTGCAAATGAATGAGAGTCACCAGCTTGTTTTAGTAAACAAACAAAAGTCTATGTAAAAGAGGAACATTTATGGATTAAAGGCCCTCTTAAACACAATTAATGCGAAACCAGTTGATTCAAAGGGTTAGGGGATTAAGTTATGAATCGGGAAGGTGTTACTCACCCCAATTCGCCCTTTCGGTCTCTAAGTAGGATATGCGTGAAATTATAATCGAACATTTGCATGTTAATTAATGTTATTGCGTATCGGTCCATAGTTTTAGGAAAAACGGGATTTTGGGGTGGGGATGAAAACCATGTGCTTCTTATTTCGCCCTTCAATTTTGGAAATCAGTGTGTGTGATTTGAAAGATGATTTTGATAATGATAGGTAGCAAAACAAGTGTTTTTGAAAAGATTTAATTTTTTTCGGAAGCTAATTCGATGTGGAATCTAATATCCCACAATCCTCGAGATTCGTTTGTCAATAGTGTACCAAAGTTTAATAATGTAAATCGGTATTGATGAATCGAGTACTCTCATATTGGATATTTACATAAGCACTGCGATTTATAGATTAAATCAGATACAAACGTGTATTGATTTCTTCGTAAATCGAGATTGAGAAAACTGGAATTTTATGAAATTAAATGATAAAAATATGTTTAAAATGGTTTATAGCTCGTTTTACGCCTTTGATTTTGAAAATAGGGTTTAAATATGAACTCTGGACTGATTTTAAGATAAACAACAATTTTTATATGCAATTGATTAATTATAAAAAATAAAGACAGATAAAAAATTAAAGCCGAATTAAAATAAAAAATACCTGAGAGCCTCGAAAATAGTATAATACTATTTTAGAGCACTATTCCCGAAGTCCAAGAGCTGATTGATGCTTCAAATGGGGTCAGTCAAGGTGTATATATAGCTGTAGTATAATTAATGGGCCGCGCTTGAAGTGCGTGTCCGCGGACAAGCCCTTGATTTACACGTGCAATGGTTTTTTTTCTCAATTTCGGCCAAAATAAACATTGAATTAATCTTATTTTTTAACATGTTATTACCCATGCTAGGACCTGCCTACTTTCCAAATTTCAGAATTTTCGGACATCGGGAAGGCCTCCGTTTGATTTTCCAAGCTGAATTCCCAATTTTTCCAATTCCCGAAGATCCGACCGTCGGATCGAGCTGATTTTTGAGTATGTTTGTCATTGTGGAAATTTATAATAACCCTAAAAGTTTGAGGATGATCAGAAATGAGTAACTCTCCTTTCACAAGTTTCTAGGAGTTTTGACGGTTTTTGGCTCCGGCGGCTTCCGGTAATTCTCGTAACTTCTCATCCGGGTGTCCTTTTGACTTCCTTATTTAACCTGTATCACATGTATATGGTATGCATGCATCTAGGAATGCTTGTGTGCTCATTTTCTTAGAGTTTGAGATTCTTGCAGGGGTCGCAAAATGAGGTGTTCACAGACCCTCTTAGCCTGGGTTCTTTATGGAGCAAAGAAACTAGGATGACAACGAGAACTCATCATTTTGCAGCATTCGCATGAATCAAGTGATATTTTGAAAACCATGCTATGCAAATGATGTCGTGCTTTGCTTTTTAACTCTTATTAGGAATGATGAGTGATTTCTTGACCATTCGGGATATGCCCTGTGCTGTACTGTGACTTCGTTCTGCAGTCCTCCCACTAGATGGGGAGGTTTTGTCCATGATATTGGTTAGTTATTGAGCTGATGTACTCCCATCGGTAGGGACGGTTATGTCAACAATTTTGATTGGGCGTTGAGCGTATGTACTCCCATCGGTAGAGACGGTTCTATCAACAATCATGGGGTGTTGAGCTGATGTACTGCCATTGATAGGGATGGTTCTGTCAGCAATTTAGTTGAGTGTTGAACTGATATACTCCCATTGGTAGGGACGGTTCTGTCAACAATTTGGTTGGCTGTTGAATTGATGTACTCCCGTCGGTAGGGACGGTTCTATCAATAATTTGATTGCGGTGTTGAGCTATTGTACTCACATCGGTAGGGACAGTTCTGTCAATAATTTGATTGGGGCATTGAGTTGATGTACTCCCATTGGTGGGGACAGTCCTGTTAACAATTTGATTAGGTGTTGAGCTGATGTACTCCTATCGATAGGGACGGTTCTGTTAATAATTTGATTGGGGCATTGAGCTGATGTACTCCCATCGGTAGGGACGGTTCTGTCAACGATTTGATTAGGGTGTTGAGCTGATGTACTCCCATCGGTAGGGACGGTTATGTCAACGATTTGATGAGGCGTTAAGTTGATTTACTCCTATCGGTAGGGACGGTACTGTCAATGATTTGATTGGTACGTTGAGCTAATGTACTCCCATCGAAAGGCATGGTTCTATCAATGATTTGATTGGGACGTTGAGCTGATGTACTCCCATCGGTAGGGACGGTTCTGTCAACAATTTGATTGGGGCGTTGAGCTGATGTACTCCCATTAGTAAGGACAGTTTTGTCAACAATTTAATTGGGGCGTTGAGCTGATGTACTTCCATTGGTAGGGACTGTTCTGTCAACAATTTGATTGGGACGTTGAGCTGATGTACTCCCATTAGTAGGGACAGTTCTGTTAATGATTTGATTGGGTGTTGAGCTGATGCACTCCCATTGGTAGGGATGGTTCTGTCAATAATTTGATTGGGTGTTGAGCTGATGTACTCCCATCTGTAGGAATGGTTCTGTTAACAATTTAATTGGGGTCCTCTGAAAGGGTGAGGGTAGGTGATTAAATTGATGGTTGTTGGTCTGCGCGAGATACTATTTTGGTGAAAGAGGTTGGTGATTTAGGATAACGGTTGATGGAGAAATGAGAATTTATGGTTTGCTAGGGAATGAGGATTCTTACTGTCTAGGATGAGGGCTGAAGGTTGATGATCTGCTGGGGATATGATGATTAATGGTGAGGGACAGTTGATGAATCCTATTGGTTAGGATAAAGGTTGTGGGTTGGTTATCTGCTGGGGATATGATGAATGGTGGTCTGCTGAGGATATGTTGAATTCTACTGGTTAGGATAAAGGCTGAGGGTTGGTGATCTGCTGGAGATATGATGATGCGGGGCAGAGATGTGGGTGATTGATGATATGTTGAGGTGACGAAAGTTGATGATTTGCTGAGGGGGTGAGAGTCTCTGAGCAGACATAGAGAGATAGAGAGAGAAAGTTCTGGTGTGATACCTTTTTTGAAAAAAAAACAAGAACTTTTGGTTGGCTTATTTTTTCTTTGAGAAAAAATCGAGTTACGTTCTCCTAATTCTCGAACCTCGTGCATGATTTTTGGACTTTGTCTCTTGCTTTGCTTCCATGGCATTTTTCTTGTGTCACTAAGGTGCGATTCTGCTTATTATTTTCTGACTTCATAAGAGAAGAATTTTTTTTTTCCTGCATCGTTTTTTGTTTTTCGATGTCCTTATTCTTCCTTGATTGATTGAAAGCTTTCTGATGCAGCTTACCTTTTTTTCTTTTGCATGGTCAGCAGCCTTCCTCACCCAAGACGTAGCCCTGGGCCTTTTGGCCTAGCTGTCACTCTTGGTATGGCTTTCGCTGCCATCTTCTCCTTTTTTGTTTTTTCAATATTCTTTTCTTTTGGCACTATGGGATTTATTCTCTTTTCTACTCTTTCAATTTTTTCTTGTACCCACTTTGTTCCTCTCACTTTGTCAGTTTTTTTAAGCATTATCATCTTTGCGATTTGAGAATGTTTGCTTTTAAAGTTCGCATTTGACATCATTGTACTGTGTTTGTGATTTCCTGTCCGAGAACCTTTTTGAGCGAATCTTGAAGACTTCTTGGGCGAGAAGAAGCTAGGCCAAAAGTCTTTTTATAGGGCTTATTCCCTGTGTTTTGCAAAATTTTCTCATTCCAGTATTTCTCTCTATCTTTCTCTGATATCTTTTCAAAGGGGGCTTTTTTGGTTTTGAAAAGGGCATGAGATTGCCTGTAGAAAGGGCTTTAGATTCGTGCATGTGGAAAGGGTTTGGGTTGGTGCCTGTGGAAAAGGCTTGGATTGGTGCCTGCGGAAAGGGCTTTGTATTTGCCTGTAGAAAAGGCTTGGATTGGTGCCTATAAAAAGGACTTGGATTGTTGCCCATAGAAAGGGCTTAGATTGGCGCCTGTGGAAAGGGCTTGGATTGGCTTAATTGTGCCTCCGCAGAGGGCTTCTCATCTCATTGTGTCTTCGCAGAGGGCTTCTCTTTTCATCGTGCTTCCATAAAGGGCTTGTCATCTCATTGTACCTCTACAGAGGGCTTTGCTTCTCATCGTGCCTCTGCAGAGGGCTTCGCATCTCGTCGTGCCACCACAGAGGACTTCTCAACTCATCGTGCCTTTACAGAGGGCTTCGTAACTCATCGTGCCTTCATCTTCATCCTCATCGCTGCTTAAGAGATCATTGTTATACCTTTATGCATCGTTTGGGTCATAATCCTTGTCATAATCGTCATCATCGTCGGAGTTGTCATCATCGGGAATATCTATCCGCGGTACTGAACCGAAGTCCATATATAAAGTATATATAGGAATATATATCGCATTAGGTTCTTGACAGGGTTCATGTACTTCATACAGTGGAGTGGCGATTGTGTCCATTGCAAGTGTGAATCTCACTATACGTAACTCTATGTGACATCAAGTGGACAACTTTTCATGCCTTACCAGTCGATGGATCATCTATATAGAATACTTGGCTTGCCGTCTTGGCAAGAATAAATGAAAAGTCGTCATACCAACTGGTATGCGTGTTGATGGATAAAAGCTCACGATTATGCTTTATGTTGCCGAGAACATCAGGGTCAGTGTTGTATCACTTACACATGAACAACAAAACCAAAATGCCTTCCGCATACCTTAGTTTGACAATAGCTTGCAGACTCCCGTAATATGTGATGTCTTTGGCCATTACCATCACTCCACTGTTCTGAGTCTTTCTGATCTAGTCTCGCCGATGACACACAAACTTGACACTATTTACGTCACACCGTGAATAAATGGTGCAACGCATAAGCCTAGATACTAGAATCTATACCTCCTGGTTGTATTTAGGAGCACCTTTATATTGCAGATCGTGCATCTGCATAACAAAATATATAAAACATAAGTCAAATGCATGCGACAAATACAAATAAGTTAAGGTTGAATGTTTACCCATTTAGGGCAATGGTCAAGAAACGACGCAATACGCTCGTCGTTAGTCCCGTTTGGAGCTAAATCAACAGATTGCTCGCGGTGAATGTCTATATACCATTTTGCTTCGGTACAGTTTTTCATCACACACTAGTGAGCTGTCGCGATTTGTGCTCTCCTCAGGCCGGTGATCCTGATGCAACTGCTTGGCTTCACGAGATCGAAAACAACTGAGATATTGCACCGAGGTGCCTCTGGGATGATTTCATCACTCGCGTTAGGATCATTGAAATAGTTATTGATGCAAGTCACACACTCGTGTATGATGTTCCGCTCAGCAATACACCCCTCCGGGTAACGCTTATTTTCGACATCTTTCTTGAATTCGCAGATATAGTAAGGATATAGACAATTATAAATAGTGAAAAACAATTCATACCTTTCAGTGGAAAACATCTAGGTATAATGCACGGGACCGGTGAACAAGACCTGTTCGGGTAGGTAGATGCAGAGATGGACCATTATGGTAAAGAAAACTGGCGAAAAGATCATCTCTAGTTTGTAGAGAATCATGACAATATCGCTCTGTAACTGGCGGACGTCCGATTTCTTCAACTCTCGGGCGCATATCATTTGGAAGAATCTGGACAACTCTACTAGTGTGTCGGCGATGTGACTTCCCAAATATGGCCAGATGACCACCTAAAGACTACGCTGAAGCATAATATGGCAGTCGTGAGTCTTCAGTCCGTAGAACTTTTTATCAGAGACTTTGACCTTATTCTTTAGGCTTCCCGCATAACCTCTTGGATACTTAACAGCAGCAATACAATTAAATGCGGCCTTCTGATCCCTAGGTCGAACTGTGTAATCAGCCTGAGGCAATGTCACTTTGCCTGAAGGTCCTTTCTTCCCCCAGAGCTTGCTGCGTATGCCCATCTTCTCTAGAGTTACGCGAGATTTTGTATCGTCCTTAGTCTTTCCATTAAAACATAGAACAGTGTTGAAGACGTTGTCACTGACCTTTTTTTCGATGTGCGTGACATTTAATGCATGTCTCACACTAGATGTAGTCTAGTAAGGCAACTCCTAGAATATACTGGCGTGAGTCCAACACAGTCTTTTTTTAAGTGCCTGAAAAAATGGATGCAAATTCATTAAAACTTAATCGAAATTACAAACTCAGCACAACATCCTGTATTAAGGGATGTACCTGTTTGAAGTCGTTATGCGGATACGTCGATTGAAGAGGGTATGAATGCTTAATGGTTGCTAAGTAAACCTGTCTTGAAGACATAATTGACGAGGCAGTTCTGAACTCTTCCTCACCATTAAATGCTCTCGGTCGCGTCCTATAGTGGTAATCTAAGGGTAGCCATCTACGCGCGCCTTGGTATGACATTCTTCTATTATTGTGCACCGCATCAATATCGTCCAAACAAATGGGACATGCCTTGTACCCTTTCGTTTGAATGCCTCCCAACATCCCTAATCCTGGGAAGTCGCTTATGGTCCACATCACGGCTGTCCTCATGTTGAATGCCTCTTCACCATATTGATCCCAATTCGGAACCCCCGTCCCCCACAACATTTTAAGCTCCTCGATCATCGGTCTCATAAACACATTGAGACACTTTCTCAAAGACTTGGGGCCGGATATAAGCATCACTAGCATGTTAAACTCCTTCTTCATAAATAATAATGGAGGCAAATTATAAGGCATCGCAATAACAGGCCAAGCACTGTACGGCACGGCCTTAGACCCATAGGGATTGAGCCCGTAGGAGGCTAGAGTGATGCGTATGTTTCTGAAGTCCGACTCAAATTGCGGATGTGCCCTGAAAATGACAAGACAAAATTCAATATTCGAATATATAAATAGTTTATTAATTATTGTATATATATACAAATACAAACTGTAATTATATACTTCACCTGCTGAAATCCTTCAATGCTTCTCCATCCACTGGGTGCTCAGAAATTCAGCATCTCTTGCTGTTCTTTCTCCGTGCCACCGCATTTCTTTTGCAGTCCATTCGGACATGTACAGATGCTGCAACCTCGATGCCAAAGGGAAGTAATGAATAGTCTTTCAGGCAACCCGCTTACCCTCGGCTGTATCATCTTGTTCCCATCCCGACTTATCGCAAGCGGGACATTGATCTAAATATGCCCCCTCTTTGTTAAACAAGAAGCAACCGTAGTAACAAGAATGTATCACCTCATAATCCATGCCGATCTTCTTCAAGATCTTTTTTGTAGTTGCGTATGAGTCCGGGTATTTGTTTCCTTCAGGTAACAAATAATTCATTTTCGCAGCCCACTTGTTGAAGGCTATATCTGTCATATTGCAACTCTGCTTTAGCTGCAACGCTCTAAGCATATAACACAACGCCGTCACTTTACTACCCTCGTACAGTGGAGTCATTGCTTCATCTAAGAGACGGTGATATGATACCATATTTTCTTTGACAATTGGATCAGCCTGAAATACATTGTCAACGCTAGGGGGATCGTACGATTCACGAAAGAAAAAAACATCTTGCACTAACGCCATAGCCGGGTTACTAAAATGATTGACATTGTTACTCGAACATGCCATGTGTTGGAGGTAAATCCACAATTGCGCTCCTCTTCGTGGTGAATCCAGAGGGTATATCCGGTGTGCAGGTTATCGAATGCCATGGCGCTCTAATGGGCCTTGCGTATTAAGAAATAAAGTTGCGCCTTCACTAATAGCTATAGCTTTTAGCGCAACGGTAAGCGCTTGATCCTCACAATTGGTATCAGAGGAGCTCACGGGTTCGATACTTGGGGGCACGCCATTGTGGGGGGGATTGTTGGAGGTAAATCTATAATTGCGCTCCTCTCCGTGGTGAATCCGGAGGGTATATCCGGTGTGCAGGTTGTCGAATGGCATGGCGCTCTAATGGACCTTGCATATAAAGAAATAAAGTTGCGCCTTCGCTAACATCTATAGCTTTTGGCGCAACGGTAAGCGCTTGATCCTCACACCATGTACTATTGTTTTTTTTTTTGCATTTCACCGTGTAAGTACCATACGGTATAGAACGACATTATACTGTTACTAGTCAAGTGGGCGTATATGTCACCAAGCTGAGTCGTGTGCCCATGTTGTAACACCGTTTGCAAGGACACGGATACAATCCAGTCGCACTGTTGCCATTCTCTCGTACAAATGTGCAGAAATTCATTACCCCCACAATGAATTGCATTGATCCTCTTGAGCATTGCATCCAAGATTTATCTATTTTCACTGTCATATAACAATATATATTTTAAATAATAAATATATATTTTTAACAATAAACATATATTTTCAAATCTACAAATCTATAAATTTATACGAAAATATTAGCATCCATTATCAATAATACTAACCAAGAGTAGGGCAACAACTAACAACAATATCGTATATTCAATAACAAATATACATTTTCCATACAAATCTCAACATATATATAAACACAAAATTTACTTAAAAATTAATATTAATAAGAGATAAAGTAGCTAATTAAAGATCAAATTAGCCATTAATGATATAAATAATGTTGATTTTCAGTTTCAAATCACCAAAATCGAGCAAAAATAAGTCCAAAACCTTCAACAATAAATATATATTATCAAATTTACAAATTTATACTAAAATATTAGCATCCACTATCAATAATATTAACCAAGAGATCAAATAGGGACAACAACTAACAACAATATCATAATTTTAACACCAAATATACATTTTCTACACAAATATCAACATATATAAAAACACAAAAATTAATAGTGATAAGAGATAAAGTATCTAAAGATTAAATTAGCCTTTAATGAGGGAAATGATGTTGATTTTTAGCTTCAAATTGCCAAAATCATCCAAAAAACACTTTAAAACCTTCAAATCCTGAAAATGGAGGAGCTACTACTCTTTGAAGATGAAAAGACATTTAGGTGATGTATGTATATATATTCGTTGCCTAAATGACCCAGTCAAACCCTAGTTGACCATAACATAAAGTGTCCATGGTCAAAAGGGTTTTAGGCGACGGAGGAAACTTCCTACGTCTCCTAAGTTATTCTTATACGACGTAAGTGACACCTACGTCACCTAGTTTTATCATAAGCGACTGAGTATTATCTTATGCCGTATAAGAAAACCTAAGTCGACTTGTGTGTTTCTACGTTGCGTATCTATATCCTAGGCGACTAGTCAATTGACAACGTCGCCCAAACCCCCCACTGGTGTGGTGATTGAATGTTCTCTCTATGGATCAATTAGAGAATTGCTATGAAAATGAGCCGTGCTCAACACTAATTCTTATTTATTTTTAGCCACGTTAACCCATGTTTTTGTGGAAATTTTGTTCGTATTGCAAAATATTGTTCGATTCACTCGTTGACAAAAGATGTTTTGTTGTTGTATGGTTAGATTAATATAATTCTAAGGTTTATATTTTGATCGATTAAACTATTTGCTAAACGTTAATATAGTACTTTTAATAAAAAATTTTAAAAAAACCCTTGACGCAAATTAGGAAATAAATAAATATGGAAGTAAATTTTGATTAGGAATCTAAATTAAAAATCAAATATACAATTATAAATTAGTTTTAATTGGTGGATATACTTCTCAATTTTTAAAAGGGTCCAACTGTAAAAGTTGGTTAAAAAATTCCATGTGGATTAATTGGTAGGGATATCTAAATAAATAAATAAAAAGTAAATAATTAATACCAAATCAACCTAAAAAATATTTAGCTACCCAATCTATTTATAAATCCAAAGCCATAAGAAAAGGTTTTTCATATCATTTTAAAAAAAAAATTAAATATTAAAAAGAATGGATTTTTAATTAAACACCGTCACTATCATAACAATATAAAGTAGAAAGAAGCAAGGGCCAACTAGACATGTGGCAATTGCAAGGGCGATTGAATTTGATAACACTGCATATATTCCCGCAACAAATGCAACCATTATCGCCAACAGGGCAAATACGTTGAGATAGAGGCTAGCACTAACTAACACGAAAATACGATTCATAGTACGATAAATCGATGCAAAGAAGTACATAAATATGGCACTGGTCGAGAGTACGAGGGCTGTGGTATCAAATATGATAATTGCCTGAAAAGCTGTGGATTTTGTAAGAACCGCCATTCATACAAAAATGACAAAATTATAATATCACTCTTTATCCAATTTCATACCTATAAGTAAATATCTATTTTAAAAAATATTTACTATTTAAAATAATATACCTATAATGATTAATTAATTGCTGCTTAATTTCTCATCGTTATTGCATCCGTTAGTTACCTTAACTTAATTATGTTTTCTTTTTCCTAATTTGTTTTTTTAAAAAAGGCTAATTATTCACAAATATCGAGTAAATTAAGGTATAATAATAACAATAATAACAACAACCACCTCTTATTTTTTATTCCCACAATCAACTATACAAAAATGACAAAATTATGATATCACTCTCTATCCAATTTCATACCTACAAATAAAATATTTATTTTAAAAAATATTTACTCTTTAAAATTATATAACTAATTTCATACCTATAAATAACATAACTATTTTCAAAAATATCTAATAATATATAAGTAAAACGCTATATTTTAACTGGAAAACGACATATGCCAATATTTTTTATTTCATTTTATTTCCCTTATTTTTTATTTTTGAAAAGTGGATTTGACATTAATTGCTCCTTAATTCCTCCTCATTATTGCAATTCGTTACCTTAATTTAATTTTTTGTGATTTCTTTTTTGAAAAGTGGATTTGACATTAATTGCTCCTTAATTTTTATCATTATTTTCTTTTCCAATCCGTTACATTCTATTTCATTTCCTATATTTTTTTCTTAGCAAAACAACAGTCGTTTTAATACAAGTTACAATTTGAATTTTTTTTATTAATCCCAAGTGGGTTTACAATTAAAGTGGCTTTTTGAGTATCAAAAAAGGAAAAATATAATATGAAATGATTTTGTTGTCCCTAATTCAAATTGTCAGCAATTTTAAATTATTATTATTAGTTACATTTTGATTAGTATTTTTTGAGAAAATATTATTTCCTTAAATAATTTTTTATTTTATTTAAAATAAGATTTGTTTTTGATTTTTTAACACATCTTATCAAATTCCTCTATTTCTATAAGATTTCAACTAATTTTAATATCTAATTTATCTGATATGTTAGACTTGACTCTTACCCATGAATTTATTACCCACCTCTTTATTTTCTCCTTAATATATTTATTTTTTAACTCCCAAAATAATGCTCACCTTCCTCCTTTACTTTCTTTTAAATATAACATTACTTATGTTGCTATTACATGTATAAAATGAATTAGATTGTTACCAATTGAAATTCATTTATTGTAGTACATGTGTGCTATAAGTTGGTAAGAAAAATTCCCTAACACTCATCTCTAACTCTCTCTCACTCTCTTTCTCGTTCTCTATAATGTTTTTGTACTTTTAGTTAAGATATCTTCATATGTGCTTTATTTTTGTAGTATAAAGATCTACAATCGAATTGGTAAACTTTTTCTTAATTTGTATGTTTGAATGTTCAATAATGTTTATTGTGTAAAATCTTTAATTCGACATTGTTACCCTTTCTTTAAACTTGACATTTCCAAGATAATTGGTTTTGATTTTTTCCACCCTTTCAATTTTTTAAAGTTTTGATTTTGATTATTACTAATATAAATTTTATTTTGTGTTCACAAATATTAAGAATGTATCGGACAAAAAACTTAACTTTTAAGATAGTATGTTACTATTTTATTTCAATTGTTGTCATAAATTAATTTTAGAGTAAAGGATATGAATTAGTAGACTCTCTTAGTTACTTATAGATTTATATTTGGGAATCCTTTATTACAAAATATAATTCGATCCTATATAACAACTTTATTTTCTATGAAAATATTTTTAAATGTGTAATCTCAAAATACTTGATTTAAAGTTAGCTTACTAATTCTTACATTGAAACTACATATAGTAAAACTGGTGTTTCACATGAAGGATATTCCGAATAGATTGGGAGTTTAAATATAACATGTCATAATTTAAACAATATTTCCATACTATGTTCTTATAAAATCATCTACATATATAATCGTTGACTATTAGTTGAGAATTTTTTCTACCTTTAAATGCTAAAGTATAAAGCATGTAATTCTAAGAAGAATATGAATATGAATATATATATACGCATATCAATTATACTTTATTATGATAACTATGAATTATCTACACATAGTGCAGTCTGAAAACTAGTTTTAAAAAATGATTGAATGTTCAATTAAGGACGATAGTTGGCTTTCAAATGATTGATTTGCCAACTTGTTTCTCAAACCTTTAAAAGGTTGATAAGACTCGAAAATTGTATTTAAAACTCTAAGTTATGTTTCATTATTGCACCATTTTGACTAGGGGTGGGAATTGGTACGTTAAATACTGAAACCAAAAATGCTAATTTTCTTTGGGTTGGTTTGGTTTCAATTTTTGAAAAACATAAATACTAGAAATACGAAACCAAAAATATCTAAAATAACGGTATATTATTTATTTGCTATATATTTTTATTCATTGTATAATGCAATATTTTTTGCTTTACTATATTATATGCTATAATTTAAAATTTATTCATAAAATGATATCATTGTTATGATATATATACAAATTTATCTAACAGCCACATGAGATTTTACAATATTATTAATATACTTATAGCCTAGTTTTTAAAATTTACATCTCATTAGTTCGAGTTTTGTATATTTTAACACTTTTATATTAATTGAACTATCATAATTCATATGTAAAGATTGAATAATAATCGTATTCTCATTTCCTGGAGGACAAAAATGCCGAAAACAAATTTCAGTATATATACCGAAAAAAGAAAATAGTTCAAATACTGAAAATATTCCATTGATACTTTTTGGGAGACTCCACTTTACCTGGCTGCAGAAAAGGATTTGATGAATTAGTGGAGGTGATATTAAAAACTTGGAAATCACATGCTTAAGGTGGTCCAAATGGTAAAACATGTTGTGCCCACCGGTACATGGGCCGGGCCCAGGGCACCAGTTGGGCCCGCCGGTTCACCTACATAATAACAATATTGTCTCAAACTTAAACACTTTTTGGGCCACAGGTGGGGTTTTACTTAAAAGGCCTTGTTACTATGTGGTAATACTCTAGCTCCCACTTACATACCCATGTTGAGTTCTAAAATTTTTTCATGTGGGGTCAATGGTTTGAACCAACCATTCTCAACAATCTCCACTTTGTATCAAACCAATCCACATTGGCTCCACCTTGAACTAACACAGGTCCACTTGACTCCACTTGGACCTATACCTTAGTCCACCAAGGATCCACCTTCGAACTATCACCACTCAACAATATTGGTAAGATCGTTCACCTTTGGTCAATGCACACTAGAGGTACACCCTATTTCACCTTACTCGAGGAACTTGCATAACCACCTTGACAATATCCCGGGTGTACATAGGGTATATCAACTCCACCCCCGGCTTCTCCAAGTTTAACTCCACTATAAGCTCCACAAAGTCCAGCTATTGCGATGTTTTTTGTATCGACTTATCACCTTAGGTGATATCGAGCTCTTCTTGATTCCACCGAGTCCAGCTATCGGTACTGTTTCACAAGTGCATGGATTCACCATCGACCTTTTATAAAAATTGTTGTATCCACCGGCACACGGGTCAGGCCCAGGGCAACAATCGGGCCTGCTAGTTTGCGCACATAGTAACGATATTGTCCCCAACTTAAACACATTTGGGCCACAAGTGCGGGGATTTATCTTAAAAGGCCTCGTTATTACATGGTGACATTCCTTTACTTATATACCCATGTTGAGTACTGCAATTTTTCCATGTGAGATCAATCATTTGAGCAAACCATTCTCAACAATATCCATATTCGATCAAACTAGTCCACCTTTGACTCCACCTTAGACTAACACCAGTCCACTTGGCTTCACCTGGACCTATACCTTAGTCCATCTTGAATCCACTTTTGAATTGTTTATGTAAATCACAACTCAACATTGTCCGCAAGATTGTTCACCTTTAGTCAATGAACATCTCGAGGTACACCATATTTTACCTTAATCGAGGAACATGCACAACCACCTTAACAATAGTACCCCCGGTGTACATAAGCCATAGCAACTCCACCCCCAGCTTTTCCGAGTCTAACTCCACTATAGGCTCCACTGAGTCCACCTATCGAGATGATTTTTGTAGTGACTCGTCACCTTTGGTTTTACCAAGTTCTTCCTGGCTCTACCGAGTCTAGTTACCGGTAGTGCTCCATAAGTGCGTGGATTCACCATCGACCTCTGATACCAATTGTTGTGCCTACCAACACATGGCTCGGGGCCAGAGCACCAACTAGCCCTGCCGACATTTTAGGTCACAGGTGTGGGGTTTAAAATTAAAACGCCTCGTTATTATGTTGTGAAATTTCCCCACTTATATACCCATGTTGAGTTCCACAATTTTTTCACGTGGGATCAATGGTTTTAGCCAACCATTTTCAACAAAACATCTTACATGGAGCCATAATTTCCAACTGCAAAAGTAAGTATTTTTGCTCTTCGGTTGATACAACAATTATTATGTGACATATTTTCACAATTTTTTTTATTTTGCATACTGTATTTTATCATATAATTTTTGTTTGCATCTCATATTATATTTTCTTTGAGATTCCACCCTGCCATTAATGAGTTTCGTTAGATGGGATTATGATTCTCTTTTCTTGATTGAAATACCCTTATGGCTTTTGATCATTGTGAACACCCCAATCCACGACCCTCGTGTGAACCTAACAATCATTCTGCATCAAGTCTTGAGTCATCATGCATACAAGAGACCATTAGGAAAAACCCTGATTTTCGAGCGCGTTGGGAGTCTAAGACAACCTTTGTAGCCGCACGCCCCCTAGCCGCACGGTTGGCTCCCAACCGTACGGCTGGCACCTAGTCGCACGCCCTAGCCGCACCCCCTGCGGCTACCCCCTGCGGTTGGTCTTCTTTGGAGCGTTTTTGGCGGATTTTTGCTATAAATAGGACCCTTGGGATCCCATTTAAAGGCATCAACACCCAATAGTGTTTCTAGTAAGTGGAGATTCTGTCAAAATTACTAGAGAGTCATTTTTAGAGAATTTCTGAGAGAGAAAGTTTTAGAGAGAGAATCTCAGAGAGAGAAAGCTCTAGAGAGAGAAAGGAGCAAACAAGCAGATTTTCTTCTTCAAGCGCATCAGGTACGTTTTTCTACAACTTTTCTAATTTCAATACTGCATTTAAATACTCGTTTTAATATAGAAATTAGATAACTTGCAAAGAAGTTCATTGTTTTTAAAATAAATCCTTTCTAAATTTTACAAGAAATCTAAAATCCGTTTTGACACGTTTTCAAAACAAAAAAATAAAAATACAAAAACAGTTTCCAAACAAGTGGAACTACGAGACTCTGATTTCATTCTACGAATGAATACGTAGGCGCTCGCAAAGCTCGAGTCTGATTTTAAAATACAATTTTAAATCTAAATTTATCCAGAAAGGACTATTTTGAAAACTATCCAAACTACTTGCAAGATATCTAAAATAGGAATTAGATGCATGATCCATTAAGAGACCGAAAGGGCGAATTGGGTGCCTAACACCTTCCCAATTCGTAACGTAGTTCCCGAACCCTAGCAAAGTAAATTTTCAAAATAAATCTCTGGTTTCAAACGTATGAAAGATAGTTCGTTTTCGAATTGTCCTTCGTACGATCTTTTGTTTGTTTTCTCGTAAAACAAACTGGCGACTCTACAAAACACACGTTTTCCTCAAAACTATAAAAAAGCGAGAATGAGGACTTCGCCCTCTCACGGGGGTACGGGCCCGGATTCTCACAGTGGCGACTCTGCTGGGGATGTCGAGAACTAAGCTCTTGAATAATGGATCATATATTTAATTCCTGTTATTTATTAGATATAGGTCTTGTAAGCCTTAGTCATAGGATAACATAGAAGCGATCTAGGTGGATACCCTGATGCCTTTTTTTTTGTTAATTATGTGAGGAAAATCTTTTTCATAATTAAAATTGGGTAAAATACCGTAACAAATCCTAAAGCATTGATCAATAATGAACTGCCAGATTGTTATTTTGCACGCACTCACGTCTTATCATGCATTTTCGCGAGTGTGAATTTACCCTTTCAACTTCGGGACCAGAGTCGTGACTAGGCCGTGGACTTGCGGGTCTGCACTAGCCAAAAGCGCCTGGGACCACTCTCCTTGGCCAAGTACTTACCGAGGTATATAGAGTGACGAGAACACTCACGTACCCGGGATGTATATCAAAAGGTCCTTACACGTACCTGCGCTCTTGAGGTATATCGTAAGACCTGCCAAATAGGAGGGAGCCTTAAACCTTACCTTCTTCAGCCACGCTTGCATATAGGAGAGTCAGCTTAGAACACAAGATTTTCTGCATGATTTTAATGACCGACAGTCGTGAGAATCTAGTGAGCGAAAGCCCTGATTCCATGAACAAAGCAACTCATGAGGAGAGAACTTCCCGTGTTTTCAAGTGATTTTTTAGAAAACTCTTTTCAAAATGATTTTCCAAAACTATAGACGGTCAGGGAACCCATGGAATTCCATTCCTACCCTACCGCTATACGGGGCTCTCAAGTCGTCGCCGTTGGTCTGCTTTTGATCTCACCTAAAGAAACTTTTTGTGTGTTCAGCTTCGTCCCGATCGATGTATTTCTGGGAATCTGGCAAGTATTAAGAGTTTATATTTTCTTTTGTTTTCGGGAAATATTTTATACGCATCGGGATTTGTCCTTTTCTCCTTCGGAAGACTTATATTCGATCTGGCTTCCATTTGGGCCGGAAGAGATAGCACTGGTAGATTGGTTTGACCGGATACAACAGCTGATATGGAACACCAACCGCCACAAACTTCAAATAGGGTCATTGGAAACTCTTTCACTGCAGTGGATCTGCCACCGGGTCCTTCCTACCAAAATCAAGGGGTGTCTCAGCAGAATATTAATCGGGGAATACCGCCAGGGCATACTTCTGTGGATCCAACAAACACTATATTAGGGTCAGACACTGTAACCATACCAACCCCGGAAGAGATGTACCGAATGCTTGTGGACATTAGCAAGAGCCTAGCATTGCTAGTAGATGATCAACGAACCACCAAGGCTCGGCTGGAGGAGATAGACAGAGGTCGACGGGTTATGAATGAGCCAACAAAAGGGACACCGCCTGCACCACCTATGCCACCATTTATTCATGGTCAACCAGTCGTAAATGAGCCAATAAAAGAGGCCTCGCTTGTACCACCTGCGCCACTCTCTGTTCTCTCTGATATTCCAACTCCTATTGAACCACATACTCCGCATAGGCGACCTGATCTGATTGAGAATTGGCTACACCAAGAAGTCCCACCTGAAGCATCCCAACATGCTCAACAATGGCAACCTCCACATCATCCTTATCATGATCCATACTACGATCCTATTCCGCATCCGGTGAGTATGCAGGGTGATGCCATTCTTCCACAAGAGGTGATTTCGGAAAAGAATAAGGCTTTAGATGAGCTTAAGGAACAATTGAAAGCCTTAACCCAAAAGGTAGCCGAGGGATCAAATGACTTGACACAGCTCCAGAGCTATAATCTATACCCAGAAGCCCATTATCCTGTTGGGTTTAAGATGCCTGCAATAGAGAAATTCAAAGGAACAACGCCACCAGAGTTGCACTTAAAATCCTATGTACGGGCGATGAAGGTCTACGATATAGGTGAGGCTGAGTTAGCTAACTCTTTTCATTTAACTCTAGCCGGTCCAGCCCAAAGTTGGTTCCTGGGATTAGAGAAACATCGGGTGCAGTCATGGACCAGTATTGTGAATGAGTTCATTGCCCAATACAAGACGAACGAGGAATTAAAGATCACTCGCAAGCATCTTGAAATGGCAAAGCAGAAAGATGATGAAAGTTTGAGTGAATTTGTCACGAGATGGAGGGCACTCGCTGCACAAATGGTGGAACGAATGGATGAAGAGGAGCAATTGGGAATGATCGTCAAGAATCTGAAAGCAGAAATTCAAAATAAGATGGGTCACCAATTCTTTGGCCGCTTCAAAGCCTTGTTGCACGTGGGAAATGAGATAGAAGAAGAATTGGCTAAACAAGCTGAAGCAAAAAATTCAAGTGCACAGTACAAGAAAGCTTCAACCTCGGCTGCGAACCAGATTTCGACATACAACCCTGTTGTTCGGAGCAATATTGACTACTCTGCCAATCCTTTTGCCACAGTCACCAACATTTCTCCTTTGGGATACCAGGATTACAGCAATAATAGGGGGGTAAACCGAGTCAGACACATGAAAAGGAATTTCTCACAATTGCCAAGTCCATTAAGCAAGGTATACAAGGAGCTCAAGGATGTAGGAATGATCTATCCGATGAACCCACGACCGATACCCAATCCAGTCCCCACTAATTGGAACCTCAATGAAACATGCGAATACCATCAGAATGTGGGACACACGACCGACAATTGTATGGCTCTTCGGCATGCTATTCAGGACCTTATCCAAGCTGGAAAGATACCAGATCCGTCTCCTCAAAACCATCAGTGACTGAAGATTGGTAGCTAGAAATTGAAGATTTGTAACCAGTGTTTGAGAATTTGAAAAATAGTGATCGAAGATTTGTCGTTTGTCATTTGTAAACATGAACTACGATGACCTGAGCCCCATATTGGATTATTTTTGTTCGAATGTTAGGACATTGGGGAACGTAGGCAACCTGAGAAGTGACATCAGGCCCGGTCTATTCTAATAAAACAATCTCATTCACCCACAATAAGATGATGAGGAATTAGAAGAATAGTTCATTTAAACGCACCAGTCAGTTCGAGGAGCAATGAAGGATTTGTGAAGAGAAGTTCGTATGGTAAGGCGTGGAGAAAAAGGACAAATCTTGATAAAGATCTCGAGCAAATTTGTTTTAAGATTTCTCTTAAATGGAACAAAATAAAATGTGAATTATCTTTTATAATTGCCAGATTCTCGGAAAGAACGATCTTTGCATTTGCATTTGTATGGGTCTGGGGGTCAATTGCGCACAAAGCATGTTATATAATAACCAATACTTTCATGAATAAAATGTACATCACAAAGCGCTCACATTTTCATGAAATAATATATAAAAATAAGCTTCAAAACGCCCATACTACATAAATATAATGATTCCAAAGAACTTTTTTCAAAGAAAAACCTGACACATAAAGGGTACGGGGGGGCAGTATGAATTACTCTTGAAGAAGAAAGAGCCAGTGAAGATACTTGAGCTTCAAGGTTTCGAGCAATATCGAAACTCCGAAGGAGATTGCAAAAAAGGGAGCGGATCACTTTAGATATGCATTGGAAAAGAAGGTTTCAAATGAGATTAAAACTCCGAGTGAAGTTACAACAGGGGATAAGGATCGCTCTAAGGTTTATAGGGGAATATTACAAGGGTGACACTTTGATAGATCAATATCAAAATTCTGAATGCGATTGACAAATGGGGTAAGGATAATTCTCAATATGGAGTGGAAGATCTAATGCGGATATTTTGACGGAATGGCATCTTCAGAAACTCATCTCACATTCGCATCCAAATGCGAACGCTTTGATGAAGTAGCATCTCCAAAGACATATCTCATATCTCATGCGACTGATGTCACCAAAGATGCATTGAATAAAACTAGACCACATGGAGAAGTTCGTGTTGAAGTGGAATGAAGATCGGTCATGCAAAGATATCCTTGGACATCATTTTCTCTCATCAGCCTTGCAAAGTGCAATGAATCATAGTCATCAAAACGTGGAGTAATCCAATCAAACCAAAACGTGTTGTACGAATGAAGCTTTTCACCGAGGGTAGATGTACAGCCCCAACTGATGCATCGGAAGCCTTATAAAGCAAATGAGTTGTATTCATCAAGATCCGAAAATCAAACCAGGATGCGTTGCACGGATGAAGCCTTTCATCGAAGAATGAAGCGCATTCCATAATTCATTGGTAATCCAGTATCGGTTAAACTCTAAGATGGGGCGCATGTGCTATTTTCGTATAAAAATTTGGGGTATTTTAAACTGGGGGTGATATTAAAATCTGAAAACTTTACAAAAACATTTTCATAAATCAAAATTGCGCAAAAGGCCACCAGTCCCACCTCATTGCATGCATATCTCATGTTTTCTAGCATAAATGCCATATTCACATAATTTTCTCAAAACGAGAAATTTGAATTGAAACGTACTCGTACACGTCGGCGAATCTTGTGTGCCAAAGGCTCCATTGAACACCACGAATGACCTTCCAATAAAGGCCAAAGTGCTATCTGATGATACATTAATCTGCATCAGATCCGTTTAACCCTAGGGGGGTCTCTCAAAATTCACACATACCTATTCGTCATCAAGAAAGGCGCATCATGCAGAAACGGCTATGGCTGATCATCACGAAATATATGACCAACTGGATTGCTAGAGAGTAAGTATGCGAGCAAGAAAAATATATGCTAAGAAGAGAATTAAAAGTTTGAAAGTTTAAATGGAAAAATGTGCCATTTTTGTTGCCCAGCTCACTGTCGTTTGGGCACTTGTTGTATGACAAGTTCCTTGTCACACAACAAGTGGAGGGTAATCCCAAACGACAAAACCAACAAAGTTTTGACAAAAATTTTGCAAAATTGACTCCTTGGACATCTGAAAGACTTTCTGGTTAGTTCTCTAAGATGAGAAGACTGAGAATCACTCACACCCGCACGACGAAGTAGGATACAAAGCCCAAAAAGTTGAATTTTGAGATCTGTGGTGGAGCCGAGCTTTGAGGAATGATCAGTCCTAGACACAGTTCAAATCTGGCAAAAGAGGAAGGTGTAAAAGAGGAATCGGGTACAAGAAAAAAATTGAAAGAGTAGAAAAGGGGAAAATCCCGTTGGTCCAGGTGAGGAAAGTGAGAAAAAAACAGAAAGGAAGAAAATCAGCAGGGAGAGCCACACTAAGAGTGACAGCTGTGCCAAAAGGCAGAGGGCTACGTCTTAGGTGAGTAAGGCTCCTGTCTGAAAAAAAAAAAAAAAAAAAAAAAAAGAAAAGAAAAGAGAAGAAAGATCCGAAAGCCAAAACAATGGGCCGGATATTCTAAAAAAATAATGCAAATGAGGGAGCAATAAGGGCATCAAAAAACAGAAAATGAAGCGGACCAGCACCTTCCTCTAATAAGCCAGAGGGTAACTGGAGAAGGAACTGAGATTTTCAGAAGAGCTTTATCCCCATGTTCAAAAAAGCAAAGCCAGAGGGTAGAGTTGAGAACTGAGTCCACCACTACGCACGAAAGTCTGAGATTCAAAGAGAACCAACCCAATTTCTTGATGACAGCAGAAGAGTCAAAACGAGGGTAAGAACAGGTTTTTAAAAAAGGAAACACTTGAACTTTTCATATTCTCTTTAGCATAATTTTCTTGCCACAAGATGAGTAGGCATATGTGATCAACGGCTAAGAGCAGAGGCAATGCAAGGAGAAGGGTCGAAGGATAAGGAGAAAATATGGACAAATATCCTCAAGAACATTTCTCGAATTATGTGATGTGACATAAAGTTAATGGAATGATATGATTCTGAAGAAGACCCTATTGACGGAGTCAATCATAACCCTAGGCTGTGACAACAAGATGGTGCGACAGGTGCATCCCCCCATTCTTGGCAGTCTCCTCAAGATAGGAATTCTTCGCATTCCCCACGATGGGAATTTCTCCGAAACCCCTTTCCCCAAGAAGGGAAATAACGACTCCACGTGTTCCCCAAGAAGGGAATTTTCCGGATTCCTAAAAAGATAGGAATTCTTCGCATTCCCCACGATGGGAATTTCTCCGAAACCCCTTTCCCCAAGAAGGGAAATAACGACTCCACGTGTTCCCCAAGAAGGGAATTTTCCAGGATTCCTAAAAAGATAGGAATTCTTCGCATTCCCCACGATGGGAATTTCTCCGAAACCCCTTTCCCCAAGAAGGGAAATAACGACTCCACGTGTTCCCCAAGAAGGGAATTTTCCAGGATTCCTAAAAAGATAGGAATTCTTCGCATTCCCCACGATGGGAATTTCTCCGAAACCCCTTTCCCCAAGAAGGGAAATAACGACTCCACGTATTCCCCAAGAAGGGAATTTTCCGGATTCCTGAAAAGATAGGAATTCTTCGCATTCCCCACGATGGGAATTTCTCCGAAACCCCTTTCCCCAAGAAGGGAAATAACGACTCCACGTGTTCCCCAAGAAGGGAATTTTCCGGATTCCTAAAAAGATAGGAATTCTTCGCATTCCCCACGATGGGAATTTCTCCGAAACCCCTTTTCCCAAGAAGGGAAATAACGACTCCACGTGTTCCCCAAGAAGGGAATTTTCCGGATTCCTAAAAAGATAGGAATTCTTCGCATTCCCCACGATGGGAATTTCTCCGAAACCCCTTTCCCCAAGAAGGGAAATAGCGACTCCACGTGTTCCGCAAGAAGGGAATTTTCCGGATTCCTGAGAAGATAGGAATTCTTCGCATTCCCCACGATGGGAATTTTCTCCGATCCCCTTTTCCCACAATGGGAAATAACCTTTACCGCACATTCCCCAAGATGGGAATTACCTCTTTCACGATTTCCCCATGATGGGAATTTACCTTTTCAGGCTGTGCCAGCAAGATGGTGCGAGAGGTGCAGACCCCCCACTCTTGGCAGTCGCTAATATAACATTCCTTCTGAGGGTGGCTAGGAGTGTCATTTCTTAGAAAACTATCATGAAGGAATATCTCCTGATAGACAAACCTCGGTTATGCCAACAAGATAGTGCGATAGGAGCAAACCCCGCTACTCTTGGTAACCATTTCTTCCCCAGAAGATTGGGAAGTTTCGTCATGACAAAGTCAAGAAGGTGTCATTCTGAAAGAATCTAAGCTCCAAGAACTTTTTTCAAACACATTGCAAAGATTGAGAAGTACTCATGAGGATAGCCCGGTCAGAAGGTAAATGGTAAGATTGATGCATCCCACAAGCTGAGGGTAAACATCGATAAGCTTGAAAAATCTGAAGAAGGATTGAGATGGATTCCCTGAGGGTAGACAGGAAAATATATTGATGTATCAGAGATAGCTGGGCCAAGAGGAAGGTCAACCGTGGATCACATTGCCCAAAGCACCACAAAATTCCCCTACCATGAGGGTATATTTCGATTCACAGATTTTGATGAATAAAACAAGGAGTTGAGATTCACGCGAGAGTCGTGAATTGTTGTCTTCTTTTTATCGTCCCAGAATCCTTGCGAGCAAGAATCCCGGGACGAGAGGGTCTGTGAACACCCCAATCCACGACCCTCGTGTGAACCTAACAATCATTCTGCATCAAGTCTTGAGTCATCATGCATACAAGAGACCATTAGGAAAAACCCTGATTTTCGAGTGCGTTGGGAGTCTAAGACAACCTGTGTTTTTTTATAGCCAACCGCACGCCCCCCAACCGCACGGTTGGCTCCCAACCGTACGGTTGGCTTCGAGCCGCACGCCCTAGCCGCACAGTTGCCTCCTAGCCGCATACCCTAACCGCACGGTTGGCTCCCAACCGTACGGTTGGCACCTAGCCGCACGCCCCCTAGCCGCACGGTTGGCTCCCAACCGTACGGCTGGCACCTAGTCGCACGCCCTAGCCGCACCCCCTGCGGCTACCCCCTGCGGTTGGTCTTCTTTGGAGCGTTTTTGGCAGATTTTTGCTATAAATAGGACCCTTGGGATCCCATTTAAAGGCATCAACACCCAATAGTGTTTCTAGTAAGTGGAGATTCTGTCAAAATTACTAGAGAGTCATTTTTAGAGAATTTCTGAGAGAGAAAGTTTTAGAGAGAGAATCTCAGAGAGAGAAAGCTCTAGAGAGAGAAAGGAGCAAACAAGCAGATTTTCTTCTTCAAGCGCATCAGGTACGTTTTTCTACAACTTTTCTAATTTCAATACTGCATTTAAATACTCGTTTTAATATAGAAATTAGATAACTTGCAAAGAAGTTCATTGTTTTTAAAATAAATCCTTTCTAAATTTTACAAGAAATCTAAAATCCGTTTTGACACGTTTTCAAAACAAAAAAATAAAAATACAAAAACAGTTTCCAAACAAGTGGAACTACGAGACTCTGATTTCATTCTACGAATGAATACGTAGGCGCTCGCAAAGCTCGAGTCTGATTTTAAAATACAATTTTAAATCTAAATTTATCCAGAAAGGACTATTTTGAAAACTATCCAAACTACTTGCAAGATATCTAAAATAGGAATTAGATGCATGATCCATTAAGAGACCGAAAGGGCGAATTGGGTGCCTAACACCTTCCCAATTCGTAACGTAGTTCCCGAACCCTAGCAAAGTAAATTTTCAAAATAAATCTCTGGTTTCAAACGTATGAAAGATAGTTCGTTTTCGAATTGTCCTTCGTACGATCTTTTGTTTGTTTTCTCGTAAAACAAACTGGCGACTCTACAAAACACACGTTTTCCTCAAAACTATAAAAAAGCGAGAATGAGGACTTCGCCCTCTCACGGGGGTACGGGCCCGGATTCTCACAATCATATATTTTTAATTTATATTTGTCTTTGCACCCCATTCTTCAAAATTACAACTTAAAAATAGATCATTGCAAGTACATTTCTAGTAAAACATGTTAGATTTGTGTCTATGTGCATATATCTTATAATATTTATGGTTCTTGTAATTAAATGTGACTAATTACTTTAAGTTTTATACATGATTAATTTAAAACTTTATATAAATATTTACCTAAGATGCTTTGGATTGATTTATGTCCACTTTATATTCATTATCTATTAGCATTGATTTAATGAACACTTAGCTTATCAAGATGCTTGGCATTAATTTGATTTATGTCCACTTTAAATTACTCAAAGTAGTCAATAATATATGATATTAAAATATATGTAATTAGATATATGATAATTAGTAAAAATGATCCCTAAAGTTTGACCCGAATCTCTTGCTCGTCCCTAAAGTTCAATTTTTTGTTGAAGCATCCTTAAAGTTTATTATTTTCCCTCACTTGTCCAAATTGGATGTCCCATTAAAAAGATGGATGGAAAACGCGTATGATTGTCATAAGCCACTCTTTTAAAGGGCATTTTAACCAAAATTAGAAACTTTAAGGATGATTCAACATAAAATTAAACTTTAGGGACAAGCGAAAGATTTAGGTCAAACATTAGGGGTCATTTTTGCTAATTACCCTTAGATATATGTTTATCGTATAAACTAAAAAATATTAAGATGTTTAGTCTACTACTCTCACAAAATCTTTCATCTCTAATTTTATTTTTAATTATTAATTATAACCCATCTTTTGGGGTTTTCATGTAATTACATTTATTTTGCAAAGTAAAATAAAGTTGTATCACAATATAACAAAATAATAGGACACTTATATGAAAGTGTCTTAGAAGTATCAGAACAAGCGTTCTAAACAAAATTATATATATATATTTTTATTATGAACGTGTGAGAAGAGGTGTTGTGCATGTGCACGTGCCCATTTAGTGTCGATGTTGTACATATGCCCGTGAAGTATTGGTGTTTGACACGAGTATGACACCAATACATCAACTTTTAAGTACTATTTGTGTTTCGTAAATAAAAGGTAGTACGATAACATCCTGCAAGTAATTATATGATTTATGTTGGGGAGAATTTCATCTTTTTTCATATAAAAATAATTTTGAAAATGAATTTGAAATAACCTTAGTCTATTCAACTACATCATGAAATTATAATTTTAAATATTGAAATGTGCTTGTAATAATATATTTTTAAATTGCAATGAAGACCATCTCTATTCTATATTTTGAAATATAGGGTGAATACGCAAATAGAAATTAAATATAGAGTGCGAAGCCATTGGTCAAGAAAAAAATGACTTATCGTCAACTAACATTGTAGGTGGTCGAAATTTTACGACCCGACCCACTAAAGATGATTTCGAGAAATGAGTCAGAGCGAATAGATAAAATAGGTGAAGTGTAACAAATGGATTTTTTGGGCACGGTAGGTTCCCCCGGCAGCGCTTATGTTGATCCAATAGTACATCCTCCGTGTGTGTGTGTGTGGTTACTGTATTGAGCTTAAGGCAATGTTAATGGTGTTACAAGCTTTCTCTCTCTAAAACATATTAAGTAAAACTAGCAACTCTCTGCCCAAATACCCAGCAACCAACCCTTTTCTCGAGCCTCCTTTCTTCTATTTATACGTATAGAATTAGGGTTACATTTGCTCATTAGGGTTGACAGTAAAATGATTAAAAATGATAAGACTTAGATAATACTCCAGCCTTCATTCCCTTATCCACTACTACGAACTTCTGAATTCGTACGTTGGTGGTGGAGCAGTGGGGATCTGCACGATTTTGTACAGATCCGTGTAATTTGGTATAATCCTCAACACGCGTTTCCCACGTGTTCCACATGCACGTGCTCCCTTTCCTGGGGGTCTTGGTACCGACTTTCCATCTCAGCGTGCCTTGGCACCTTTTCTTCGACATGTCCTCTTGCTATTCCTTTTCGTTTGGGTATGGCCTGTCTGTTAGGCCCGTGGTATGGGCCTTCGAGTTGATTGGACTAGCCCAGTTTACCTTAGCCAAATTTTATGCTCCCTCAATTTCCCCCTCAAGCATGCGATCTCATCAAACAAGATGGGGATCACGTGCTTGAGCATAGTCTTTGGACGGAAGCTTCTTTGAATGACCTGACCCGATTCCACGTGTCAATCATCGATATGGTTATTTAAGAACTTAAGACTTGACCCATTTCTTTTGAGTTCGTGACTTCCTTTTTTTGTTGCGCGCTATTTAAAGGTATAACTGCCCTTTGAATAATACTTTGTCATCACTGTGCGCTTGCTCTTCCAAAGAAAAAAACTCTGCTCTTAAAGTCATCCCCCGCCTTCGCTCTAGGGCTTTATCGAATCAGTTACTCACTACTTCATTCTTCTTTACGTTTTACTTCTCGTTAGTTCAACCATTGTCATTGTCACAAACTCTCTCAAAACCCTAGAAAGTGATGGGTCGCTATCGATTGGGAACTAAGGAGAGAAAGAACAAATTTCACTGCAATTTTTTTCCGGAGCAATTCTAATGGGAGGAAATCGAAAGTGATGGAGATACGATTTCTGAGAAAGTCGCGTTCGATGCCGGCACGTATCCCGTTTACACGGCTTATTTTGGGCAAGCCAGATTACGAGTTCCTTTTGACCTACTGGTGGATTTTCTTCATCAGACTCGCCTTCACTTGAGTCAAGTGGCTCCCAACATGGTCAAGATCATATTGGGTTTGGCTGAGGTGAACAGGAGGTTTAACATGCAGCTCAACTTTTGGGATATCACGTACTGTTACTCTTTCAATTTTTTTAGCTCTGAAGGTAGATGGAGTATAAAAGGGAAGCCGAAGGCCCTGGCCTTAATCCTCGATTTATGGGATTCTGGCAAGTACATGTACAACAATACGGTAGTCCTAAAAGGGAATGTGGAGCCTGATCCCAATGGATTCTCAGTTACCAGACATCGCGACGACCTGGTAAGTCACCGTTGAACCCTGTATAGCATTGAATAACGTCTTTTATTTTTTTGCTCCAATTTAAGTGTCGCTTCCACTTTTTGCAGATGAGAGATTATTTACTGGACCCGCCTAGGGTATTGTTCACTACGAGCAACTGAACGCCATCGCTCGTCATACCGGCAACGGTGATGGCTCAATAATGAATCATCCCAAGGTAGCCCATAACCTTCTGGGTAATCGCCTTGACTATACGTCCTTTCTTGATAGGACACCTCTGGGCAATTGGATAGGAAATCAGCTGAAACCTCCTGCTCAGTATCAATTGTTCGCTCGGTATCATATTCTCAACCGGGACGTCCGTACTGATGAAGAAAGAACTGCGCGCAAAGCGGCTAGAGGCCCAGCTGATGCGACTTTGAGCCAACCGCAGAAAAAAAGCCAAAAGAGTAAGGCTCAAAAGTCGGTCAGAGTGAACATTTTGGCAGTTTCCATAATCGATGAAAGTTAGGCTACTCCTGTTACAACTGATACGCCAATTCTGGCATCATTTCAAGTAAATGTTGCTGATGATGTCCCAACTGCGGCTCCTCTTCCAAAATTAAATCGAGGGGTACCTGTTCCAATTGAGGGTCTATACGATCCTAATTTATACAATGAGGGAGAGGATCCAGAAATCGAACAGTTTTTTTATGACGCTGGATTTGCCGACCAAACTGGCCTTTCAGGCACAACGTATTTTCTTGAATTAGAGGACCTCCTCTTCACTACCACTATAGATGGGAAGGTGGGTTTGAACGTCGAAACCGTACGTCCCACCCCTGCGTCGGCCATGGATAAGTCAGATGACCCTCTTCCAAACGAGGAGGTTTTAATAAACGAAGGTGTTTTTCACATGTTTTCTCCTTCTTCTAGTGTTATTTTCTTTGAGGATTTCTTCTTGTGGCCTACCAATGTTAGGAGGCGCCTGATTAGGCAGTATCGTATTCTAGTTGGTGCTAAACCTAGTTGTTGTTTATATGAAACAGGCACTGCTGACGCCTCTCTTCCCCTTTCTTCTGTCCCGATCATGGAGACTACGGCTCCTCCTCGAATAGAGAGTTTGAATTTCTGGCAAGTTTGCCTGCTAAGAAAGAATAAGGCAGTTTCGGCTTCTGAGATTTCCAAGCTCGCTACTCCTTTAAAATAGAGTAGGTAAAAGGGTGTGCCTCGCGAAGGCAATGTGAAGATAGCCCCATCTGAGATTCCTCGAGTTGATCAATGGGTCCCATCATCTGGTGTTATTTCGAGTGTTAATATTGCTACTCCCATCATTTCTGGGGCAGTGACCTCTGTCGAGGGTGGTTGTTCTACCAACTTGACGGTTACTGAGGAGGGGGTTCGTATTCCCACTTCAGCCATTGAGGGCGATATTGGTCCTGGCCTATCTGTGGATAAGGGCAAAGTAAAAGTTTTTGTGGCAGAGCTGAGGTTATACTTCCCTGACAGACTAGTGACTTTCGAAGATTTGGCTATCCATGATCCCGAAGTTGCTCGCACCCTGATTCCATATATGTCCCTCACCAAGGATCAGGAACTATAGTAGCAAGAAAGCCCTGCTGACCTAGGAATCTGAGTTTTTCGATGTCTCACCGAGGTAAAATACTCATGTCACCTTTATCTTTTCTTATTGATTATGATTTCTTTCAATAATAATTGTCGTGCTTGTAGGTCGGTGCATGCTTCTCTGAATTCGAGATGAAGCGTATACAAGAGCTAAGGAGAACTAAGGTTGTCAAGAAGGAGTGGAAGGTTGAGATCAATAAACAGCGTGCTTGGTCGACGATCTGTTGGAGGCTTAAATAGCCTAAGGCAACAAACTCGCCGCTCTCAAGGCTTCCTATCAAGAACAGACTTCCAGCCTTGAAGAAGTCAAGAATGCTTTAGGGGCTGAAAAGCTAGCTAGAGAGAGTGCCGAGCTAATGCCCAAGGGCATTGTTGCTGAACTGAATCGAGTTAGGGAGGAGCACGCCTCGAACGTGGTCCAATTAAAAGAAGAGCATGCATCAAAAATATCCCAACTGAATCTTCGTCATGGATCTGCTTTGGTCGACGAGAGGAACGATGGCTATAATGAGGCACTGGGTGACTGCGCGTCCAAGATGTCTAAGCTCAAGGATCTTATTTACCAAGGCGGGTACAAACTCGGCCTTGAGCGTGTTGTTCTCCCATTCGATCATGAACTGTATGGTCAGCCTGCGTTGTGTCCACCTGATCTTTATAATTCTAAAGTTTCTTCCGATTCTGAAGAGGATGAGGATGCATCTCCTTTTAGTCCCCCCTAAAGTTTAATAACTGCGTGATAAGGGCATATCTGTGTATTCTGTCCAATCTTGTATTCTTTCTTTCTGTATGCTTTTAATATAGTACAACTTTGACTTGGCCTTCAATTTTGTTGCGTTCTATAATTGAATTTTTTGTTGAATTCCAACTTGATGGTATTATAGTATTGCTCCTCAAGGCACGAAGTACGTGTCGTGACTTGGAGTAGGTAGCACTTCGTGGATTGATGTTGCATAAAACTTGTGGCTTAAACAACCAAAGTAAAGTTTTAAATAATGCCCCTTAGGCACAAGTGTTCATCTTGGCCTATGGCAGATGACACTTCTGGCTTAAACAGTCAAAAGTTTTTAAACAATGCCCTTAGGGAAAAAGTGTTCATCTCATCCTATGGCAGATGACACTTATGGCTTCAACAACCAAAAGTTTTTAAATAATGCCCCTAGGGCACAAATGTACATCTCGGCCTATGGGAGATGACACTTGTGGCTTAAACAGCCATTTTTTTTTAAATAATGTCCATTGGGCTTAAGTGTTCATCTCGGCCTATGGCAAATGACACTTGTAGCTTAAAAAGCCAAAAGTTTTTAAATAATGCTCCTAGGACACAAGTGTTCATCTCAGCCTATGGCAGATGATACTTGTGGCTCAAATAGCCTAAAAATGTTAGAACAGCCAAAACGGTGTCGTGCTTAGAATGCAATTAGTTCATCGGAGTTATAACGCTTGTGTGCATTTGATGCACGTGCAAATATGAACGTGTTTATCCTCTTTGCAATTTTTTTGGCTCATTTAATATGCGATTGTACATTTTGCCACGTGGCAGTTTGAGGAAGGCGGGTGTCGTTTTTCGAAGTGCACTTCTTATTCGAATTAATTATCTCCCTCATAAACCATCGTCTGCTTCAATTATAAATAACCCCCTCTATCCCATCAGTTGTCATTCCTCATTTTCATTATCTTCTAAACTCATACCAAATACTAAAGGATGGAGAGAAATCCAGATGAGGCGAGCAGTTCCTACCGGCCGCTGGTGACTCGCAATATTGCAGATACCCTTTCTCATAGGGTAGAAGTTCTCAAATAAGAGGTTTGGAGACTAGAGAGAGATGTCCCTCGGATGGTCAAAATCATCCAAAATTTGGAGAGACATTTGGCCGCCGTGACAGCAGAAAGGGACCAACTGTGGGAGAGGCTTGGGTAGGAGGAAGAAGAACAAGAAAAGGGAATACATACCTCGACCCTATTGGAAATATATGTTTCCTCATGTATTTTCGATGGTTGAGAGTTTGTCGCCTCAAAACAAGCGGTTTTCTCCTCTTTTGTTCTTCAACCGTTCCATCAGTTCTTACCTCCCATCACTTCGAATGCGTTGAGTTTCATCTTTTTCCTCCTTCTTGAGTTCTTATAGGATTATCTTTTTTAGGCCGATCTAGGGTTCTTATGGAGCTTGAGGTAGTTGTTGAAATTTATGACCAGTTGCCCTTAGCATTGCGACAGCTTGCCTAGTAGTCGGATACTTTAATGATTCTCTAAGGAAAATCTATTTTACGGTGTTATTTCCAGTTTGTAGTGTGCGATCAATTGGACCTCGAAGTCCCACCTTTGTAATATTTCATATTAACAAAAAAAATTTGTTTTGCCCCAGATGCTTTTGTTTGCCATATTCGATATTCTCTGTAATTATCTGGATAATTTGTAATTGAATCGCTGGCATTAACCCATATCTTTTGTTAGCGGACTCCAAACATGAAACATTTTATCCCGAATAACTTTTTTCTTTCATTGACGAAATTGTAATGAACTCAAAGAGATCAAAAATATAATATATTTGCTTGATACTGGTAAAAAATACAGCGTGTATGGAGTCGAGGTTTAAAAAACCTGGACTCTGAGTTATTTCACCTTGAATGAATCTAAACCGATTTACACAGAATTCTTGATGTATTTCAGCCGAAAAGTTAATGAGATAATAATAATTTACGGTTCAAACAACCTCAAACTAGGGTCTCCTAACCTTAATTGCATCGAAATTTTTATAAACCATTTACTACGGTTCTATCGGTATTTCGACAGAATCATGATCCCAGAGAACTTAATTGTTTCTATCTAGATATATCCGAGTAGGCCTATCTAAATGCAACTGACCTCGACTTGCAGTTATTATTTCAGCCCACAATCTATTGAGAAAGAAAAAAAGGTTTCGGCTTATTGAACTTCTTGTAGAGGGAGATTGTCACCCATATAATGCACGTGTTAGGTCCTGATTGGCTTGTCATGGGCAAGCTTGAGGCCCTATGTGCAATTTTGATTGTTGCGGTATAACTTCTTTCCAATGTGACTTTTTGAGTGAAACGCCGTCTCAGCGTGTCATAATTGAATCCTGGCCTTTCGTCTCTCTAGGCCACCTTTTACTTCTATTTATACGAGTTCTGGTTCCTTTACTCTTTCCATAACACCTTTCAATTTTTCTGTGCTCGCAATTTCATTCTAGAGATATATTTTCACAACTCTGAACTTCATGGCAGATCAACGCAGTGGCGCTTGTTCAAATAATCCTGGTGGCTATAATGCCACGTATCCTCTTCCTCCTTGCTCTATTTCGTCTGGTGAGGTTTTTGAAATGATCCACCGACTTGAGGCGGAGTTGGCTAAGCATACCTTCAAACTGGAGGGTGCTTGGCAGAAGTTGGACAGAGCCCTTGTCGACAAGGCATATGCTACCGCAGAGATTGCTCGTCTGCGGGCTGCTCTAGACTCGATGTGCCAGCTCTAGGAGCACCAAGAGGAGGCCTATAATACCATGAAGGGGTGGTACAATGCCGTTGTTACAAAGCGGAACACCCTCCGGGTGAGGCTGAGGCGTCTGGATTGAACTCCCTCGCCCTTACAAATTTTTCTTTCTCTTTTTTTGAGACTTCAAAGTCTTTTTCTATACACAACTTTTTGAATCAATATACATATATATATATGTGTGTGTGTGTGTTTAATTCTCGTTTTATGGCATTTTTGTATTATAAACAAATTGCTAATCGAAACAACTTTCACACTTATACGAAACAACTTTAAGACATTCCTCTTGGTCTTGCCAAATCCAAGGAACTCTAAGTTTTGATTAAGTGTTCATTAATCATGACTTTCACTTTAAAAATATATGACAATTAAATTAACTTCATCATACTCGGCATGTTTTAGCCTTTGATTTTCCCTATAGGCACTGACATTCACAACGACCTAATCAAGCTTGCGAAATTTACGAAGTGCTCTTATCGCACTTTGCACTTGCACCAACCTAAACAGGCCTGCAAGGCCAATTACCAAGTGGTAATTTTTCTTTTGAGAGAGCGACAGCAATACACTTTTGGCGAGAGTATCAAGTCACGTGTTTGGCTCAAACAGCCTCGCCTTCCCGGCGTGTTCGTTTCGGCCAACTCGGCCGTTACAGCATTTGCCCCCATTAGAGGTCTTTGGCCTGCACAATGGTGAATTAAATAAACTTCTCATTATGTTTGAATAATAAGTCGGGAAAGACAATGGCCCTTTGTCGTGGCCTTCTTTGATAAAATAGAAAAACTAATAACAGTACGTTCTTAGATTGCTGATGTTCCATGGATTTGGGATCTGCCTTCCATTCTGATCTTTTAAGTAGTATGCTCTAGTCCCAGTCATGCCGGTTACCTCGTCGGGAACTTCCCAATTAGTAACCAATTTCCCGTGAGTTGGATCAACCATTGAACCCATATTTTTCCATAGGACAAGTTCTCTAATCTGAAATTTTATGTGATTCACCTTGTTATCCCTTTGTCTTGTTAGCCTTTGTTAATAGCTGGCCAATCGACTCTTTTCTCATCAGAAAAATCTAAAACTTCTTCCATCGCGGCGTCATTTTCCTCTAACTCTATTATCATAGTTCTCAGAGTTGAGAGGCTGACTTCCCGTGGATCGTCATGGTCTCTGTACCGTAAGTCAAAGAGAATGGGATTTTTCCCGTGGATCGTCTCGGCATTGTTCTGAACACCTAAAGTACCGATGGTAATTCTTTTACCCAATTTTCCTTAGTGTCGTCTAACAGTCCTTCAAGAATGACCTTATTCGACGAATCGGCCTGGCCGTTTGTTTGAGGGTGAGCGATACTGGAGAAACTCTGCTGAATTCCCAACTTTTCACAAAATCTGTAAATCTTCTTGCTTTTAAACTAGGTGGCGTTATCTACAACGATGATTTTTGGAACGCCAAAACGAGTAACAATATTCTTCCACAGGAAAGTCTTCACATTCGAATCAACAATGTTGACGAGAGGTTTCGCTTCCACCCATTTGGTGAAATAATTTGTCATGAGTAGCAAAAATCTTCTAAACCCAGGTGCTCTTGAAAAAAGGGCCAAGTATATCCAACTCCCATAGGGCAAAAGACCAAGGACTCATGATAGAACAAAGCTCGGTGCCAGGGATATGGATAATCGGTGCATGCTTTTGACATTTATCTCATTTTTTTTGCATAAGTCAGTGCATCTTTTTGCATGAACGGCCACCAGTAACTTTGGCTTTTTGCTATGTGGGCCAACGATCTGCCCCCAGTGTGACTTCTGCAACTACCCTCATGCAACTGATGCAATATTTGCTGAACCTGCTTCGGATGCACACATTTTAGGTAGTGACTAGAGAACAATCTTCTGTATAACTTATCATCTGGAGATAACCAATACCGGTTGGCATGTACCCTGATTTAGTAAGCTTCTGAGCTATCATTGGGCAATTTCCTAGCTTTGAGGTATCGAACAATCGAATCCATCGACAAGACCCCTAGGTTAGAGTCTATCATAAAAATTGTGTTATGTGCTTTATCAGTTTCTGTGCTCGGTACAGTCAAGAATTCCACATCGATTACCCTTTTCATATCTGAATTGATTGCTGAGGCGAGAGTGGCTAAGGTGTTGGCATAACTATTGTTTGTTCTGGAGAACCTTTTGATATATGTCGAGTAGAACTCTTTGAACAACTTTTGGGCCAGTTTCATTATGCCTCAATTCTTTGATTCCTGGCGGCAAATTCTCCCGTTAGTTGATTTGCCACTAACTGAGAGTCACAGTGAATATTGAGGTTCTTGATGCCCAGTGTCTTTGCCCTTTTCAAACCCATGATCAAAGCTTCGAATTTAGCTTCATTATTTGATGTAGAAAAACCCAGTTGGATGGCTTGCTCTATGATTGTGTTGTCGGCTGACTTTAGTACGATTCCAACCCTTGATCCTTCTCTGGTTGAAGACCCATCAATAAACAAAGTCCAAGTCTCGGCTTTTTGGGTGGTGGATTATTTGGCCATGTCAGTAACTTGTTCTGGGGTATGGATTTCTAAGGGATCAACATCCATTATGTTTGGTCCGTTTTGCCCCTAGTTGGAATAGATGATGAATTGTCTGTTGCAATTGCCAAGTCCAATTGCTGATCGACGGCGTCGTAGGACAATCAGTGAATTCGGCAATGAAATTAGCTAACACTTGTCCCTTTATCGCTATTCATGGCTCATATTCGATGTGAAATTAGCCCAGCTCTACGGACCAAAGTTCCATACTCCCAGATAAATCAGCTCGACGCAAGGATGACTTCATCGGCGTGGAAGTAAGAACTTTGATTGGGCGGGCATCAAAGTAATGGCGGAGACGCTCAGACGCCGTAATGAGAGCGAGTACAAGTTTCTCTATCAGTAGATAACTCATTTCAGCTGCTACCAAACTCTTGCTGACGTAGCACATAGGTTTCTGGATCCCTTCGTGCTCCTTAATCAGGGCAGCACTGACAGCCTTCGAGGATGAGGAGAGATACACAAACAATTGTTCATTAGGCATTGGGATGGATATGAGAGGAGGATTTCTTAGATATGCTTTCAAGTTAGCCAACGCTTTATCACACTCTTCGTCCCATATGAAATTCTTTGCATTTTGAAGCACCTTGAAAAATGGTTGACATCTATCTGAACATTTTGAAATAAAGAGATTCAAAGAAGCAATCATACCAGCTAAGATCTGAATTTCTTTGAGGTTCTTTGGTGCTTTGATGGTCTATAATGCCTGCATTTTCTCCGGGTTCGCTTCGATGCCCCTGCTGTTCACTAAAAAACCCAGGAACTTTCCAAAGCTAGCCCCAAATGTGCATTTTGCTACGTTCAACTTCATCTTGTAGTGTCTCAATATTTAAAAGGTTTTTTCCAAATTGGAGACAAGATCGATTACCTTTTCTCTTCACTAGCATATTATTTATGTATACCTCTATGGATTTGCCGATTTCTTCTCTAAATATCTTTGTGACAAGCCTCTGGTATGTGGCGCCTGCATTCTTAAGGCCAAAAAGCATAACCTTATAGCAATACAGGCCCATCGTTGTGATAAACACCGTGGCTTCTTGGTCGGGACAAAACAAGGGTATTTGATGATAACCAGAATAGGCGTCTAGGAAACTCATCCTTTCGTGTCCAGGTGCCAAATCCACCAACTAGTCAATCTTTGGTAATGGAAAACTGTCCTTGGGGTAAGCCTTATTAAGGTATGTAAAATCGACGTAAAGGCGCCACTTTTCGCTCTTCTTTTTGACAACAACAGGGTTCGAGATCCATTTAGGGGATTTGGCCTCCTTTATCGTTCTAGCATCCAACAGTTTATGCACTTCATCTTCTATAGCCTTAGCTTTTTCTAGTGCTGTCCTTCTGGGTTTCTGTTTCACTAGCTTATAATTCTTGTCAATGTGCGGTTTGTGACACATTACCTCGGCATCAATCCCTGGCATTTCGAAAGGTTGCCAAGCAAATATGTCTATATTAGCCCTCAAGAACTTAGCCATTTGATCCCTCTCTTCTTTCATCAACAAACTACCAATTAGGAAAAACTTTTCCTCGGCACTTGAGCCCTCAACTGCTGGGACCTGAATTACATCTTCAAATACTTTCTTGTTGGCAGCCTTTGCATCCCACCTTCGAAGGCCTTCCCTGACTGTAATTGCTAGCAATTTTGGGGACTTTGTCCCTCTTGGAGGAGGCTTCGGGCAACTCGGTCTCCTTCATCTTTCCTTGGCTTTTATCGGTCGTTTTGATTGTTTTGCCCCCAATTTGATTATTATCAGTGACCTCAAACAGGCGCTCAACTTTAGCGGCTCCTTGCACTGCCATCCGAAACATAAATGAGCGTTTTCCTTTTTTCCCCGAACAACGACCACTCCATCACTTGTTGGGAACTTGAGTTTCTGATGGAGGGGAGAGGTTATGGCATTCATTTGGGTCAACCACCCTCTGCCAAGGATTGCATTATAGGGAGAATCTATGTCCATGACAATGAACTCTACAATCTTCTGTTTCGGCCACAAACGGACCGGTATATCGGCTATAGCAATAGGCCAAACTGCCTCCCTGCTAAAACTGAACACAGGTGAATCAATACTTTTATCTTAAGAGGGCGGGAGGTTCAGCTTCTTAAACGTACTGTGATACATTATCTCAGATGAACTCCCTGGATCAATCAACACTCTCTTAACGTCAAAAGTGTTAATATTAACAGTTAATACCAGCGCGTCGTTATGTGGAGTATCTACCCCTCGCATGTCTTCTTCAGTAAACTTGATTTCATATGACCGCTTATCATGCCTTTCCTTCCTGTAGGCCGTGACAGACATTACCTCGGTCCCGAATGATTTTTCGTCGCATTGCACTCTTTTCACATAGGCTCTCATTGCATTTTTGGTAACGTAATCCCGGTTGGTATAGCCGTGAATCACGTCAATTATTCCACCCAAAGTTTTTAGGAGTTCTTTGTCACCACACTCATAATCACTATAGTTCTCTGCTTTTTTTTTCTCTGCTTTTTAGGCGGATTTGACAAACTCGACCAAATGCCCCTTTGTTACCAGACCCTCCAGAAACTGCTTGAGGGTTTTGCACTCTTCTGTCTAATGACCGTGATCCTTGTGATACGAACATCTCATTTTCTTATTTCTTTATTCTGGATCCCCGCCCAGAGGTCTCGGCCATTCAAAGTACGGCTCATCTTTGATTTGATACATGATTCGGTGGATGGATTGGTGAAAACATATGGACCCCTTGATAACCCTCATCGCCGACATGGGATAAATTCTTCTTTTTCTATTTTTTGGAGCGGTCAGAACCCCTGTTTCCCCATCTATCTTTTCTAACGGCGTTCATGTTCCTTCTCCAATTTCCAACCATCAATTCATCATCCTAAACGCGGACGTACTGTCCTATCCTTGAGAGCAATTCATTAAAGGTCTGAGGAGGTTTGCGGATTAAGGAATTATATATGCCGTTATCATCTTTAGGAAAACCATACCTGAAGGTGTTCAGGGAAAACTGTAAATAACAGCCTTTTGCCTCTTGGAATATCTTCCAATATCTTGACGAGTACTCCCTCAGTGTTTCGTCTCTTCTCTTTCTCATGTTCGCCAGGGCTTCTGGGCCTTTAACCACCCTACTGTTGGTTATGAACCTAACAGTAAACTGCTCTACCAATTCTTAAAAACTATCGATTAAACCCACTGGCAAGCAGGTAAACTATCTGAAGGTAACTTTGCCCAAGCTCGTCGGGAACATTCAGTACATCACGGCATTATCTGAAATCCAGTAAGCCATGACTTGTTAATAGTATTTGACATGGTCGGCTGGGTCTGTCTTGCTATTGTATATGTTGAACTTCGGTTGAGGCAGCTTTTTGGGCGGCGGAGCTTCAGCTATGTGCCTTGTAAATGGCGAGCCGTTCTGCTCTCCCAATGATTTTCGTACTAAGTCTCTAAAAGTCTAGGCCACAGACTTTTCGGCCACTGTCGAATCAATCAATCTGCTCAGATCATTTTTCGCCCATGCTTTGGGCCCAGAATCCTTCTCGACCAGCCTATCGAACACACTCTGTCTGATTCCTGCCACTTGGACTTCTGGAGTGGAAATGTGTGCACCAGGTGATTGTTTGTCATCTCGGCCCTGAACATGAGTCTGAACGGGTACTAGATTCTCAGTAGCAACATGATCATTACGTTGTCGCCTAACGGTCGACGTTGCCGTGTCCTCCTCTTTCGCATTTTTGGAGGCAGATTTAGTCATATACTTTTTCAGAAGTTCATGCAAAGTTTGATTCTCCAACCTTAGTGCAACAACATTATTGACGGCATCCCCGCCAGTGATGTCAGGATCGTCGTAGTTGCTATCGACCATTCTCTGATTCGGGGTGATCGACGGATTTTGGGAATCGTTCTATTGTTGTCAGAGGGGTGGCAATCCGTCATCTCCCCCGGTGGGTTGTACCTGCAAAATTCATGAAGTGGTTGCTCTTATTTCAGGCACGGTGATGGGTACTACTTTTTTTGGCGAGTCAAGATTACACTCACCAGTTTTTCGAAATGAAAAAGACTATCTCTCTTATTTCCCACAGACGGCGCCAAAATTTAGGCAGTCAAAATTTTACGACTCGACCCACTAAAGATGATTTCGAGAAATGAGTCAAAGCCAAAAGATAAAATAGGTGAAGTGTAACAAATGGATTTTTGGGCACGGTAAGGTCCCCCAGCAGCGCTTATGCTGATCCAATAATACATCCTCCGTCGGTATGTGTGTGGTTACTGTATTGAGCTCTTACGACAATGTTAATGGTGTTACAAGCTTTCTCTCTCTAAAACAAATTAAGTAAAACTAGCAACTCCCTGCCCAAATACCCAGCAACCAACGATTTTCTCAAGCCTCCCTTATTCTATTTATACGTATAGAATTAGGGTTACATTTTCTCATTAGGGTTGACAGTAAATGACTAAACATGGTAAGACTTGGATAATACTCCAGCCTTCATTCCCTTATCCACTATTAACAACTTCTGAATTCGTACATTGGTGGTGGAGCAGTGGAGATCTACACGAATCTATACAGATCCGTACAATTTGGTATGATCCTCAACACGCGCTTCCCACGTGTTCCACACGTGCTATGCACGTGCTCCCCTTCTAAGGGGTTTCGGCACCGGCTTTCCATCTCGGCGTGCCTTGGCACCTTTTCTTTGACATGTCTTCTTGCTATTCCTTTTCGTTTGGGCCTAGCCCGTCTGCTAGGCTCGTGGTATGGGCATCCGAGTTGATTGGACTGGCCCAGTTTACCTTAGCCAAATTTTATGCTCCCTCAAACATAATCCATTAATAACATATTAAAAAATCAAAAAAATAAATAAAATATGGGGTGCAGAGTAATTTTTTTCCTATTTTCACCCTATAGTATAATTACTCTTACCTATGAGGGTAGAGTCAAAAAGAAGAGAACATATGATTGTATTACTGCTCTTGAATGCTGGCCAACAATCATCCTATAAGGTCATTGATAGTGAAGTTATTTAAAAAAAAAACTGTGAGTAATTTGTATTATATGGATTGGCTAGTGTTCACAAGAGCTAAAAGGCCCCCAAGACATAAAAGTGTGAAAAGTTAAACTCGATCTAAATCTAACATCCAACAAACTATTTAATTAGCTAGATAATACAATGTTTATCGTTCGTTTCTAACATGTGTTGGACATCGTACGATATTTAGTATATTATCTGAAGGCTTTCTCTATTTTTTTTTCTTTTTTAAGTTTGTTGACCTAAAGGTCTTAATCTTATTTTGATAATAACAATAAATCAATCATGTGTAATTTAACTTGTTCTTGATTTAAGATTATAGCTTTCTTATTTGGAAAATCAAGAATAGCTTGATTGCTCAAAGGAAGTTTGACAAAGATCATTCAATCAATATCCGATCAAGCCAACAAAGTAATGGACTAGCAAGAGATCATTCTTATCACACATGCTATCAATGTATTTCATGAAGTACAAAAGATCAAGGATCATATGCCAAAGTTTCAAGGGAAAAGCTTCAAGTGGAAAATCAATTTGAAGAAACAAATCGAAGCATTCGAAGACTCACATATTCGGTAATTGAGTGTTTGCTTAGGATTAATGCAACGTTTCTTAATTGATTGATTATATAGCTAAAATATGAACATACATCATTCTTAGATTGATCAAAACCAAGTTTGAATCAAAATCTTTTCAAAACATCATTCTTATAAAAACCGATTTTGAAATAAATTCATAATTAATTCATAAGAATGAATTTTTATACAAAAACAAATTTAGAAGTCTTAGAAACTTATTTGGAACACTCCCCAAGCATTAGAACAATTTTGGAGTCATATTGCAAAAGTTGGAAAATTTGCACAAAACCTCCCCAAATCAGAGCAATGTAGTCGACTACATTACTATTGGGGAAGTTGTCTACATGATGTAGTCGACTTCATCATATAGTCGACTACATGGAGACAGGGGAGTCGAGTCACTTGAGAAAATATAGCCGTTGGAGATTTCTTGCAAGCCTAGTTTTGGCCTCTAACCACCCCTAACTACCCCAAACGGCCATATTGTTTCTTGGACTATTTATATGACTTCTAAGACTTATTTTTCACACCTTGAATCATTCATATACTCTATTCTTCATCTATCTTCATCATTCAAAGATTCAAGAATTATTTAGATCAATCATTAATCATTTGAGCTATATCATCTTGATCAGATAGGATAACTTTAGTGTGAGCTTCAAATTGTATTCTTTACACACTTGAAACAGTTATTGTAAATTGGTGTGAATCACCAAACAATTAGAATTCATTGTGAGAGGTAAATCTCATAGGAAAAACAAGAAGGTAAATTCTTGTTTAGTTTTTGTGAAAGGTAAATTTCACAAGGTTAGCAAGAGAGAGATTCTTGTGTGAATATTGTGGTCAAGCAATATTTGTAAAGAATGTGTGAGAGGATACACTTGTAGTGGTTTGATCTTCACCTGGAAGGAGATTGATTTTAGTGAAAATTCTCGGGGAACTAACCGAACGCGGACTATGGTTTGATAAACCAAAACTGTGAGGACAAAAAGTCGTGAGTTTCAAATCGATTCAATCTTTCTAACTCAATCTTTTTATTTACTTGCTATATTTATTGATTGAAGTTACATTATATTGTTTCTTGTTCTTGAGATTGATTGTTTTCCTTGATAAACTTGTTTTGTTAAATTGTTTTACTTAAACATTTTGAAAAAGTTTTTAATTACGCATTAAAGTTTTTAAACCCTATTCACCCCCCCCCCCTCTAGGGTTGAAATCCGACCAACAAAGTTCATTTGTGGATGATATAATATTTTCCACCGAAAATTCCATTACTGGGACACTATATATTGTTTATATCATTTGAGATTAATTTGTTGAATTACTATTATTTATTTTTTGAGAGGGCTTAGAAGATTTAGTTAATGTATTCTTAGCACTACAATTAAATCATTAACATCCCACTACGATAATGTGAACATTTATAACTAAAAATAAATGAATGGTCAAGATTATATATCTAGCTACGAATAAAAATGTATTGACCAATAATCATTCAGTTATAAGTATTAAAATTATTTGTATTTTGTAAATTGGCTTAATTTTCTATTTTTTAATATTATTCAATAATTTTAGAGAGGGTATGTAATACCTCATTGGTTAATTCGATGCTAATCGTGTTCCTTAATCGCGTTTAAGTCAAATTTTGACATGGAATGGTAATTTTTGAATTTGAGTTCTTTTTGATTATTCGAACACTTCCTGCAAGTCACATTAGTCATATTACTCATGTATGTAGGCTCAAAATGTACTTCGGGTAGCCATAGCAATGTTTGGCCCACTAACGGCAAGAATTGGAGATTTCGGAGTTCGAAATCCATTTGTTCAATTTGGAATCTTAGCTATTTTGTTGTGGGCTATTTCGTAGTCATTTACACCTTATTATATGCCTTTTGTATGTCCCAATGCCTTGCCAAATTATTCCATTCAGTTTGGAAGAATTAACGCAAATCTAGCCCTATCTTAATTTCGTTACAATTTTGACACAATAGTGGATTTTGGGGCATAACTTCTTCGTTCGATGCCCAAATGGACCCCAGTTTGCGCCATTGGAAATTTAATTTGATTATATACAACTTTCGTGTTTGGCCCAACTCTAAATTCTTGCATCTTCAAGGTCAACGTAGCAGTCGAAGTGAACAGCATGCTGTTTTCCAGAACAGCATGCTGTTGGAGATGCCTAGATAAGGCTATGGGGACTGTCCCAAAATGGCCTAGGGATATCATGTTGTTCATAAAAACAGCATGCTGTTGGCCCTGAACATTATATTATATTTTTTTTCATCTTCTTTCCTCTTCATTTTCACACATATACCATGTGATCTCTTAGAGAGGGAGAAGAGGCGAAATTTAGGGGGTTTTGAGATGTTTCTCATCTACACATCTTCATCACACCAAATCAACATCAAACCATCACTATTCATCTTCTTCTTTAAAGCTCCATCACCATTTTTAGGGTTTTCAAGCGAAAGTGGGGATGTTGCGAGTTCTTAAGGTGCAGCTCAATCCAACTCTCAATACCTCGAAGATTCGGCTTATTTAAGGTGGGAACATTAGTATTAAAGATCTATTATAACTTATTACATGTTGCATTATAAATTTATACTCAAAATTGGGATTTTTCTTAAATACCCTAGGTTGTATGCATTTCACATGGGTTGGGCTAGATTGGGCCACAATTAGTGGCCGATATAGATGAGTTATCATTCTAGTTGCATAGTCTAATAAGTAAATTCATGTTTTTGCTTATATATAGAGAGATCAATGAAGAACCCATCTTATAGTACATGCATGAACTAAAAATTTGGGGATTTTCGGATTTGTGCCTATAGAATGTTTGATTGTGGGTTATAAATGCTAAATACACATAAATGTGACATTAGTTACAAGTGTGAAGCATTATCTATGAAATTGTCCTAAAAACCTACTAAGGCGGAGTGGTACATAACAACTTTTGGGTCTAGTGTCTTATGTAGACCCTTGATACGACTAGTGATGAGAATGTAACATGTGTGAAAAACATGTTGGGTGAGAGTGGGCTAACGTAACCATAATTGTAAGAGGCTAAAGTGCCATAAACATATCGGTTAGGTGAAAAACATTGAAAGTAATGTTTGGCGTAATAGAATAACCTGAGAACTATGATACAATTCATACGGCCTTAGTTTTACATGTTTGACACGTTATATAATGTGAGATAATGATAATGAATTGGTTAGCCATAAAATGTGAATAAACATGTAATGATAAGGTTATGGATGTAATGCGTGATATCGATGCATATAATGATAATAAATGAAAGATGATGTATAATTGTATGATTATGTATATATATGTATTAGCTTCCACATGTGTGATGGATTGTGTTAGCCCCTCAATGCATTGTTGATTTACTATTTTGGCTAATTATCAATGTAGATATTGATTGTAAGGTTGTAGCCTTACCATAGAGGGTTGTAGGCCTGCCATATGATTGGGTTGTAGCCCATTGAGTGCAGATGTAACCGCCATGTTTAAATATCGATACTAGTTGTAGCTGGAGTAGAGCCACCCAATGTGGACAAGGAAAAGGGCTACCCAGTACAGTGCGGTGGTAGCCACCTATTATGTTATCGTATCAATGTATATTGCCTTCTCGCGGATGAGTATTCATAGTTCGGCATTTTATAGTTTCCCTGGCTTGCGGACTAGTTCATATGGCTCTATCAACGGGACTGTGTGTTCTAGAAAGTAGTAGCCCTACATTTAGGTGAAAGATCCTAAGGTAGTTCCATCCTCAGAGAAACATGCTTGTATGGGTGTCCTTCTTGTTAAGTATTTGGAGTGTTGTCCTTGGGAAAATGTCTTGCGTGGGTTTATCTCTAAATGAATTACATTTAAGGATCGAGTCCTTGGGCAATTCGCTCACTTGGAGAAGACATGATTAGTTTAGAGCTAGTATCCTTTGGGAACCGATGCTCTAAGCCTAGTTGATCGCCGGGTGTAAGCTTGGGGCTTTGTACTAGAGATATGAGGATGTTGATCCTTACTTGATGATTATTATTGTTATTATTGCCATCATATCTTTAGTTGCTAATATAGACTTCCTGTATATGATTGTTGATGGACTAGTATGACCTTTGAGGCATATAGCTGGATTGCTTGATATATACAAAGAACTAAAGATTAAAGTGGCAATCCTAGCTAATAAGAAAACACCGTAACATAACGCTTAAGGCAAATGATTTAGTAATGATGCCTATTAGTTGACCAAGCATGGTATTCATAATAGACTATAAACAAAGAGGAAATGATCAATGCTTGGCCTATAATTTCTAGTTTTCAGTACAAGTACAAGATAGTTGTGGGATAGTGTTGGTATTCGTACTAATATGAATCCACCGGAGCATGACGAGTAGTAGGAAGCTAGAGAATAAGTATAATACTCCTAGAACACCATTTCCTAGGATGACGAGTACTCAAAGAGGGATCATATCTAGGAGTTTGTGAGAATGGGACTGGTTAACACATGGTATAGCTTCTGGTCACTAGGATGGGGATCCTAGTGGGGTTCGCCATGCATTTGTGTCTAGATTGCATTGCATAGCTTCGTTCTCAAACTATCCTAGTAAAGTAAAGTAATTACTTTTTATATAGAACTCTATAGTTCCCACTGAACCCGGATTTGGCTCATTCCCCTTTTTAACAGTTTTGCAGGTTGTGCTTCGGGGTTGGATCGTGGTATATCCTTCTAGAAACCTCTGATGAACCGAATCATATCCTAGTCCTTAAGCTAAGGGCATGCTTGTATTTGGATTTGGTTGTATTGTATTGCACATAGACTTTCATTTATAAATCGGACTATGGTTTGATGTGTAAATTGTATTTCAAGTAAATGTGTACGAATGATTTAATGTGGAGTGGATTTTATGTTGTACTTGAAAGTGGGAGTGTTTTATAAGAAAATGGTTTTAAATTTTTACATGTCGGTTTCTTGAATATACGAACTCCACATGCCAGAATTTTATAAAACGGGATTTCATTTAGATCGAATTTTGTTTAAGAAAAGTATTTAAAAGTTGTAATTTAATTAGTTTAAACCTGCCATCGTACACAGCATCCGTGATTAACCGGGTCCCGAATGTGAAAATCTCATAACGGGATTCGGGGCGTCACAGGGTATGACTCTTGGAACTCTTAATAAATCTTCTAACACGTTAATATGATTTTTAGTGACATTTTACTTATAATTTTAACAAAACTTTATTTATATTTGAGGCTGTCATTAACTTTTATTATTCTTTGCCATGACAATTAATTATACTTTTTTTTCAAAGTCGCTTGGATTGAATTTTTTTTTTATTTTTTTTAAAGAAAAGGCACTGCCCTAAAATTTATTAATAAAATGAAACCAATTACACCCCTCTCATTCTTCTAAAATTATGTAAACCACTACACAATTCTTCTGCACAATATTGACTAGAACGAGAGAATCACTGTTAGATTTCGGAGCATCCAACCCAAAACCAATTGGTAATGGGTGGAGTAGATCCTATATTTTATATATTGCTTTGAGAGGATCTATTTTTCCGATGTGGGATTAATAGTCTTAACATCTACCTCTTTATCAACATTAAAGAATTTCTGCTCCACGCAAACCTGAACACCCTGAAGCAAAGCCTTAAGTCTTTTCAAACATGTTGGTTGTGTGGCCATAAAAATCAGCTTAGGCCCATAAAAGATTGCCATCAGCATCTCTCAAGCCTCCTCCATTCCTCCTTGGGTTTCCCTTTGAGCAGCCGTCTAAATTCAATTTGACTCTCCCCATATTTGGTTTAAACCAATTAGTAATTACAACAACTTCACTCTTCACATTTAATTTTCTAAGGGTATTTTCATTTTTCCAACGAGTCTTCTTAATAATAGCTTCACTATTCATAATAGCTTTGATGGAAGAATCAACTTTGTGAATACACAATAGGAAAATAGGTCAATCGTAACGGGCGAAAAAATGTCACAAAAAATAACCAAACCATCACAAATAGTATTTGTGACGATTTTCTCCTCTTTTGTGGCACTATCTAGCCCGTTACAAGTTAAGGCGTTACCAAAGCTAAATGACGGCTCAAAAAATTTCACAAAAACTTTTTGTGACGGGCTAGTAACGTTTCTTGCGCGTCACAAATAAACCGTCACATTTGGACTCATTCATAGCAGAGTTTTTTCTTACGGGTTGAATCTGTCACAAATATATATTGGTAACGGGTGGCTGGATGCCACAAGTAATATTTGTCACCGTTACAAAAAATATATTTAACAGGTGGCACTTTGTTATTGTAACAATTTTTTAGCCGTTACCAAAAAAAATTGTGCATAACATTGTAACATTTTTTGCCTGACACAAAAAGCTTATAATTATATATATCATATACATTTTAAATATATTATTAATATATATAATCAACTCAATTTCATCATATAAGTTCAATCAACCAAATACACGATAAAACAAAACGTTAGCATGTTATATCAACCAAATCGAAACATAGGTTTTTAAATCCATACAAAAATATTGTCTCCACAAGTCATCTCCAAAAACCTAGAATTAATAAACTCCATCCCTAGACATACATAAAAACTAAGATAAACAAAAATACTATATATTCATTAGAAGCCTTTCAAAAAGAAGAACATATTGGCGACATCACATAATCTTCATTCTTCTTCATCCATATATTCGCCCATATCCTGAAATAATAATTGAAAGTAGATTAATGTTAGATTTATACATAAAGAATCCTTCAATCCAATTAAAATATATATACCAAAAATAGTGAGCCACTTAAGACACATCCTTCAATCCAATTAACACACTTAAGAAGCAAAAAGATGATGTCCCCATTACTTTATCGAAAATAGTGACCCTAAATACATTCATAAATTCGCCAACAAAGACAATCTATAACTCACAAAGAGAAACAATTAAACTTTAACTATCCTCAAATCAAAAGTACACACTCTCTATAACTCACCATTACATCTTCTACCATTCCTACCATATCATCCTGCATATCTAAGTCAATTGAAATATTGTCTTCCTCTCTATCTTGGTTCTCATGAAAAGAAACATAACTTTCTCCGTGATAAGTCCAATTCTTGTACTTACGTAAAAAACCATTTATCACTATATGCTCTTTCACAATCTCTCGTGCATGTTGGTAACGGTTAACACACTTTTTACATGGACAATAAATAACCGAGTCAAAATGCTTATTAGCATAAGAAAATTCCAAAAACTTCTCAACCCCATCCATATATGCTACTGAGAACCTATCAACTAGTTCAATCCAACTTTTATCCATAACTGTTTAACCTAATAAAATGACAAGCACAAAGATAGCATCAATAACAAGCATAGAATAACCTAACTTAAACATATTCTACAAAAACTAAATGGGTACTCTTAATTGAAACTATAAAAGCACAAATGGTAAAATATTATGATTATATTGTTGGTATGATGAATAAGAAAAACTAAAGAGGAAAACTAAGCGAAATGGTAAAATATTATTTGTCCCTACAAGTAGCTTTTATATTTTTCCTTTACGCAAATAATTGTGTCTCCTGCAATGAGCATTTTTCATTATTGGAAACAAATTACTAAATAAATTGTAAAAATTAAATAAACTTAACTATCAAAAGTGAAAGATATTTTAAATTTTTATTTTTTTTTAAAAAAATATATTTTTTGTCAAATTTAGGTGAGATACTTTTTTAAGGTTGAGTAGCTACTGATTTCGTATGGAGTCAATGAGAGGTTTCTTGGGAAATTTATTATAGGAGCATTAATTTACAATGGCAAATTAAAGTATACGGTAAGTATTTATTTGGATCTTGAAGTAGTATGATAATAGTATGTTCAAAGAGAGAGAAAGTAAATATTATCTAATATTTTAAGTAAGGGTGTGGAGGTCTACTCTTTGTATTTTTATTGTTTTATGTTTCTTGGATGAAGCTTATTCTACAACTGTTGATATGTGAGTTATATATTATGTCCAGTAAAATCAGTCAGTAGGTTATATTTTCTTTTTGTGTTTTTTTCTCATTTTTTAGGGTGGGGCTATTGCCACACCCAAAAGTTCTCCGTAACACTCCCTTCATTTGACTCGGTATATTTGGGCCGAGTATATATAATCATTTAATCAGTATAATAGAGCCGAATTACTGTTGAGAATAAAAAAATTCGCAGACTCGATCCTATGGCACCGAGTAATGTGCACATGCTCAGCCCTATAATACCGAATCAATGTTCACATGCTCGGTTCTATTGCCCCAAGTCAAAGTAGGAGTGTTATAGCGAGATATGAGAGGTGGCATTAGCCCCACCATTTTTTTATGATTTAATAATCCACTTTTATGTAATAGACAGTTAAGTTGAGAGAGTGAAACAACTTAAATCTACTGCACACCTAAGAAGCTTCACTAGTGCAAATTCAGCTACTTTGGACAGCTGGATTTATATTGACATAAGAAAGTTATGAAATGATGTGCTGTGAATCAGATGATAATTAATCTTTCTTAATTAATTTTTATTTATTTTATTTTATTATTAATTTTTTTTGCCTGGTACTTGATCTAGAAAATTTCTTTATTAATAGTTTCTTGATTGAAATAATGGAAACTTGACAAGGCAATTAAGGAATTGTCGTGGGTTTTATTAATAGTTTCTTGATTGAAATGACAACACACGAATTGGGAAGGAAATGGAAAAAAAAATTATGAATTAAAGGGTCCTTTGTTGTTGTACAAACAAATATGGTCATCTTAAAAGTAAACATAAGCTCCAATAATAGGATTCTGGTTCGAAGGAATATGGTCATCTTAAAAGTAAACGCAAGCTCCAATAACGCAAGCTCCACCCACTATATAGTGCTACTTTTGATTATTGAGAGGCTAAAGCTTACTTATTGGTTAAGAGAAATTATATTATTGTTCATTTGAGATTATATTATTGTTCATTTGTTAAGCCATCAAAATAACTTTAATTCTTTATGGTCTTAGTTAGGCAAAGAAATTTTCACTTTTTAATTATTGAGGAAGGTTTGCTAGTTTTACTTATTTAGGCTTCTAAATTTGAACATTGTTAGGTACAGGGCTAGAGCCCAAATGGTTTAAAACCTGAGTATTTCCACATTTACATATATACATATATATATATATATATATTATCTTCAAACTTTTTTAATCAAACTGTAGTTTCAGTAGGAGAACTGAGAGTAGATATACGTGAGGAGAGCCATCACGTAAGGAATGGGCTGAAGAACAAAAGTCCACTGAAAAAGTTGAAGGATTTGTCCACAAGCACTAGTGTGTCAAGCAAAAGAAGCTCAAAGAGCAGAAGGTAGTCAGAAAGATTTCACCCGAAGGTCCTTCGAATAAACGAGAACCCTCTTTCCACCCTCACCGAGGAAGAGTAAGTGGTTGGTTTCATAATAATTGAAGTTGTCATTGAGGAGTTGCTAAAAGTACACAAGTTCATTTCGTTTATTCTTTTATTTTATTTTTTACACTTCGTATGTGTTATGTTATTCTCTCCAAGAAAATTGATGCGTTCCTGCATTGGTTTTGACTTTTGATTATAGGAGGAGATATTTAATGAGACGGATTATCGCACTGAGTATTCATAACGTAAGTGCTTCTGGCACCAAAAGTATACTATTATTTGCAAAGGAAAAGAATGCAGAGATTATACAACAGGTTGAATTATATTGGTATATTTTAACAAAATATATTTAACATTAGTTTTCTGATATCATAAATGATAGCTGAATCTTGTGGTTTGGTACAAAAACACACTGTATATGAATGTACATTACATATTCATATTGTGACTCTGTTGACCTTAAAGTCAATTAATCTTATTTTGATAATTACAATAAGTTAATAAAGTGTTATTTAACTCGGTTGTTCCAATGATGATAGCCATTTTAATCGATATATCTTCCGACCAAGTGTAACTTCAAACCGAAGCAAATCTCATCACCCACAAGCTAGCAATGCAAATCCATGAAGCACAAAGATCAAGAATCATATGCAAAAGCTTCAAGGGAAAAGCTTCAAGTGAAGAATCAATTTGAAGAAACAAATCGAAGCATTCGAAGACTCATCTATTCGGTAATTGAGTGTTTGCTTAGGATTAATGTAAAGTTTCTTAATTGATTGATTATATAGCTCAAACATATTCTTACATCTTTTAAAGATTGATTCAAACTAACTTGAAATTGAATTTATTTGAAAAACATCATTTTACAAAAACCGAGTTTCAAAATAAATTCATATTAATTTTAAATGATCATATTTTAAGCTATAATAAAAATGGGTATCTTAGAAACATATATTTGAGGTTCAAAAATCATTAGAATTTTATTTGGAACTAAATTATTAAATTGGAAAAATATTTTTATTTTTCGTTTAAAATTCGCTCAATTTTTGCCCAGTTTTGATCTAACGGTAAAATGGAGGCCTTCCCGAAATCCGATCATTTTGAAATTTTTACATTAGTTAGACAACATCTCCAGGCAATTTTGAGTAAAATTTGAGCATGATCCAACGGTCTAATTGAGAGAAATTAACAAAACAATTTTGAATTTTTTTGTCAAAACTAGCTATTGGAAAGTTTGAAAATGTATACCTTGGAGCCAAAACCTCTCTTAATCATCCCCAACGGCCATATGATTTTGTAAGCTATAAATATGATGTCTTAGACATGTTTTAACACACTTGAATCATTCTACAAACTCATTTTACATATATACAAAGTTATTCAAGTATTCAATTCATTTAATTGATCAATCTTTCATTTTTGAGCTATATACTTTGATCAATTTTGATATCTCTTAGTGTGAGCTTCATTTGTATTTTGTTATACAGAAGAGAGATATTGTACATTGGTGTTAGCCACCAAAACTTATTCAAATCATATTTGTGAGAGTTGTATCTCATAGGTTAGCAAGAGGGTATCTTGTGAGAGTATTGTGGTGTAGCAATACTTGTAGAGTGTGTGAGAAGAATACACTTGTAGTGGTTTGATCTTCACCCGGAAGGAGATCGGTTTTAGTGGAAGTTCTCGGGAAACTAACCGAGCGCGGAGTAGGGGGAACAAGCCGAACCGTGTGGACAAAAAATCTTGGATTTCGATTGGTTTAATCTTTCTAACTCAATCTCTTTATTATTGATTGTTTTGTTATTGCTTACATTCCTTGATATATATTTGTTAAGTAAATTGTTTTACTTAAACTTTTTGAAAAAATTTTAAATTCCGCATTTAGTTTTATAAACCCTATTCACCCCCCCTCTAGGGTATTTTCCGACCTACAGTGACGAATACAAGGCACAACTTTACAACCAGGAAGCATTACTCTACGGTGGACTTTTCTTTCTTTATTTTGGATCCATGGGTGAGCTTTCATTTTATTGTATACCAAAACATATACACACTCAATGCATTACACTAATACACGATTTTCAATTTTATTGGTTATTGAATAAGGCATACGGAATCCCTAATTGTGAATCATTGCAACATTGAACCAAAAACACTTAATAAGCTTAGAATCCCCAATTGTGAAAATTGAAATTCTAAAAACCCAATCTTCAAATTGAAACCCTAAATTAATTACAAAGAAGAATATATGGACGAGTGTACACACAGAGAAATAGAGGGGGACAAACGTACCAGAGAGAGAAGATGAATGATGCTCTGCTACGGTGGTGCTAGTCGACGGAGTGTGTGCGCGCAATGGAAGCCAAACGACCAAAAGAGAGAGAGAGAGAGAGAGAGAGAGAGTGAGTGAGAGCGAGCTAAAGGTATTGCGTGAATCGATGGTTGAAAGCGAGATGGAGAGAGAGAGAGAGATCGAGTGTAAGAGCGAGGGTTTTGGGTTTTGGGGGAAACCAACAAGATAGAGAGAGAGAGGGAGTGAAAATTTCGGAGGAATAAAGTGCAAATGGTAGGAGGGATTGTGAAATATTGGAGCGGCAATAAATTTTCTTTTAATTAATTTTTGGGTTTTATAATAACCTTTTGTATCATATTCCTAGAACTGCAACGAAAAGTATACTGTTGGTAACGGTTTATATAAAAAGCTCACAAATAGTGATTTATTGGTAACGGGATAGATGTAAACTGCCACATATATTTTTAATTGTAGCGGAAACGAATAGCGTTACAAAAAATATCTTTTTGTAACATTTTCCCACCCGCTACAAAAGTAACCATTACAAATAGACCATTTTCTTGTAGTGTATATAGCAGTTGTACTTTGAGCATTGGTATTTTCATACTTACCTTTGTTCCTAAGAAGCCACAATTCCAAGATAATGCAATTAGGAATCAATGAATTTTAGCAAGCCACCAATACTGATCGTCATTTAAAAAACTTTGGTAGAACTGTGAATTTGCAGTTTCGGCTCATAATACTTCCAAACTTTATTAGCCGTAGGACTAGACACGAAAAGATGGTTGAGCGTTTCAACATGAGGATCATTGCAACAAGAACATTTATAAGCCATGTGGATGCCTTTTTCCTTTTGCAAACAACTATTTATAAGAATTCTGCCTCCATACGCATGCCAACTAAGAAAATACCACTTATAGGCACACATAGGTGCCACATCATTTTATATATAGCAGAGATATACTTCTTCCGCCTGCACTTCTTCCAAGCGGACTTCACTGAAAACCTGGCATTAGGCTGGTCAGACCAAACACAAATATCCTCTTCCTCACAAAGATTAGTTCTTCTACTTTTAATCTCCTAAATGCAAGCATAATCGATACTATTAGCCAACACACCTTGTGTAAAGTTATGCACTAAAGCTTCTTTGATAGTCAGATTTTGCAAACTAGAAGGAACGTTTACTCCCTCACCCAGCTTTTGGTCACTAAACCACCTATCCACAATCAACTTGGGAATCAAATCCGGAATCAAATGGAAATCATATTTAGTCTGCGTGGAAATGAATTGATTTTGATAGAAAGCAACCCCAATATTAACTATACCAACCTGATCAGTTAACCATTCCCCTCTCATTTTGAATTCTGTAAATCCGAGATTTTCTTCTATTCATATCCACTGAAGCGTGGAAGAATTTAGTGTTCCTTTCCACTTTATTATTAAGCCATTTAAACTTAGCTCTTTGTCTCCAAAAAGCTTCTTCACAATCAAGAATCTTGTTATACTGCTCCTTAGCCCTAATCAGACTTTCAAGAGCCTCACTAGAACCATCAATTTCAATCTTTATTTCAACTTCTCCGAGCATTTGTTTTGCGTCCTTGACATTATTAAAAATATTTCGAAACCGGCTTTTGTTCCACTGAATAACGCAATTTTTAAGCCTTTTCAACTTAGAAGCAAAAACATATAAAGGACAGCCCTGCAAATCCTCCTCCCAACTACTTCAAACTGCCAACAGAAAATCATGATGATGCAACCACATTGATTGAAATTTGAAACAACCACCCTGTCGATCTTGAACTTAAAAAAAATACCTAATAAAGGAGCAAGATTCGAGATTTCTATACTAAGTTGATAAACTTTACTATTGGAGAAAGATAAATTCCACTTCAAACTGCCTAAATATCTATCAAGAGTCTGCCATATCTGTTGCCCAGATTTTTGTAAAGTATTAGAACGTCCCATTTAAGAAAACTAAGCCAAACCACAACTATCAATAAAATCATTAAAGTAATGGTTGCATTGAAGTCAATAGGATTAACCCCTAATCTTTCCTCAAATTTTCTAGCAAAATTGAAATTACCCCCCGTCAGCCGCATCTCATCATGTATATTAAGATTAATTAAGTGATCCTACATATTTTGTCTTTCCCTTCTAGTACATTTAGCGTACACAACTGATATGTAGAAGCTATCATTAATAAGGTCATGCGCACATTTCAAAGTAACTTGACTTTTTTCGTATATATTATTATACTTTGCTTCCTTTGACTTCATTCATCTTTGCGACCTTTTTCAGGCCACTTTGTTGTTTAAGTATTTGGAAGCAAATTAAAATACTTTAGAAAATAATTATACACCTCACAATATCAAAATTAAAATAAAAGGTTTCATTTTAAATTTACCAGTTTAATAATTGATATTTATAGTTTGTTGGTGCGTAAAACTAGCCGAGGGCAGTTTGGACCACACAGTCAAGTAAATGGATTAGATGATATAAATAATGAATGCTACAAACCAATAGAATCGGAGATGTATAGAGGAGGTTGGCCTCGTATGAAGATACGGGTTAGTCCTCCCCTGTGGAATAGAGCTAGGAGCTCGGTTTGTTTTATAATGATGATAGACGAACAACTATTACAAACTCAGAAAAGTCTCTCTAACTATTCTATCCTCACAATGTTACGATAAGAGCATGCTCGAGCTATACAAGTTCTGGTTTCTCTAATTTAGGAGCTCTACTAAATGCTCTCAGCTTTGTCTTTCTCTCCTGTTCTTGCTTGGGAAGTCTTGATTAAGATTGGTCTTTTTGTTGGAAACTTGATTGTTGGGAGAAATAAATGCTTCTTGTATATATATATGACTGGAGGAGACATGTGGCCAGAGCTCCCAGAGCAGGTTTGGGGCCATGCTTTGATCAGTACCAACTCTGACCTTCCTTCTCCATGAAGTCTGGTGCATTAAATGCGGTTGGAGTGCATTTAATGAAGGTAAGGGAAGTTATGCGCGCTCTGCAAAGCAGATGGCAGTCGCCCATACTTCTGCAAACCACTTTGGCAGAGTGGTTAGGTGAGAGGGAGCTATAGAGTTCACCGAAAAAGCTCTGGAGCCCGAGCATCGCAATTCGCCGTACGTAATCAATTCTCTAGCTGGTACCTGCTCCTTAAGGGACTCTACTCTTCTTAAGGTAACTAAACAGAGCTCCTCGCACTGGGGCAGGTCTAATAGCTTGACGTGGATGCCCACGTGTCAGTTCGTGGTTGCCGGGGTAAATTGGATTAATAATTTGCACCATCATAGTTGAAAGGTGATATTAGATGCTCAATTTTTTAGTATATTCAATATTTTGACACTACTCTTAATTTTTAAGTAAAATATGTAATAACCAGTACTTTCATCCCACCACAATCGTCATCATTCGATCGGTTATTTCACCTCGGATGGTGAAATCTCAGTTTATAAAGTTTTGTAGTGCTCTAACACCTTGCACCAGTCATATTAGTCTACTTTCACTCGTGTGAGTGATCGTTTAGTGATTCGAGTTGTCCGAATCGATTTCGGGTTGTAAATGGTGAGTTTCGGTCTTACGCGATAAATGATTTTTAGCCAACTTTGGAGCTATGTAACTTTTTCGTATTTTATCCGATTTAGTCTTCGTTTGTGCCTATGTTTAGGTTTCATACCATTTTTAAAACTTTCATGTTTTGACTGAAAGCCAATTAATACTCCTCGTTGGTCAAAACAGCGTCCGAAGTGGGCCGGTTAGTAAAATCTGGTCATTCGGTAGTGCTTTGACAAAGCACTATCTTTGGAGGATTTTTGGGAATTATCTATCCAAAATCTGAGGATAGTTCCTTTAGGAAGTTGTAGGTCTTTGAATTAGCTTTCCGTGAACATAAAGATCACCCCAATCCGAATTCCAAGTAAGAAGTTATGACCAAAATATCAACAGTGGTCAGTGATGTAGGAAATAAGCTTTGGCTAAGAGCTCCCAAGATCGATCTTGGAGCCCTGCAGACGAATTTTCTAGAGTTTTGACTCAAATTTTATACATCCAAACCATTATTTCTTCCTCAATTCGACCCATACACCCCCATAACACCTCAAGAGAGTTCTAGAAAGAGAAAGTGAGAGATTCATGAGGGTTTTGATGATTTATTCATCATAAACAAAGATTGAGCCTTAAATATACACCTTCATCATTATTCATCATTTCCTTCATCAATTTCCACCATTAGAGCTCAACAGGGAAAGCTTGAGCATGAGGTCCAGCCACCAATTCTCCTTCATGGAGCCTCAAGCTTGGTTCAAAGCATCATATGAGGTAGGAACAATAATATTTAACTTTTTTTTAACTATTATGCGTTGCATTTAGTATTAGATAAAAATTGGGGCTTTTGGTAGAAAACCTAGGGCTTTATACTTGCACTTGATTTTGGGTTATTTGACCTTGGACTAGTGGTGCCTAATTGCTAGATAATGCTTAATAAACATGATTAAAGAAAGCAATACACATATTTAGTCGTAATCATAAGTGTGGACACAAAACTCCTATGAGACGTATACTAGTCTTCGCTAACTTTTGAGATACATATGTAAATGAAGTTTATCTGCCATAAGATTTGATTATTGATATTACGATAAGGCTAAAGAAATGAACTTCATTGTTCATGCCATGTGAATGACATGTTTACCTCCTTATGTTGATTTCTACACGTGTGATGGATTATGTGGGCTTGTGATACATATATATATATATATCAATGGTGAATGGATATATTGATGTTGATGCGATCACACGTGCTATAATGATATTGATAATGATGTTGGGACATCCATGCTGTACATGCGTGTTCTTGATTGATGTTTTGGCCAATTATCTATGTGTGCATTGATTGCAGGGTTGTAGCCTCACCATGGGAGGTCGTAGCCCTGCCATATGATTGGTTTGTAGCTGCTATGTTTAAATACTGATACTAGTTGTGGGTTGAAGCCCCAATTAATTTAGGGTTAGAGCCCTATACAATGTGGTTGGTTGTGATTCTATTTGTCATATTTTGTTGATATATTTGCAGTTTTCATAATAACAAGGCTAGGGGCACCGGGCTATAAATGCCAGGCTGGAGGTACCGGGATATAAATACCATTATATACGTGTACAGATGCACCATATTAAGGCTAAGGGTACCGAGATATAAATACTAGGCCTGAGGTACTGGGATATAAATACCAAGCCGGGAGTACTGGTGCTAGTTATAGCTGGAGTGGAGCCACCCAAAGTAGACAATGGAAAGGGCTACCCAGTATAGTGCGGTGGTAACGGCCTGTTATATTATCATATTGATGTATATTGCCTTTCCGCGGATGAGTTTCATAGTCCTGCATTTTATAGCTTCCTTAGCTTGCGGATTAGATCGTGTGGCTCTATCAACGGAATTGTGTGTTCCGAGAAGTAGTAGCCCTACACTTAGGTGAAACATCTTAAGGTAGTTCCGTCCTTGGAGGAGCTTGCCTGTATGGGTGTTTTCTTGTTAACTATTTGGAGCGTAGTCCCCGAAAACATGTCTTGCGCTGGTTCAACTCCAAATAAATTACAAGTTAAGACCAAGTCCCTGGGCAGTTCGCTCACTTGGAGGAGACATGATTAGTTTAGAGCTTGGGGTCCTTCGGGAACCAATGCTCTAAGCCTAGTGACCGCAGGGTGTAAGCTTGAGGCTTTATGCAAGAAATATAACGATTTGATCTTTATATGCTTGTTACTTGTATGGTTGATTGTATCATATATCTTGTTATTATTATCCTTACTCATGTGATTACGTTGAGATTATTGTATGACAAGCGTTACATGGGCAAGTTGACTACGGGGGGCCAAATTTATAATATACGTAAAGGATTGACGATGAAAATGGAAGCATAAAGCATGTATGTGAATATATCCATTAAATTGTGGGTGTATAACCGATTCTTATAATCAACTAATTATAAATAGGAAAAGGCAAATGCCTGGCTATTAGTTACTAACCCACGGTATTAATACTGGATAATTTCATATAGTGTTGAATTACACTTGGGAGCGAATCCACCGTAGCATGACGAACCATAGGAAGCTAGTGTTTGTAATGAGATGGTTTTATACAAATGGTTCTTTGGTGATATAGGAATTAGTTGAGAGTATTCCATGGGATATCTAGGGACAGGACCAATTAGTCGGATCGATAGCTTTCGGTAACTAGCTAGGATGGGAATCCTAGTGGGGTTCGGCATGCACTTGTGTCTGGATTGCACTGCATCACATTGTCTTATAAACTTTTGTAGTAAAGTAAAGTAGTTATTTTCTATATAAAGATGCACATGCTTTCATATACAATTTGTAGTTTCTATACAAAACCTATATAGTTCCTATTGAGCCCGGATTTGGCTTATTCCCCTTTTCTAACAATTTCGCAGGATAGGCTTCGGGGATTGGAGCGTGGTGTATCCATCTAGAAGGCCTCTGATGTCCGTTAGCTTTTGTAGTCCTTGAGTCAAGGACTAAGTTATGTATATTATCTTTTGGTTTTTTAGAGTACATTGTATATAAACTTTGTGTAAAGTACTCGTTATTGGTTTTGATGTGAACTTGTATCAAATGGTTTACAATATGTGGAGTGTTTTCAAATGTTTATTGCTTGAGATGTTTCTTGTATAAAATGGCTTTGATTGGTACAGGCCGGTTCGTTACTTGAATAAACTCCACATGCCAAAATTTTATAAAAAGGAATTTGTTTCTAATCAGGTTTTATTCAAGGAAAGTTTTTGAAAGTTGTGTTTTTATATATTAAAATTCGCCATTGCCCACGGCATCCGTGATTAACCAAGTCCCGGAGGTGAAAATCTCATAACGGGATATGGGGCATCACAAAATCCTTATATACTTATTTATGTAATTATATATAAAAGGGCCATGTACTATATTTTTCTCACAAGCCCCTTTAAAACACAGGTCCAACAAGCTTCATAAATCCATCTGTAGAGGTAGCTGTCGCTGTACCAAGACTGCACTATGTGGGAGCTGGTAGCTATTTCATAAAGTAAAAAAGAACCATAGGTATTAGGCTCTGCTTACCCACGCTAGGCCAACAATACTTACATAATCACTTGTAAAACTTACCTAGGAGGGGGCCTAGTTACCATATAATAACGTTTATATATAATTATATTAGTATTACTAAACGTATTCCCAGCTAGATAGGAGGGGCCAAAAGGCCCCCCTTCATCCGCCAGTGCAGATATGGGTGATAGTGCAACTTCTGAAGAGAAACTAACTGTTAGAAAATATGAAATATGATTTACACATACTGACATATAAGTAGTATACAAAATACGAGTGATGAATAACTATATGGCATAGAATATGTAGAACGACTCCATTATTCATGCCAAATCAGGCGGCTGCCAAGCTAGGCTAAATGGTGGACCACCACCTAGTGCCTAGGCAAGGACTAATTAGCTCTAGCAGGAGATTTTAGAACATTTACCCCACCCTACTTGCAATAAAAACCACAACATTCTACCACACTTGATCTAGTCAAAATTAGGGCAATCAAAGTCGCTGTACTGAGTAAACCCAACACAATTCTGAAATTCAAAACCCTAAATAGTTTATTTTTATCTTGAAGATACAAACTTTAAGCATAGTTCCTCTTTGTGCAAAAAAAAATTTCACAAATCATATTCTAAATCAAACATAAATACACACCACGATAAAAAAAAGATATCAAGTCAACAACCAACTCACAATTAAAATTGCAAAACACGACATATTAAATCAATTCAAGAGATTGCAAAAAAAAATTGCCATATAAATGTGAAAAGTGTTATAATATTCCAATTTTCGATGTTACGATTTCCCCCCAAATCTCCTCTCGGACTATCCATCCACAACAGAAAGCAAAGGTTTGTACCCCGATTCCTGATCATCATCAATTCCCCTAACCGCACCATGCAAACAAATCATAGTTACTCCGATCACCAACGAGATGAAAACATTCAACCAATCCCAAGTCAAAATCAGGGCAATCAAAGTGACTACACTAAGCAAAGCCAGAACAATGAGCTCGTCGACCCTGTAATCGAACACGGCGATTGGCTCATCCTTGGAGAGATAAAAATAGATCCCAGCAATTAAAGTGATGAGAAAGACGATTATGGAAATTGAATGGTACAGTAGGCTTAAGAAGAGGATGACGCTGTAGTTGAAGTGGAAGTGGTGAAGATTGTGGTGGATAAAGATATGAAGTTTCTTTCTTGACCTAAATACAAGGCTAAGGCTTTCTAATGTTGAAAGAAAAAATATATAACCTATTTCAAAATTTTATTTTTTCGAGTGATCCTATTTACGGCTCCTCGTTCAATTCTTTTGAAGTTATTGGATCCTTTTCCGCATTTGAGAATCCCCTCCATTTTTCCACTTCCTAAAGCTCATACTCTTTATCATAATACTCTTCCTTATCATCTTCACCCACAAAAGGACCCTTTCCATCATTATCTCCAGCATATTTTTCATCGGACCCATAGAACCTAGGGAAACCCCAATTCATTTGAAATGTTAGTAGACCAAATAATACAATGCAAGCAAAAGTTCCTAGATTCATCGAGATATATAACATCATATAAGTTATCATACTGGCCTATCCATCATTTAGTCTACATCAATTATTCTAATAACAAAAAATCACTTCTACAACTACAAAAGGAAGACTTCTAGATCTCGCATCTACTTAAATTGTGGGAATATGAGAATCTCCTTCATGAATTTTTAGAAACCAACTTATTAGGAATAAACAGGTTGATATAAAAGGGATGCTATAACTATTTTGAAATGGACTATACTTACTTAAAAAACTATATCTTTCGCAAATTCATACCAATTAATCCATCGAATTATACGGTAGATGGATTCGGTAAAGGAGATTGAGAGGGTTAGGGTTGAGCGGTTTAGGAATTGTTGTTGCTGTTATTGATGGTGTGTTCTACAATGAAGGATTTGGGAATTTAGGGTTTTTGAAGTGGGAGCTAACAAATCAAAAGGCCCAAAATCTGGGTGGAATTGTAGATGTACCTCAAAGTATTGACAAATTAGTGAGTAATAACTTTATACCATATGTCATCGTCGATATAACCATCAAATTAAAGAACTACAATAATCCACCGGTCAATTAAACCTTTCAAACACAAGATTTGATTGTTAACGGGTCTTAATCAATTTGAACTAGCCAAGTTGGCTCATGGTTCTAGTCCCACCATAGGTCTTGAGATTTTTTATTTTTTTTGTCAAATTATGCTACTTTTTAAATAATTTTGTCTGACTAACCCACTGTTTAACTTATTTATAAATAATTTTGTCCCACTAACCCACTTTTTAACTTAATAACTAAAATATCACACATCGGAAATAGTGATTTAGAATCTTTATTTTTATTGATCAATAGAGAAATTAAATCACTATTTTTCTCAATTTCATAAAAGGTTTAGAGAATAGTGATTTGTTTAAAATAGTGACTCTAAATCATGTTTTTACGTTTAAAATGGCGATTCAAATCATTATTTTTAAAGTATGTTATTTTGGCTAATAGTTTGAAAAGTGGGTTAGACAAGCAAATTTGTTTAAACCTGTTTAGAATGATTTGATTGTGGATTGTAGTAAAAAATTATGTTGAGATGTAGCCCCACTTAATTAATTAGCGGCTCGTCCACCGCCCTCTTTGGTGTGATTGGAATGATTGGATTGTGGAGGCTTAAAAAAATTATATTGTCATGTAAGCCCACTTAGGCGATTAGCGGCTCTTCCCCCACATCCCTAGCAATAGATTACGATCTTCCCTTGTACAAAAAAAATTTGTTAATGGGCGTTCTACGCACCATTACTATCGCACCATTACTATCTCTCCTATGCGTATTCAGTTTTCCCTTTATTTTCTATGTAGTTTGTTTTGGAAAAAGTCACTGTTGTTATAAGTGCAACTACCAACAAGTGATTGTCAAGACATTTCTCCAATATCCTGTAATTTGTCATCAAGGTAGGTTGAATATCACAAGCAATATTTTATAAAAAGGTTAGACAACTAATTTGAACAAGAAAAAGAACTTATATTTCTACTCAACAACATATAATATCATATAGGATACGGAAAATAAGAAGGAAAAAACAATCCCAAAAAGGGACTTATTTAACAAAGTAAAGACAAAAAGAAAATACAAACAATACGTTTGTAGCCTTTTTGTAATGATCATTTGCCTAGCTAGTGGCATGCACTACATCTCTAATTTAAAGTTAATGCCATGCGCCATCTCTTAACAATAATAGAGAAACTTGAACACTGACCGGTACTTTTATTTGCTAACATTTACCATCCGCGACATCAGAACAAATTAAATTGTCCTGGCCTTAAAAAGCAATATCGTGCTTAATAACACAGACGAATATATGAGAAAGGCACAACAGGCAATAACACAGCTCGCAATTGCAAGGGCAAGTGCATGTTGTAACACAGCATATGTCCCTGTAATGAAGGCAACTAACATTGCTCCGAGGCCAAACATATTGCAAAGCAAGCCACTTAATGCAAATATGGAAAAATTACCAAATTTGTCGTCATTTTCACCAAATTTTGCTGCAGCATAAAATGCGCCAATGAAGTAGATAAACAAAGCACTAGTAGAGAATATTAGTGCTATAGTATCAGAAATGATAAATGCTTGGAAAGCAATTGATTTTGTACAAAGAACTGCCATCCCTTCATATTGACTGCCACTTTGAATATAACCTCCAGGCATCGTAAATCCGGCCGTAAAGGCTACTGTCGCTATGAGTGCAGCCACCACCATGTGATTGTCAGTCATTTTCTTTATATCATTAAATAGGGTGACCTCCTCAAGGTCAGCAGCAGTAGCAGTAGCAGTAGCTCCAATAGTAGCACTAGTAGTAGCAGCAGTAGTAGTAGCAGCAGCAGCAGAAGGAGGAGGAACAGACCGCTTGTACCAAATATCACCAACATGTTTCAACTCTTTTGCTATTTTACTCTGATTTGCTATTTTACTCTGAAAATTGAAAGATTTTTTTTTATATAAAATAAATAAATGGAAATGACCACAGTCTCTCTCTCTCTCTTACACACACACATGCACACAAAATCAATGTTTCCACTCTTATTGAAGCCGAACGTCCACGAATGGAACATGGATCCTAATTACTTTATAATTAATTTGTATGTCATTAAAACCAAGAAGATCAAATCACTGTTAAACATTTTGTTCTCGATAAAAAATAAGTAGTGGGCACACCAAATTAATTATAGTATGAATATTGAAAGAAGTTTTTAGGTTGAGAAAAGTTAAGACAATTAATTAAAGGAATAAATATATAATATCTCTACATAATAAGGGGCCATCGGTTTTTTCTTTTGGGGCAAAATACACTAAACTCCCTTGAATTATTGCTTGTTTTCACTTTACCCCCTAAAGTAAAAAACCCGACATTTAACCCCCTTCAACTACTAACCCAAAAAAGGGGTTAACTTCTATTAATGAAACATTGAATTGACAAAATTCCCTTCTATTAATTGTTGACCATCATTGGCCCATCATATATGTTCCTGAAATATACTTATAGTAGGTATTACATGTACCGAACGATAAAGCAACATAAAAAATATTAACAGTTAGAAAATAGTGATATTGGAAAAAAAATCAGTATCGAAACAATGTGCAACCCTAAATATACATCAAGAAAATTGTATATGCAACAAATCACACTACAATAAGTAGACTTTTTCTGAACCAATGTAAATGAGCTATCATAATAGAGATGGCAACCTCGGGGAGGGATAAATTCGACCAGACCAGATTGAGATGGTTTTCAATTGAAAAACTCGACTTTTTTCCTATTCATGATATGCTTAAATTCAAACTCGTTTCTCCACCTTATTAAGGTCGGATTAAGCCATTTTGTTATCCCTAATCATTCACCAATATATACAAAAATAAATATTTGGAAAAACTAATGCACCTTGTTATATTACAATGACATTATATATTTGTAAAATTTTAATTGAAAATAGATGGAACCATTGGTAGTAATATTTGTTTGCAAAAATAATATGCTTTTTTAAAAGAAAATTAAGTTTGTAAAAGATTAAATATATATATATATATATATATTAAGGGAAAGAACATCACATCACCAATTTACCAAATCAATGACTCACATTTAGTTACAATAAATAAATTTTATTTTATTTTGTGCAATTAAATGTGTTTTCAAAATGAAAAATGATTTTCTTACCTATAAATTTTACCACCTATTTTTATCAGGTGCATTAAATGGATTGTACATTTACTATATCTTGTGAAGGTACAACACATATTAATGGCGTAAATTAATAATCCAATTTACCCAGCCAACCACGAGCTGATGTGTGGCCACCTACGTTAGCAACATGTTCTGCCACAGTAAGAGGATCTCAGAGGAACCCTATTCGGATAGTAAAAACGTGGATTTGGAGGCCTAAACAAAGGAATTTGGCCGAAAAATGAAGCCCATCACCCCCAAAGGCAGTGACTTGAATTCTATAGGCCGCTTCGAGTCAAATTAGCCAGGCCCCACTTAATTCTGGACAGTTTGAAGAGAGGAGCTCTGAAGCACTGCTTGAAGACCACCTGAAGGCTAGAACTCTAATGGATATGGGTGTCCGACCTAGACAATCATTTCTACACTACGAAATATAGAGCTCGGATACCGGAGCTCTCCCAATGAGCTCTAGAACTCCCCCGTCAACCACTGTGTTAGAGAAAATATGGGCAGTATGAGCGACTGCTACCAACTCCACTGGCGCAGCAAAGCCTCCCTCAACTTCGTTAAATGCTCACCCACCACATGCAAAATACCGGAATTCATGGAGAAGTAATGTCAGAAGTGGTGATGATCAGGGGATGGCCACAACCTGCTCCTAGAGCTCCTTAACACGTTTTCCTCTTAATCATATATACAGAAAAAACATCTGACTTTTAAGACAGATGGAATAGACTCCAACAACCAAGTCCAATCAAGCATTTTACCATAAGTGTGAGATACAGAGAGACAGAGCTCTATAGCCCGCTTCAGAACCTCCAAGTTAGAGAGATTAAACTCTGGGTGGCTCTGGGTGGCTTAGCCTTCCTCTTGTCGTAATATTAAGAGGATATAATAGTTAGAGAGGCTTTTGTGAGTTTGTAATAACTGTTTATTTATCATTAATACAAAGCAAACCGAACTCCTAACTCTATTCCACAGGGGAGGATTAACTTGTATCTTCATACAAGGCCAACCTCCTCTATACATCTTTGACTCTGTTGGTTTGTTGCGTTCATTATACTAATCATTTGATTCGATCATTTGACTGTGTGGTCTAAAATACCCTTCTAGTTTTTTGCAGTAACACATATAATGCACCTGGTAAAAATAGGTAGTAAGATTTGTAAGTAAATATAGCATTGCTCTTTCAAACTATCAAATCAAATCAGTCAACAATTTTCTCTCTCTCTCTCTCTCTCTCTCTCTCTCTTTTATTCCACCATTCTGCTCTCTCTCTCTCTCTCCCACTCACTTTTTTTTGGGTGTAGCTCCCTCTCTTACTTTTATCTCTCATTAACTTCGTTTTAAAATTTAAAATACATCAACTTTAAATACAAAAATTAAAAATTATTAAAATTTTCCTATTTGAAATATACTTATCGATACATATAAATTAAGATCCATTATTACTATAAGGTTATGTGTCAACAAAAAAAAAATAAGTTGTTGTAACCCACTTTTTCTCTTTTTAGACCTATTTTCTCCACATCAATTTACACTATTTATTGTTTCAAATCCAATTGTAACCTAATTTTTCCTTTAGCTTTAAAATAATTATATATATAATCTTTTACAAACTTAAATAGTTTTCTTTTTTATTTAAAAAAAACATTACTTTTGTAAACAAATGTTACTACCAGCGGTACCATCTATTTACAATTAAATTTTTAGAAATATATAATGTCATTGTAATAATAATATGGTGCATTAATTTTTCCAAATATTTATTGTTGTATACATTGTTGAATGATCACGGATGACAAAATGTCTCAACCTGACCTTAATGAGGTCAAGAAATGGGTTCAAATTTAAGCATATCATAAAATGGGGAAAGATTCAAGTTTTTCAATTGAAAACCATCTCAATATAGTTTGGTCGAATATATCTTCTTCCCCAACTTGATAGTTGCATCGGTTGCCATCTCTATATATCAATGATAGCACATTTATATTGGTTCAGAAAAAGTCTACCTATTATAGTGTTATTTGTTGCATATAAAGTTTTCGTAATGTATATTTAGGGGTGCACAAAGTATAGATACTGAGTATATATATTTTTTTCTTCTAATATCATTATTTTCTATCTATTAAAATTTTTTATGTCTCCGTACCATTCGGAACGATCAATACCTAGCACATATATATATATTATTTTTAAGCTAAAGGAAAAATTAGGTTGCAATTGTATTTGAAATAATAAATTGTGTAAAATGATCTAAATGTAAGTTATATGGAGAAAATTTGTTTAGAAAAATATAAAGTGGGTTACAATAATTTTTTATTTTTTTTGAATTTTTCGTTGATACATAACTTCGTAGTCATATATAATGGATCTTAGATAAGTAGATTTCAAATATAAAAATTTTAATAATTTTTAATTTTTGTATTTAAAGTTAATGTGTTTTAAATTTTGAAAAGAAGTTAATGTATTTTAAAATTTAAAAGAAGTTAATGAGAGAGAAAGGTGATACATTTAGACCCAAAAAAGTGACTGAGAGAGGAGATTGGTGGAATGAGAGAGAGAGAGAGAGAGAGAGTTGATTTCTTTGATTTGATATTTTAAAAACATATCTAATTGTACAAAATTTAATCTATTCATTGTAATTAAATGTGAGTCAATGTTTCTTCTAATTCCTTATAATATAGATTTTCTTCTAAACAAAAATTAGGCTTAAAACTTCAAAACTATAAACAAACAAAACGTAATTTATTAAATACCAACTGCAAATCCAAATCCCACTTTCACCGAAAACCAACTGCAATCCAAATCCCACTACCACTACCACTACCACTCAACACCACCGCACTCCGCTGCCCATTGCATCACAGTCCCCAACCACCCAAACAAACTTAAAAAAACCAAATCCCAAGTCAGTTTACATTTAGGAAACGAGAAGATGAGATGTTTCATAACATCTTTAATGGTGGTGTGAAATCTGGAAAAAATGATTTGGATATATAGAATTGTGGGGTTTAAGTATAATTTACCCATTTTTAATCTTATAACATATAAGAGACAAATAATTGTGTGACTGAGATTTAATATGATTTTTGAATGGTTAATAATGGTTTTGGCATGGGTTATATCCATGTACACTAGCTAACTTTGCACACGCAATATGTGTTGAACTCATATAGATTTAACTTCAAAAAAAATTTATCAATAATGTGCAACTCTTCTTGTAAGCATTTTTTTTTATTCTTTTTATGGAAAAGAGGGTTATTACTGAGTGTAACTTCTTTATTTTATACTGACGTAAATTGAATCTCAGCATCATCCATGGATTAAAGGATTACCTTTACGGCAGAAGGAGGAGGAGGTGGAGGAGGAGGAGCAGGAGCAGCCCGCTTGTGCAAAGCAGCACCAACATGTTTCAACTCTTTTGCTATTCTACTCTGAAAATTGAAAGAATTGTTTTCAAAAAAATATGGAAATGACCATAGTTTCTCTCTCCCTCTCTCAAAATCGATGTTACCACTCCATTATTCTGACAACAAATGGAACATGAATCCTAGTTACTTTATAATTAATATTTCTGTCATTAAAACAAGAAGAACAAATCACTGTTAAAGAGTTTGTTGTTGATACAAAATAAGTATTGGGCACACCAAATTAATTTTATTATGAATCTTGAAAGAAGTTTTTAGATTGAGAAAAATTAAGACAATTAATTGAAGGACTAAATATGTAATATCTCTACATCATAAAGGGCAATTATTTTTAAATCTTACAATATATAAAGAATAAATATTTGGGTGCCTGAGATTTAACGTGGTTTTTGAATGATTGATAATAGCTTTGACATGGGTTACAAACGTGTATATATATATCTACACGCTAGCTAAATCTACACACACGATTTGTACTCATATATATAGATTTAATTTTGAAAAAAAATTAACAATAATTTGTGAATCTTCTTGTAAGCATATTTTATTTTATTTTTATGGAAATTAAAAGAAGGTTATTAGTGATTGTAAATTCTTTATTTTACACTGATGTAAATTGAATCTCGATCAGCGCCATTCATGGATTAAGGGATTACCTTTGCATCTGGCGTAGATGATATGTCATTGTAGATTACCAAGTCCAGTGGAGTGAATCCCGTGTTGTTAAGTGCTCCCTTGTCAGCCGTAGGATGTTGTATGAGTTTTGCTACAAAGCAATTGGAAGTAGCAAGCAGATGAAGAGGTGTGTTTCCGTCAATATCCTTTTGAATGATTAACCTGTCAACGATCGTTGGATACTCTTCCAAGAGAGATTCAATCACAGCCTTCTGCTCATGCTCTATAGCAATGTGAAGCACATTCCTTTGTCTCAAATTGACATCTTCGAAACAACTTGGACAGTGCGAAATAATTTGTTTCATTACAGATGTATGACCTTCACTAGCCGCAACCATAAGTAAATTATTACCTCCTGCATCACATGGCCGGTAGCCAATTGATTCGTCCACAGCTAACAATTCATTTACCACGTTTGTAAAACCAAGATGTGCAGCATAATATATTGGTAATCTGTGAGAATTATCTTCCACCCGCATTAAATCTTTCTGCCACTCCAATATTTTTCTAACACAATCTGCAAAAAAAAATTACATATATAATGGTTATATATTTTTTATGTAATCATGAAAATCTCGTATTGTGAATGCCTTTTGTGTCCTCTACATTGTAAATTTTTTTCTCTTGAAAATACCTGAAAATCAAACACCACTAAAGCAATTATTATATTATTGGTCAAAGATAAAACCATTCTGCAAACAAACGGAGTACTACTACATATTTTATATATATATAACTTATTATTTTGATTGTACTTGATTGCTATATCAAATTTCATACCTCTGCTATTGCAAATCACGGCTGCATGTAAAGCTGTTCTACCGGTTGGGCCATGGTAATCGGGATCTCTACAAGCTTTTACAATAACAGCCACCAAATCATGAAATCCTCTGCTAGCAGCCAGGTACAATGGAGTCTCCCCCGACTTGTTTTCATATTTGTAGGTGCTCTGATCATCTGCTTCAAGTAACATGCTCACCACTTGAATGTGATTGTACCGAGTGGCCTCATGTAAGGATGTATCATCATTCTTATTCCTACGCTGTAAGATACCCAGCCGGTTATCCCTTATTCCGGTTTCTGCATAGTTGATGAGTGCACGCACCACGCCGGTGTGTCCACCCCTTGCAGCAAGGTGCAGTGCACTGTCGCAGTTTGAGTTGACTTCACTTATTAGTGATGGATACATAGATAGAATCGCTTGCACGGCTTCCATATGCCCATCCTGAGATGCAAGATGAAGGATATTATTCTGGAGAGAGGTGCGTAGTCGACGTACCTCATTAGCTGATAGATCCTTTGTTAGCCCAACGATCACCTCGATATCGCCAGTAATGGCAGCATTGTAAAGGCTTGAATCCATTTGCTTGAAATATATATATATATACTGACCAAGTTTGGGTGCGTACTTCAATTAAGTACCTGATCGATCAGCTGGTGAATAGGTCTTTGAATTCTCAAAAAGTGAATTATTATGGGATCATTTTATCATCTTGATATAAAGTTGATCTCTTCTAAATAATATATGGAGATATCCCACCCAACGACTTCTCATGTCCATTTCTTTATGACGACTTCTAAGTCTTTCTTCTCTTTTCTTTTTCTTATTCAATATGTTTGTTACTGGAAAATCAATCACGTTCTTTTCGAGTATTTAACCCATTTGGAACCTTAACTATTATAGTTTATCAATGTGGAACTTAAACAATTTTTTGTTTCAAATTGGAACTTGAACTATGAAAAAGTGTCAATTTGGAACTTTCGTCAAGATCCGTTAAATAACTTAACGGATGAGGTTCCAAATTGAAACTTCTTCAAAACTTTAGCTTTTTCTCATTTTTCTTCCATTCAACTTCGTACATGGGAGTTTAGTTCGAGACTTAAATGAATGAATTTTTTCACGAAACTTAGTAAAGATTGTTTTTACAATGATCGAGTAGATTAATTTAAAAAAATCATTAAAAAATTCAAACCGGAAGTTAGTGAAATTCAGATCGGAGGTGGACTAAAATGTTATATATTATGTAAAAAGAATTGATATTCCGAAGGCTACTAACTATGTATATTATTTCTTTTATTATAAAACCATATTTTCCGGAATTGAACTGGCTTGGCCTTGTTTAGTTGTATGGTTATGAAATCTAGCTTGTTTAAGATGTTTTAATGCATGCATTGAAAAATTTCCAAGTGTGTTCGGCAGTTCCTTGTGAATCTAAATGTATTTTTTAATTTTTTTAACAAGCATTAGAAGGATACAAATGGTGGTCGGCTAAGGGGGGAAGGGGAAGAGAAACGGAGTTTCCTAGGCTCAAACCTAAGCATGGGGTGGGAAAACCCACCCATTTTTCCACTATGCTAGCACCTCATGTGTGTGAATCTTGTTTTATCTGTAAATTTAGTTCCCCGTACTGCCATTTATTTACTAAAAAGGGATAATTTCAATGTTAGGTTGAGATATTTCCCTGAAAAAAATGATTTCTTTTTACATAATATACAACATTTTAGTGCACTTATGGTCTGAATTTCACTAACTTTCGATCTTAATTTTTTGACGATTTTTTTTGAAATCAATCTACTCATTGCAAAGATCACCTCTACTAAGTTTCGTGAAAAAAATCATCAATTTAAGTCTCAAACTAAACTCCCTTGGAGGGACTTGGATGGAAGAAAAAAAAAGGAAGGACAAGGTTTTAAAGAAGTTTCAATTTGGAACCTCATCCGTTAAGTTTTTTAACAGATGCTGACGGAAGTTCCAAATTGACACTTTTTCGTAGTTCGAGTTCCAATTTGAAACAAAAAATTGTTTAAGTTCCACATTGAAAAAATGCAATAGTTAAGGTTCCAAATGGGTTAAATACTCCGTTCTTTTCCCACTTAACTAATTGTCATCCATAGTCGAGAATTGACTTTTAATTTGTATGAAATGTCAATATCTATTATAATTACAATATAGACACATCAATCTTTTAAGAGTATCTGTGTTTTCTAAAAGATTATAATTACAATATAGACACGTCAACCTTTTAAGAGTGTCCGCGTTTCCTAAGGGAGGTAGGATCTCTCCACAGGAGGAGAAGAAAAGTTTACGAGAGCTGAGATATGTTCGGGTCAAGAATTTCTCCTTCTTGATGAAACCAAGAAGTAATTGGGTTGAGTTGGTCCTCACTTGTTCCAATTATTTTTTTGTCTATTTCCAAAATATAAATATTGAGAGAATTAAGATACACGTAATTTCAAAAATACTAACTTTTATTGTTCTATCTTATATTTTAAATTCTAATACATACGATAAACCAATTTAATCTTCGATTAATTCAAGTGAAAATACTTTCATTTCTACCTTTAGCAAAACAATCATGCCACGTAAAGACATAACATATTTTTTTGTATTATTAAAAATTATTAGTATAGAGAAGCAAAATTCCTTAAAACAAGACCAAAAAAAAATATTATTTATTATAATGTAGAGTTTATTCCTGTGTATAAATATAAGACCAATTTTTTTTTTTCTAAATTAAAATTATAACTTCATAAAATATCAGTATAAAAATATTTTATTGTGTTAAGTACACACAATACGGCACCAAGTCATTAACAAGTCTGTCAGTATTATTGTGGTGTATGTAGTTCTGACTTTTGTATAAATGCATCATGACCCACCAAACATAATTTGTGGTGGTTGTGTCCCTTTGTACGATATATTAAATCTTTCGTACACTGGGCCTGTACCAAAATTAAATTTTAGGCAATGTTGATCTTGAATTATATAGGTCCCTTATTAAACTAAAGATTTTTTGAAATATATATATACATGTTCGTTTCAAAATATATATATATATATATATATGTCCATGTTCAGCTCTTAATCTAATGTAATAATTAAAAATATTTAGCGCGTTAAATTAGTTAATAGGACATTTATTGCAATTTAATATATGTTCAATAGTTTTCTCTACACTCCCTAGCCTCTATTTGACCTTACAACTAGATATTAGGATCCATGTACAATTAGCCTATTGAGATGAAAGGAATGTATTCTTATACTTAGGTCATACCACTAGAGGGAGATATCATGTGTAAATATAATGAAATTAAGTTGCAATCGGTATCAAATGCACTATCAATTATTCAAAAAAATATCTTAAATTTCAAGCATACAATTATTTATTGCTTATATATTTTTAAGATTCAAAAACTATTGTCATTTATTATATAGATTACTCTTTTAGTCTAATTTACAAGTTTATTATATATTATTTATTGGACAACTTAAATCAAGATTAGTTCTTTCATGAACATAACGAATATATCAAATGTGTAGTAAACAAGTTTTTTGTTCTTCTAATTATTGATTAAGCTAAAATTAATACAATTTAAAAAGTAGCAACAAAATTTATATTCCAAAGATGCTAACAAATTTAGTCATAATACGACGGTGCACTGAAAAGTTCACTACATAATTTCTTTGCCCAATCCCTTGAACTCAAGTGTTACTAGCAACTTTAAAATAGGAAGTATTTTTTTTTTCTCAACTTTAGACTTATTTAAAAAATAAAAAAATAAAAAACCCGGATGTAAATAGAGAAAATGGGTTATAAGACATTGCTCTGTAATGTTTTATATCTCTAAGGACAGACTCATGTTTAATAAAGATAAGTAGGACTAATTTCATAATTTGATTCTAAATTAATGACACTTTTCGTAATATTGATTTATTTTAAGGATAATGACAAAATGTTGATATACAAAACTACCCCCAATAAAACCTCTCTTAAACCTTTGCTCTGTACAAAGCACTATTGAAACATTTTGTTTTACACAACTACCACAATCAAAATTTCATCTCTATCTATACGATCAAAATTTTTACTCTATAATTTCTCTCCACGATCTCAGTTTATTGTTCATTTTGTTTTGTTTTTTGTTACTCATTTGTTCTATATCTCAGTTTATTCTTCATTTTTTAGTCAAGGTACGCTTTCATTCTTTTGTTCATTCATTCTTCATTGTTCGTTGTTCATTGATTTGTGTTCACGCGTTGAATCAAGTATTTGTTGAGTTATTTTGTATTTATGTTTTGGATAGATTTTGAAGTTGAAAACACATTTCTGCATATGGTTAATTCGGTTTTTCATGTGTTTTGAACTTTTTTTCTTATGAAATTTTATGTTCATGTATTCAAATGTGTTTATATATTCAAATTTGTACGTAGATTTTGTTGAACATTCTAGTTTTGGACATTGGATGGGTGCTAATATGTTTTAGCACCTAAAGTTTCGTTCCCATGCGGTGTTAAAATAATGTAGCACCATTATAGGTTTGGACATTTTGGTGCTAAAACTGTTTTATCACCATCTGATTGTTTACTTTTGCTAAAAAATAGTGCTAAATCTATTTCAGCGCCATGTAAATAGTTATTATTTTCTATAGAAATTGTACTAAATAAATTTAGCATATTGATGCGTAGCATGGGATTGGTGCTAAACTGTTTTAGCACCATATGATTCTTTACTTTAGCTCACAAATTGTGCTAAATCTATTTTAGCACCATGTAATTAGTTACTATGTTCTAGAGAGTTGGTACTAAATCTGTTTTAGCACCTTTGGTGTGTAACATTGTATGTGTGCTAACTAGATATATGTGTATATTTGTTTTATAATGTCACTAGATAACAGTGGTAATGAAGATTTATATCAATTATGTAGAAGGCACAATGAATACTAGCATTTCAAGCAAAACAGTTGACGAACAAAGTTTTTCTTGCAATAGGAAAAGAAAGGAGAGTCGATCTAGTACTAAGAAAAGACAATCAAAATCTATTAAGAAAGTCAGAAAGAAAGTAAAGAGGGTTGAAAAATCTTATGTGAAAGAAGCGTCTAGACCAAGTGTGTTTAGATGTAACCTAGTAGTAGATGTTGAGGAAATTGCTAGGTTGAAGGCTCGTGGTGACATTAGAGATTGTTACATTGGAGCAATGATGAGGACTCCATTTGGTGGTATGTTCAAGGCTATTTTTGAGGAGAAAATCATTCCAGATCATGTTAGAATGATTAGTCATGTTGGTAAGAAAATTATTTCAGCCTATTTGGAGAAGAAGGATGCGTTTTTGATTGCTGGGGAGGTAGTGAAGTTTACCCTCGATAATGTTTCGGTTATATTTGGACTGCTCAAGCACGGGAGGAAGTTTAATGTGTAGTCAGCCGAATCCGTGTACGATTTAGAATTTATGAGGAGGCGATTCAAAGGTGAGTCGTTATTAAAAGTTACAAGTCTTTTAATTGCTTTACAGAGTATTGTGTTAGAAGATGGCTTCGAGGAGGATTTTGCACACTGCCTTATCTTGTACATGTTAGCAACAGTAGTTTTTTTTTCCTAACCCAAACAGAGCAATTACTTTAAGTTTTGTCCCCTGTGTTCAAGACCTATGCAAGGTAGTCGATGTGTAGTGGGCTACCATCATACACGAGCATTTGATGATAATGGTCAAGAAACATTACAAAGATTCCATCTGGACCACCAGGCGTGTTATACAATTGCTTGTAAGTTGATAATTTTTATTTTTTGTTTTTAATTATATTTATCAATTCAATTATGTGATTAGTTATTCTCTGTTTAGGATATTGTTGCTAAAACTATTTTTGCACCTTAAGTTTAGTTGTATGTGTTCAGTTGTGGTGCTAAAACCTTTTAGCACCATTATAATGTTGGAAATTTGGTACTAAAACTGTTTTAGCATCATCTGATGTAGTTATTCTTTCATGAATAAAATGATGCTAAGTCAGTTTTAGCACCTTGAATTTTGTTTTTGTCTGTTTCTATTGGTGCTAAAAGGGTTTTAACACATTCAATTTCGTTGTTCTCTGTTTTTTTATTAGTGCTAAAACCCAACATTCCAGTATTGGACCATTGGTGTTAAAACAATTTTAGCACCTTTAGGTTTGGCTCTTCTCTGTTGCGCCAATTAGTGTTAAAACTGTTTTAGCACCATGGACTTTTCTATTTTAACACCAATTGATGTTTGAATTTTTGTTATTAAACTAATCCTTTTCTATAATTGCAGTTTTAATTTTGTGAACACTATAAATGTGTTCAATCCTATAGTGGGCAGAGTGATGATACGCCTAGATTTGTTTGATAGAATATAAATATTTTAAGGTGTATGTTGTTTGAGTCAGAGCTAGCAGATTTGGATGCATCGAAAGTAATGAAAATAACATTTTTATATGCTCTTATGATTAATTTATAGCTTTTTAACAATCTTTTTCTTTTATAATCCATGTATCTAAAGAAATTTGTAACAATACTGCCAAGGAGAAAGTACTGTTGACTCCGCATTATGCGGAAAAGGCAAGGACGAATATGAAAGCTATAGAGTGGCACAAAGCAGATGAAGAAGTTGTGGCTGAGAGGGCAGAGCCAGAAATGATGAAAGAAGGTGTTGGATAAGGAGATGATAAAGACGCTGAAAAAAAGGCATTGAAAAATAGGGTCGCCGAACTCGAATTGATGCTTGAACTAAACAAACGCAAAGAACTTATTGAGCCGGAGTTTGTTTTATTTGATAAACCTAAGGAAGATGACCCTGATTCATATCTAGACCTTGTGTGTTCTAATGTTCGAGGAGATCTCCGATTTGAAATACCCTCAAACGAAGAAAACATAATGGAAGAGGATAAGGGCAAAAAGAAAAATATGAGATCAATTATAATCAGGCTTAAAGCAAAATCTAGGAAGGTAAATGTAGATAGTAATTATGAGCATTACTATTTGAAAAGGAAGTTAGAAAATGTTGAGGACAAAGAAAAGAAGAAGAATATGAAGAAGAAGAAGAAGAAGAAGAAGAAGAATAAGAATAAGAAAGGATGGGAAGAAAATGAGAAAGATGTGGTAATGGAGAAGGAAAAAAAGGATGTTGGGAAGGTTATTGAAGAAAAAATGGTGAAGAAGAGGGCAGAGCATGAAGGTGAAGAAAAGAAGGAAGATGACTTCCCAACATTTGATTTGATTATTGATTTGAGTTAGGAATCGGTGAAGGAAGTCGATTCTCAAGAGTAGAAGTTGGGGAAGGAAACTAAAGAAGCTACACTCCCATTGATTGAAGAAGAAGTTATCAAAGTTGATGACTTGCCAACTCCCAATGATGAAGTTGTGGGAAAATTCTTACCGCTGTCTAAAATGAAAGATAGGCTGGCCTTTCTAGATGCTATTGAAAGGGAGGTTGTGCAAAAAAATTTCAACAAGGCAAATAAAGCGTATGTGTTATTTTGAATTTCATTGTACTTTGTTTTGTATTGGTGCTAAAACACTTTTAGCACCATTCCAGTGCTGGAAAGTTAGTGCTAAACCAGTTTAGCACCTTCAGTTTTATTAATACTTGTTCACTTTTGGTGCTAAAACACTTTTAGCACCATCTGATTTACTTATTTTGTTCTTGATAATTTCTTTGTACTTTGTTTTGTATTGGTGCTAAAACAGTTTTAACAGCATCCAAGTGCTGGAAATTTAGTGTTGAACCAATTTAGCACTTTCAGTTTTATTAATAAATGTTCACTTTGTAAAGTCTATATTTTGGTTGGCTTTATTCCATCGACAAAAACACATTTGCTTGTAAGTTGTTTGAGTCGTCGAAGTTTACATCTAAAGAATTACAAGCAAGTTAATCTAACGAAGCGATGCACTGAAGAACTATATCGAGAAAGATATGGTGAGCATTGGCATTTGAATTTAATTGTAATGTCTAAAATGTTTTGGCTTGATTCCTTTGACGAAAACACATTTTTAATATGTAATCGTAGGTATGTCCTTGTGCCTTATGAAGATTACTTTCATCCAAAAAGAGCTTATGAAGTTCTCGCTATGATTCGTGTTAATGGTTAGCTTGGTAAAAGGATGAGATTCATTCCTAGGTGGTAATTAATTATCATGGGCATTTTGAGGTTGAAAATTAAGTTTTCCATCTGGAAAAAGGATGGACCGGTACTCAGTGTGATAATGTCGATCGGTCCGGTAGTAATTATTGAATTCCATGGAAAACAGTTTTCTCGCCACGGTGTACCGATACACATTTTGTTTATGTGGACCGGTCCGGCGTATAATGGTGGACTAGTACACACATTGCCATTGTGTACCGGTCCGTCAAGGATTTTTTGGGCATCTATTTTTTATCGCAAAGTCTTATCCGTTGGCTTATGTTTCCTATCTCTAAAAGGAAACTTGATTTATTTTCTTTTATAAATTATCCTCCTTTGCCCAAAGATCAGAGAGGCTCTTTTCTTAATCAATATACGCACCCTTCAAGAGCTATTTTCATAAAACCACCACCTAGGGTTTGAATCAATTCTCATGTTAAATTGATTGTTCTTCTTTAAGAACAAAAATCCCTAATTCGTTCAGAAACGCGAGGCTATCAAGGAGATCAAAGAGAGTCCGAGGCGTGCGATACACTGTGTTCCAAATCGAGATATTCGAGGAAGAAGCTGCTACACTAGAGGTTACTGCTAGAGTTGTTCTTGTGCGATTCAAGGCTTGTACGTCTAGTCGGTTAGTGATTAATCGAGTATTCACCTCTTGTGATTTTATAGTGGAATTGTTTGTTGAGGATTAGTCCTGCACTGCAGGGATACCTCAATAAGTCTTGTCTTGATTATCTGTGATTGATTGTTGGATTTATATATGCATGCTAGACAAGATTAAACAAATTTTTGAAATTAAAATTGGTAGACGTACTATTTGGTTTAAATTCTGCTATGTCATTAAAATTGTTTTTCCACATATACCAGAGGATAATATACTTAGGTTAATTTACTCCACACGCGTTCTTAGTTTTTTAATTGGTATCAGAGGAGTGTTTCCTTAATTTGTTAGGAAGATCTTGACCTAGGTTTTCTCTGAGTCTAGTATGGATAAAGGTGAATCTTCTGCCCCTATCTTAGATGGTTCTAATTATCCTTACTGGAAAGCTAGAATGCGCGATTATCTCAAATCCAAAGATGAACGCCTATGGCTAGCAGTTCAAACTGGTTGGACAACCCCCACAATCACATCTACTGTTGATAATATAGTTAAGACTACATCCAAACCAGTGAATCAATGGTCAAAAGACGAACTGGAACTTGCTAAGTGGAATTCAAAAGGCTTAAACGCAATCCAAAGTCATGTTACTAAGGATGAATTTAAAAAGATAGCCACGAATGAGACCTCAAAAGAGGCACGAAAAATCTTACAGGTGATTTATGAAGGTACTAGCACTGTCAAAAACTCTAAAATCTAACGTTTAACTGCTGAATTTGAAACGATTAGGATGAAAGAGAATGAAACAATCACCTAATTCCATAGCAAGTTAAGACATAGTATGTGACGCCCCGAATCCCGTTCTGAGATTTTCACCTCCGGGACCCGGTTAATCACGGATGCCGTACGCGACGGCGGGTTTAAAATATAAAATTCATGACTTTTAAAAACTTTTCTTTAGTAAAATGTCACGTTTACAAAAGCTCGGCATGTGGAGTTCATTTTAATAAAGCCAAACCTGTGAGTTTATAAAGCACATTCACACAAACACAATCACAACCAACTCCACATACATATATAAAAACCGTTTGTACAAATCCATAGCCCATTATCCAAAATAATGGTAAAGTCTATACATAAATAGAAAGAGTTTAATACAACCAACGATTATATACAACCGAGTCCTTAGTTCAAGGACTACAAAAGATATAGGACATCAGAGGCTACTAGACTCGTAGACCACTCGCCAATCCCCGATGTTTAACCTGCAAAACTGTTTAGAAAACGGGGTGAGCCAAATCCGGGCTCAGTGGGAACTATATAAGTTTTATATAGAAAATACTTTACTTTAATGTTATAGTTTGAAAACCTGCAATGCAACGCCATGCAAACCCAAGTACATGTAACCCCACTAGGACTTCTATCCTATCTACCCGGAAGCCATTTATCTAACTGTCCGATCTCTCCTCTAACTATACATAAGATAATTTCCCAAGAGATTCCACAACTCGAAGATATCACTAATCCAAAGTCTCGATATACTACGGACTATCCTCTCGCAACAGTAAGTTCACATTATACTATGCTATCCGCCACTTATGCCATAAGTCATAACTATAGGCCAAGTGTTCATTGTTATCGCTTTAATCATTGTTCATTATGAATCTTATTCTTGGCCACCTAATAGGCTTCGTTCCAAGATCTTTAGCCTAAACCGTTATATTACGTAGTACTCTCATTAGGCTATCTCGTTAACTAAGATTTCCTCCAATTATGAGTATATTATATACATTATGATTGGCCAACGCTTTCCTGTGTATATTATGTTCCTTTACGATAGTGTCTGAATCATTGTTCTTACTAAAGGCACACTCGCTCGAGGCCACATATCACCAACCATGCCATACAAGATATGATACAATACAATAATAATGATAATATAAACAATTCACATCCACAACACAACAATCCGTATCATATCTCTAGTATAGTGCCTCAGTTTCACTCCGCGGTCTGACCAGGCCCAGAACAGAGAATCCAGCGAGTCCCGAAGGATCCCAAGCTCTTGTCCATGTCTCCTCCAGGTGGGGAGTGGTTCAGGGACTTAGTTCTCCAAGTAGGTCATTCGGTGATAACCCACGCGACAGTCACTTTCCCGGGGACAACACCCCGAATAGTTAACGAGGAGAACACCACATACAAACCACATCGACACTCTGGAGAAACTACAGCAGGCGATACCCTAGTGGGTGATGACCATTAGTAGCCCAACTATTTCCCGGGGACTCACCATTTGGGAAGTAGTGGCACACGGGACCTGCTCCGCTTGCCGGGGAAACTCATCTAACCAAGGACACATAGTCCAGTTGGAAGGCAAGATACCTAGAGTGGGCTCTCCTTTGTGGACACACACAACCACCGGTGGAGTCACCGACTTCATTTTCCCGTGCACGGTTTAGGGCCTGTTCACCCATGGGCGGCAATAGGCGGCCCTCCTTCGAGTCACGGGGAGCTACCCGGTGCTCGGTATATCATCATATCCAGCCCATATGTGTGATCACAGTAACATACATCACATTCATTCATTTCCCACAACGAATATCATCATCATCAATAATCAAACATCACACATATGGCTCATTGTCATACATATAATCATATAATCGCCCACTATCCATTTATCATCATTAACATCATCGTTACTCATTTCTACAAGAGTATTCATCACTCGTATACTCCATACGTTTATCGTCACATGATCATTCTCATAATAAGGCCAATTGGTCCATTATTAACGTCATATATCTCATTACGTGTTTTATGATGATACTCACGTCATCCTATCAAGCCATGTGTTGGTTGTTATGAATCTAGCTCATCCGGCATACCAATACAACTCGCCTAGGTGTCCGTGTCCATGACCAGGGGCAATCCGTGCCCTAACAACTATGTTTCATGTGTTCTAAGGACTATCGAGACTAAACTCTCGTTACGAGTGCCTAGCACACTCTACGCAAGCCACTAGACTCGTACGTTAAGGCTTATCGCTCCACCGTAGTGGATTCTCACCACACATACCATAAATAATACCCTTCGATTGTATCTAGTGGTATAGATGTGTATCTCTATCATTAATAACCCAGAATCATTCATCTATAAGCACAAGACCTAAAAACCCCAATTTATAAGTCTTACGGATCGCTACGGAGTTGGTTTCACATGAACCTCTAGGGACACTTGGTAAATCGTGAAACTAGAAGATCAATCGCGTCGTAGGAGTGATAATCTATCAATATCTATCACTAATCTAAGAATTATCTAGCCCAATCCCCAAGAGATGCAAACAACACATGCTTTTGATCAAAATCCCCAATTTGCAGTTCAAATCGCTAATCATCAATCAAATATTGGAAAACAAGTTTTAGTACTAGTGTCCCCACCTTAGACAAGCCGAACCCGCAAGTTGATGAAGCATAGAAGCCATATTGCCCAAGCCCTAGCTCCAACGCAAGCTCCGACGGAAGAAGAAAGCGGGAAGGATGATGAATAGTGAAGAAGAAACGATTCGGAACTCAAATCTTGGATGGGAGATGAGAGATGTGCGTGATCTCTTCTCTCTCTCTCTAGAGCTCTCTAGAATCTCCCTCACTCCTTCTCTAAGTTGGATGCTCGAATGTGAGGTTGTGGGGGTGTTAAATGGCTTAAAAACGAGTGAAAAATGCTCAAAACCGACTTACAGGTGAACCATGATCGATCATGGGTCCCCCATGATCGATCATGAAGCGTTATGGAATTCTCTGGAGGACCATGATCGATCATGGCCCTTCCATGATCGATCATGGAAGTCACTGCAACAGCAAATGACTTTTTGAGCCCGAAACGGACCTCGAAACGGCTAAATCTCGACTCGGCCAAAACACGAAAGTTGTAGAGGGAAAAGAAATGAAGACGTGGCCGAAAACGGAGAGTCATTTGGATATTGGATGAAGAAGTTATGACCTTTCAAAGTTGGCCAAAAATCTATGAATCGCGAAAAGTCGAAACACGCGATTTACGCCTCGGTTTCAACCCGAACCACCCGAATAATGAAACGATCACTCCCTCAAACTAAATATAGCTAACATGACATACTAGAACTATTGGGTCGAGTGCGAAGGGCACGGATTCCAATGCTCGCTCTTTGACGGAGATTAAGCCATACCGGGCTTAAGAGAAGCTCAACGCGGAAAAAGGAACACGGGGCATTACATAGTAAATTCTCTATACAACTTAGATAAGATCATCACTGAACATCGAGTTGTTAAGAAAATACTTAGGTCTTTACTAGATCGTTTCATTCCCAAAATAACTACAATTGAAGAGAGCAAAGATTTAAATTCTCTTAAAGAAAATGAACTTTTAGGATCACTTCAAACCTTTGAAGCTGATGTGCTCTTAAAATCATCATTTCAAAAGAAGGACAAGAACATTGCCTTCAATGCTCAACAATCCCATAATTCTGATGTTGACAATGATGATGATGACCTAGACCTTAATGATGATGAGATGGCCCTTCTAGCCAAAAATCTTGGAAAATTCCTTAGGTTGAATAAAAAGTTCAATAATCGTCCTAATAAACCTAATGGAAACAATAACAAAGGAGGACCTTCGAATCAAATAATAGCTGATGAGGCCAAGGATAGCACTGACGCTGGATTATGGAGTGAAGGCTATGCCGATCCCATCCGGGTTCCAAGTGGCCCAATTACTCGAGCTAGAGCCAAGAAGATCAAGGAGGCACTTATGACCATGGTCCAAGAGATGATGAGCAAAACTACAGCATAGAGGAGTGTTGAAGGGGAACGGGCTCAAGACTGGAAGACATTGCTTAAAGGCCCAATTGAAGATGCCTAAATAGCAACCCAAGAGATTAAAAACATGTATTAGATAAATGGGTTGGGCTAGCCTTGTTTATTTTAAGTTTAATTTATGTTTAGCTTTGTTTGGGCCCAAATTATGTGGAAAACCCATTAATTTCATTTTTGTTTTATTTTCCTAGGCCTAGTAGGTTTAATTACTCCTATTTAAAGGAGCTAACGCTATTGTTTGAGCAGCTTTTTGATTAATTAAAATTTTGAGTGTTTTTCACCTCTTGCGTTCTAAGAACGTCTCGAACAGCTAGAATTGGGGTTCTTCTTGTTCTTCGACTTAGCAATCAATTACCCATCGATTAGTTGTTTGTCTTCGACTATACTAAGGTTCTTTCTCGTTTTCGGGATTGGGTCGAGGTCCCACCTCCATTAACTCCGCGTGGTTCCAAGGTTCTTGCATTTTTCAGCGTCAAGGGTTGCGGATTCATCTTATTGGGTAGAAATACGATCGTGGTTCATATCAGTTGGTATCAGAGGAAATTTTCTATCCAGGTTTTATCTTTCGTTTGCTTCAGTTTTGTTAAATTCGTAGACTGCTTGAATTCGTATCTTTTTAAAACTAGGGTCGTTATTTTCGATTGTGAAAAAAAAATAATATCGATTCTGCTTTGCTACATAATTATCGAATCTGTTCTGCTGAGTAAATTTCAAACCTGTTTTTGATTGATAATTAATCTACGAATCTATTCTTGCTAAGTGCTTTTCGAATATACTCTTGATTGTTAATACTGCGATTGCTAGAGTTATTAAATTTCAATTGTTGCATAAAACCCTAGTTTGCTAATATTCAATTGTTATTGAGTTTCGATTTTTATTGAATTTCGATTGCGCGTATAAACCCTAGTTGTCGACTTTCGACTGTCGTGATTAATTAATTCTGATTACTGCTTATAAACGGTACTGGTTTCGATTGTGAATTCCGTAAATTGTTGATTTTAAATTGTGAATATTTTTCTGCTGAAAGTTCGAAATCTGGAATTTTCGACTACACCAGATTAAAGTAGAAGTCGAGAGACAAAAAAAGAGTACACAAATTTTCGAATTTCGCAATCATTTCTTTTTAGATTTGGGTTATATAGGGTCCAAGGATTCTAAAAATCCTGTTTCCACGAGTCTGAATTTTCGCTCATTTTGCTAGATTTTCTCGCTTCGTATCATGTCCATAATTCATTGGGATTCCTATTTATTGAGTTCTTGGTGAAAACATACTTATCCTAGCATATAATTGATCTGTTTGGATTGTGATTGGTCTGTTTGGGAACCAAGACAAAGGTTCTGGCTTTTCGATTTGTTTGAAAGTTCCAAAAGGTGAAATTGAGAGGTATATCATTACTTTTGAGAGCTAAACACGAGTGGTTAAATCAAACCGAAATCGTTCATTTCTTTAGCTTTTCGCTTGGTGAATCCATTTTCGAGGTTGGTTTTCTCGATCGGTAGCTGTAGGTGGTCATTTTGGGGATGTCCATTTCTGTCCAGAAGTATTAAGGTGGGAACTTCCACTCTTTTCTTCAATTCCTTGATTTAAATGGTTGATTGAGTAGTAATACTAGACTTTCGATACCGAAATCGTATTTTCCTTTGCATGTTTGTGGTTCAAACTTGTTAAATAAAATTTGAGCCTATAGATGGGTATTATATGTGCTGTAGTTGATCAATAAAAAGGCTGATCATAATGCATGTTGCTATACAAGTGTTACTTTGGAATTTTGGTACCAAAATGGCTTGATACACCACATGTATGTTTAATAATTGACATTTTTGCACAAATTACCTTATTCCTTGCGTATATATAACTTTAAAATCATATTTAAACTTTTGGTTAGACATACATGAGGTGTTTTATGTTATTTCTAGCTGATTTAGTATTACTCCTCTTACTAGTCTTCACTAAATATTTGGAATTGAGAAATTTGGTTCGTACAAGTGTGATTCATGGAGAAATATGGGATTTTAGATTATGTTTATTATTATTGATGGTTTTATTATTGGCCATTTTCGGTATGATAATGGATTATATAAAAGAAAAGTGATATTCTACAAAATTATTTAGTATTAAAGCAACAAAGACTATTTTTAATGTTCTTGAATTTTAAAACACATGGATTGAAATGTTGATATTATAAATATTGACCTGAGCACAATTACTACCTAGTGATTTGTCGATTATATTACTATTGTTGGAACCGAATAAGCACCGGTATAGAAATGCTGGTATTTTATTATTACGCAGGCCCATGGTAAAAATGGGGTGCTGATAAATCTGGTTATGGCACTTACCCATGGTAAGATGGGGTGCGTTTGTGAGTAGTATATTCCTTCTAGTATAGGTATTAGGTCGAGGAGGAGGAGGAGGTGGATGGATGGATGTTTATACAGCTATCGTGTGAGATAAGTATTGATAATTAATAAAATTATATTGATGCTTTATGAATAGTTTTCCAATAAATTGGTATAAATCAGGAATTTTGTCAATAATTGAAATTGTGAACTCTCTCATATTTTGGTATGATTATGCATTGCATTTTCGCTTTCCCTATAGTTCCCACTGGGCCATTTGTGGCTAAGTCCTTCATTTTTCTTTCAGGTATACATCGTGTCTTGGGTAGAGGTCGTGGAGCAAGTCCAAATTCCTTTTAGAGTCTTCTCTGATTCCCCTATGGAATTAATTATTGTTTTATCCTATTTGTAGTAGTTATAACTTCTAATTAAGTTTGAGTACTTGCACGTAAGGGAATGCAGTGAGGAAATATTTCTTTCTTTATATTGTGCTAATCTCTGTTTTGTAGCAATATGTCAAATTTTGATCCTAAGTTATTTCAAAAAACCATGACGAGTACCTTACAAAATATGATGAGAGAGGAGTTGGGTGGCTTTAGAGAGCAAGTAGATAAGATTAGTGAATAATTAAAACGAATAAGGGTGAAAGTGGATAGAGTTGAGAGCACTCAAAATGAACAATCTGGCAAATCGCGTAGTGCTCAAAGAACTGGGAGAATGCAGCCTAGAGAAAGGAGGGCTGAGAATGATCCTAATAACTATTACTGAGATAGTTTTGATGACGGGGATAGTGACGTTGATTCGGTAACTGCTAACCGACGGAATGGTAGGCGATTTGGTAGAGGAACTAATTGGGAGGATGACAACATGAATGAGATCAAAATGAAGATTCCATCATTCCAAGGGAATAATGACCCCGAGGCCTATCTTGAGTGGGTCAAGAAAGTGGAATTGGTGTTTGCTTGCCATAATTACTCTGAGTCCAAAAAGGTTAAATTGGCAGCTATTGAATTTTCCGATTGTGCACTTGTTTGGTGGGATCGTTTGATGACAGAGCGAAGGCGTAGTGATGAAGGGCCTGTCGAAACTTGGGATGAGATGAAGCGGTTGATGAAGAAGCGGTTTGTACCCGATCCCTATTATCGGGAATTGTATCAAAAATTACAGGGGCTTACACAAGGGGAATCGTAGTGTTGATGAGTACTACAAGGAAATGGAAGTGACCATGATTCGGGCCAAGGTTGATGAGAATAGAGAAGCTACCGTGGCGCGGTTCTTGAGCGGGTTAAATCGGAAAATTGCCAATGCGGTTGAATTGCAGCCCTACGTTGAGATTGAAGATATTGTACACGCGACAATTAAAATAGAGCGGCAGCTCAAGAGGAGGGGTAGTTTTAAGCCAAGCCAAAGTTCTTATTCCACTCCATGGAAACAAAGTATGTTGAAGAAGGATGACAAAACAACCACTCCGAAACCAAAAACTGATTCAAAATCGGAAGCTCCTGGTGGAAGCCAAGTTAGGGCAGCCCCTAACACCACTAATACCCCTACAACTCGAAATTGAGACATTATTTGTTGGAAGTGTCGAGGGAGAGGCCATATTGCCACTCAATGCCCGAACAAGCAAGTGATGATGCTTTCGGATAATGGAGAATACGAGACGGAAGAAGAAGGCGCTGAAGCTATGCCACAATCAGATGAAGTCAAAGAAGAAGAGAGCGCCATCCAGGGCGAGTTATTAGTTGCAAGAAGAGCCCTTAGTGTGCAAGCAAAGGAGGATGAGGAGTAGCGCGAGAATATTTTCCACACTAGGTGCCTGGTACTAGGCAAGGTGTGTAGCTTGGTGATAGACGGAAGTAGTTGCACTAATGTGGCTAGCACAACTATGGTGGAGAAGCTCGCATTGCACACGACTACGCATCCAAGGCCTTATAAACTGCAGTGGTTGAATGATAGCGGTGAAGTGAGGGTGAACAAGCAGGTTTTGATGTCCTTTAGCATTGGGAAGTACGAGGATCAAGTGCTTTGTGACGTGGTTCCCATGCAAGCCGGCCATATATTGTTGGGGAGACCTTGGCAATATGACAGAAGAGTTAAACACGACGGCTTCACCAATAAATATTTGTTTGAGATGAACAAGAGAACAATCATTCTTGCACCCTTACTGCCACAGCAAGCCTATGCTGATCAGTTGAAGTTGCAAAATGAGGAGGAGCAACGGAGAGCTGAAAAGAAAAAGAGAGTGAGTGGTGAGGAAAAGAAAGAGAGTGAGGGAAAAAGAAAAGAAATTGAGAAAAAAAGAAAGTAGAGTGGAAAAACCAGTGACAATTGAGAGTAAGTTTGAGAGGAGGCAAAAGAATTTCTATGCGAGAGCTAGTGAAGTGAGAAGAGCGATGCTTTGTAATCAACTTCTTGTATTTGTGTACAAGGAAGCAATTTTGAACACTAACGAACTAAATTCTTCTTTGCCTAGTGTTATTATCTCTTTGTGGCAGGATTTTAGTGACGTCTTTCTAGAGGATACGCCAAGCGGTTTACCACCTATTCGAGCAATAGAGCACCAAATTGATTTCGTACCCGGAGCATCCATTCCAAATCGCCCAGCCTATAGGAGTAATCCATAGGAGACGAAGGAACTTCAAAGGCAAGTGACGGAGCTACTAGAGAAAGGGTATGTGAGAGAGAGTATGAGCCCATGTGCGGTGCCAGTATTGCTAGTGCCAAAGAAGGATGGGATGTGGAGGATGTACGTGGACTGTCGGGTAATTAATAATATCACGATAAAGTATCGTCATCCCATTCCACGTTTAGATGATATGCTTAATGAGTTGCATGGGTCTAGTATATTCTCTAAAATTGATTTGAAAAGTGGATACCATCAAATTAGGATGAAAGAAGGAGATGAATGGAAAACAACTTTTAAAACAAAATATGGTTTATATGAATGGTTAGTTATGCCTTTCAGTTTAACTAATGCACCTAGCACTTTCATGAGATTGGTGAACCATGTTTTGAGATCATTCATTGGCAAATTCGTTGTGGTCTATTTTGATGATATCCTAATTTATAGCAAGAGTCTAGATGACCATGTAATTCATTTAAAATATGTTTTGGATGTCTTGCGAAAGGAGAAGTTATATGCTAACCTGAAGAAGTGCAACTTTTGCATGGATAAGCTTGTATTTCTTGGTTTTGTTGTGAGTGCACAAGGTATTCAGGTTGATAAAGAAAAGGTGAAGGCTATTCAAGAATGGCAAAGTCCTACAAGTGTTGGGCAAGTGCGAAGTTTTCATGGACTTGCTAGTTTTTATCGGCGATTCGTGAGGGATTTTAGCACAATTGCGGCGCCATTGACTGAAGTGATTAAGAAGAATGTTGGGTTCAAATGGGCAGAGGAACAAGAGAAGGCATTCCAATTACTAAAAAGCAAACTAAGTAATGCTCCCTTGTTATTTTTGCCTAACTTTTCAAAGACTTCTAAAATTGAATGCGATGCTTCAGGAAATGGTATTGGTGCTATTCTTATGCAGGAAGGGAAGCCAATTGCATACTTTAGTGAGAAACTAGGCGGGGTGACCCTAAATTACCCTACCTATGACAAGGAGCTCTATGCATTGGTGAGAGCATTGGATACTTGGCAGTACTATCTTTGGCCGAAGGAGTTCGTGATTCACACGGACCATGAATCGTTGAAGCACTTGAAGGGACAGCAAAGGTTGAACAAACGCCATGCCAAATGGGTAAATTTCATAGAGACTTTTCTGTATGTGATCAAGTATAAGCAGGGTAAGGAAAATGTTGTAGCAGTTGCTTTGTCACGCAGGTATGCTTTAATTGCTACTTTAGATGCTAAATTGCTTGGATTTGAATACATCAAGGAATTGTATTGTGATGATGCTGATTTTAGAGATATCTTTAATGCATGTGAGAAAGTGGCGTTTGATAAGTACTATAGGCATGATGGGTTCTTAATGCGTGAAAACAAACTTTGTGTGCCTAAATGTTCATTGCGTGAGTTGCTTGTGAAAGAGGCTCATGGTGGGAGTCTAATGGGGCACTTTGGTATAACTAAGACCTTCGGAGTATTGCAAGAACACTTCTTTTGGCCTCACATGAAAAGAGATGTTGAAACAATCTGTGAGAGATGTATTACTTGTAAGAAAGCAAAGTCTAAGTTAAATCCCCATGGTCTATATACTCCATTGCCCATTCCTAGTGACCCCTAGGTTGACATTTCTATGGATTTTGTGTTGGGTTTGCCTAGGACTAAACATGGGAATGATTCTATTTTCGTGGTGGTTGATAGATTTTCTAAAATGGCTCATTTTATTGCTTGTAATAAAACTGATGATGCACCACGAATTGCTAATTTATTCTTCAAAGAAATTGTGCGATTGCATGGCATGCCTCGAACCATTGTTTTTGATAGGGATGCAAAGTTTTTGAGTTACTTTTGGAAGACTTTGTGGGGAAGTTGGGTACTAAATTGTTGTTTTCTACTACATGTCATCCCCAAATTGATGGTCAAACAGAAGTAGTAAATAGAACTTTATCCACTCTATTGCGCGCCATAATCAAAAAGAACTTGAAAGAGTGGAAAGAATGTTTGCCTCATGTTGAGTTTGCATATAATCGATCTGTTCATTCTGCATGTAAGTTTTCTCCTTTTGAGATTGTGTATGGTTTTAATCCTTTAGCTCCTTTGGATTTATTGCCATTACCTGTTGAGCATGCTAACCTAGATGGCAGGAAGAAAGCTAAGTTTGTTAGACAGATTCATGAGAAGGCGCGGCAAAACATTGAAAGAAGAACTGAGCAGTATGTGCAGCAAGCAAACAAAGGAAGGAAAAAGGTGGTCTTCGAACCAGGAGATTGGGTTTGGCTGCACTTGAGAAAGGAACGCTTTCCATTTCAAAAGCGTTCTAAATTGTTACCGAGAGGAGATGGACCATTTCAAGTTGTGCAAAAGATCAATGACAATGCATACAAACTTGATCTTCCAAGTGAGTATAATGTGAGTGCTACATTTAATGTTGCTGATCTAAGTCCGTTTAGTGCAGGTGACGAATTGAGGACAATTCCTTTTCAAGAGGAGGAGAATGATGAGGCCAAGGATAGCACTGATGCTGGATCATGGAGTGAAGGCTATGCCGATCCTATCCGGGTTCCAAGTGGCTCAATTACTCGAGCTAGAGCCAAGAAGATCAAGGAGGCACTTATGACCATGGTCCAAGAGATGATGAGTAAAGCTGCAGCATGGGGGAGCGTTGAAGGGGAACGGGCTCAAGAATGGAAGGCATTGCTTAAAGGCCCAATTGAAGATGTCTAAATAGCAGCCCAAGAGATTAAAAACATGTATTAGATAAATGGGCTGGGCTAGCCTTGTTTATTTTAAGTTTAATTTATGTTTAGCTTTGTTTGGGCCCAAATTATGTGGAAAACCCATTAATTTCATTTTTGTTTTATTTTCCTAGGCCTAGTAGGTTTAATGACTCCTATTTAAATGAGCTAACGCTATTGTTTGAGCAGCCTTTTGATTAATTAAAATTTCGAGTGTTTTTCACCTCTTGCGTTCTAAGAACGTCTCGAACAGCTAGAATTAGGGTTCTTGTTGCTCTTCGACTTAGCAATCAATTAACCCATCGATTGGTTGTTTGTCTTCGACTATACCGAGGTTCTTTCGCATTTTTGGGATTGGGTCGAGGTTCCATGTCCATTAACTTCGCATGGTTCCACGGTTCTTGCGTTTTTCAGCGTCAAGGGTTGCGGATTCATCTTATTGGGTAGAAATACGATCGTGGTTCATATCAATAGCGCTAAAAAGGATGAGTGTTATGAATGCCATGGGAAGGGTCACTATGCTTAGGAATGTGCCACAAAACTTAACAAGCTTAAAAAGGCGAACCAAAATAACCGTTTCATGAATGATACTCTTAACGATGATGAGGACGATTCACAATCCCATGAAGAGCAGCAATACACTGCTTTTGTAGCTTGCCTAGGACAGTCTTCAATTCTTTCTAATTCTAAGGAAGAACAGGTCATCGATTCTAACTCATCTCATGGGTCAGACGATGCTTCCGATGATGATCATGAAAGATAACTTGATCTTCAAACGGCCTATGACCAGCTGTGCGAATAGATGGTTAAGACTAAGAAGAGAAACATCAAATTAAACACTAAGTTAAAAAAATTTGATGAAAAGATGGATCTCTTCAGAAAGTGCAAAGGTTTAATCAGACTGCTAAAATCCGAGAAAGAAGCACTCTTGGTCAAAGTTTCTGAGGTTGAATCTCTAGACTATCACTACTTGAAGAAAACGAGGAACTTAAGCTCAATCTTACCTCCCTGGGTAAAGACAAAGAAAGCCTTGTGTATAAAATTCAAAATCTTGAAAGAGAATTAAAAGAGGACAAGTCTGTTAAGGTTGAACTTAAGACTAGGTCCGAAAAACTTGATAAAATTTTGCTAGGACCAATTCGCTACTTGAGTGATATAACAGGTATAGGCTTTGATAAATATAATCCTTCCACTTCCCAAATAAATCCTATATTTGTGAAACCTCAAGAAACTTAAAAATCTACTCCTAAAGCTCAAAATTCTAGGACATTCAAGTCGCAGAATTCAATTCCTCAAAATTCTAGAGCTAAGAAAACCACTCCTAAGAAAACTCAAATTAAGATGAACTTCCAACCATGCATTTGCACGCATTGTCATAAGGAAGGTCACCTAAAAGAGTACTGTTATCAACTTATGAGTCCATCATTTGCCTTAAGATAATCAAACTACGGCCCACTGCTGGTTTTGAGGAGCATCTTTCATACTTGGTCAACAAATCAGAATATCTCATTAAGAATCTAAAAAGGGCGTCTTTCCCTAGAAAGAATCTAAACAAAAGAAAGACCAAGAAAATCAATAACACCAAAACCCCTTCACAAAGTCAATCCAAATCTAAGCAAATTTGGGTAAGGAAAGATTCCAATAAGGGTTATGTGATTCATACTGCTTTCAAAGCTCAAAATACATCTCTCTGGTATTTTGATAGTGGTTGATCTAGACATATGACTGGAGACCGAGCACTTTTCTCTAATATAATTAAGAATAAAGAAGGTCAGTGACATTTGGGGATGGGAGTAAATCGAACGTCTTAGGGAATGGAACTATTTCCATATCTGGTTTCCCAACTTTAAATGACGTTCTGTTTGTGGAAGATCTGAAAGCAAATCTCATTAGCATAAGCCAGTTGCGTGATAATAATTTTCGTGTAAACTTCACTACAAAAGAATGTGTGGTTCTTAATTCTGATGGAAAGTGTGTTTTGCGTGGAGAAAGATCGCCTGATAATTGCTATTGCATATTACCTCAGTCAATCGCTGTTAGCAACATTGCTACACTCAATCAGGGTGAGCTGTGGCATCAACGTCTGGGCCATATGAATTCAAAAGATCTCAATAATCTATCCAAAAAGGTCTAGTACGTGGCTTACCATCACTAGGAACACCTTCATCTGAAGCATGTAGAACGTGTCAAAAAGGGAAACAAATCCATAGTCCACATAAGAAGTCAGGATTTCTTGCAACTTCACAAATCTTAGAGTTAATCCATATGGATCTCATGGGTCCTATGTAAACAGAAAGTCTAGGTGGAAAGAAATACATATTAGTGATGGTTGATGACTTTTCCAGATTTTCCCTTGTTCAAGTTTTGCGAAAAAAGTCAAATGTTAGTGATTCCATCATCAGTACCATTAGGTTGATTCAAAATAAGAAGAATCTCACTGTCACCTGCATTCGTAGTGACAATGGTGGAGAATTCAAAAATTCAAATCTTATCGAATTTTGTGATCAACAATGAGTTAAGCATGAATTATCTGCACCTCGCACTCCACAACAAAATGGCATTGTTGAAAGGAAGAACATAGCCATTCAAGAAATGGCTCGTTCTATGCTCCTTGGAAAATAAGTTCCTAGGAGATTCTGGGCCGAAGCAATCAATACTGCATGTCACACTGTGAATAGGGTTTATCTCTGTCCAGGTACAAATCACACTTCTTATGAAATTTGGAATGGAAGAAAACCAAATCTAGCCTATTTCCGTGTCTTTGGTAGTAAATGTTATATCTTTAAAGATCAAGGAAATCCAAGGAAATTTGATTCCAAGAGTGATGAAGGAATCTTTCTAGGCTATTCTCCTACTAGTAAAGCTTATCGGGCATTTAATCTTGAATCTATCAACATTGTTGTAGATGACAAAGCTGTGTGTAAGTTCAATGAGCCTCAAGTGGAATTCACAGATGTGTTCGAGTCCAGTGACGAAAGTGAATTTAAAAGTGAGACAGAAAGCAAACATGAGATCAAAGCTCATGATGATATTGATTCAACCCTAGTTGCTCACTTAGAATCAATTCACTTTAGAGAAACCTCATCACCGGATGATGATGTATCACTTTCTCGGGTTCAAAAACGTGTAGATACCTCCAAAATCATTGAAAATCCTTCTACCGGTGTCAAAACACGTGCTCAAATCAGGAATGAAGTAGCTAATCACTTATATATGTCTCAAATTGAACCCAAGAACATCAAAGAAGCTCTTCTTGATGAACATTGGATCATGGCTATGTAAGAAGAATTGATTCAATTTGAAAAGAATCAAGTGTGGGAGCTTATACCCCGTCCTAAAGAAATGAATGTCATTGGAACCAAGTGGATTTTCAAGAATAAGTTAGATGAACATGGTTCCATAGCTATAAATAAGGCGAGGTTAGTAGCTCAAGGTTACACACAAGTAGAAGGCATAGATTTTGATGAAACCTTTGTTCCTGTAGCTAGGTTAGAATCCATTAGACTTCTATTAGCTATAGCTTGTCACCTCAAGTTTAAGCTTTATCAAATGGATGTCAAAAAGTGCTTTCTCAAACGGATACTTACATGAAGAGGTATTCATCGAGCAACCAAAAGGATTTCAAGATCCTAAATTCCCTGATCATGTCTATCACCTTCGAAAAGCCCTTTACGGTTTGAAACAAGCTCTTAGAGCTTGGTATGAGCGGTTAACTTCATATCTTTTAGGGAAAGGGTTCACTAGGGGGAGCATAGATAAGACTCTGTTTGTTCGATACAAGAATAAGGGAATTTTGGTGGCTCAAGTCTTTGTGGATGATATAGTCTTTGGATCCACCAAAGATGAACATACTCAAGAATTTACTGATGTCATGAAGAGTGAATTCGAGATGAGTATGGTTGGAGAACTGAATTTCTTCCTAGGTCTTCAAATACATCAATGAAAGGATGGGATATCTATATCTCAAACTAAGTATGCAAAAGAAATAGTGAAGAAATTTGGTCTAGAGAGTGCAAAACATGCTAGTACTCCCATGAGTGTTGGCACAAAGCTATGCAAAGATACTTCTGGCAAGGATGTTGATAAAACCTTATTTCGTAGTATGATAGGTAGTCTCCTTTACCTAACTGCTAGTCGTCCTGATGTTGCCTTTAGTGTGGGTGTATGTGCTCGGTTTCAAGCTAGTCCTAAAGAGTCTCATCTCACAGCTATTAAACAAATTATTAAATACGTGAGTGGTACTCTAGGCTATGCTATGGCATATGGTATGATTTTGATACTAATGCTTGTCTTTTTGCGTATTCCAACGCCGATTGGGCCGGGAATGTAGAAGATTGAAAAAGCACGTCTGGTGGTTGCTTTTTCATGGGGATGACCCTTGTGTCTTGGCAGAGCAAGAAGCAAAATTGCATCTCTCTCCATTGCTGAGGCTGAGTACATTGCAGCCGGGAGTTGTTGCACACAACTTCAATGGATGAAACAAATGCTTAGTGATTACGGGATAGAGCAAGATACAATTATCGTATACTGTGATAACACAAGCACCATTAGAATTTTTGAACATCCCGTTCAGCATTCTAGGACCAAACATATTGAGATTTGATATCACTTCATTCGTGAGTTGGTCAAAGAAAAAGTTGTGTCCTTATCTTATGTTCCTACCGAAAACCAGCTTGCAGATATTCTTACAAAACCTTTAGACATCACCACTTTTCACAATCTTCGAAAATCTTTGGGTATTTGTCTCGTAGAATGAACTTGCTAGGATTTGCATCGGTCGGTTCTTAGCTCCTCGCATAGGCACCATTTGCAAAATTAAAGAAATTTGAACTTTGATGCATAAGATCAAATTGCTTAGGGATGAGCAGATTTTCTTATGCTTATGTTTACTGCTCTTAACATGAATATTTATTGCATACTGGCACTTTTGATGAGACCTTATATTTTTTTTATAAAGCTTATTAACAATGATATGCTATATCAATTACACAAGAGTTTTGTCTTAAATCCCCTCTACCACACACTACATGATCTAAATTAAATTCTTGAAAATCACAAGTGTTAGACTTTGATATCTCTTTAAATGAAATATAAGCACCCATATATAACTATATTTAGTGAGAAGAAGTCTGAGTATTGTGATTACAATTTGTGAGCCTTTGGTGCTGGTGGAATGAGCGTAAAATATAGACAAGCAAAGTGAGGAAAAAATATAGAAGGGATGGAAAAGGGCTACCATGGTGTAAGGAGAACCATAACTCCCAAATTGGTGTATAGCTGGCCTCCACTAGGGGTGAAAGCCTCCATCAAATATTTATTAAATGCTTGCAATAATTGGTTCTATATCAATGCAGAAAATTATAAACAAAAATTATGAAATATTCTGAGTTGAGGAAGGAAAGTTGAAAATTTAATGACTCAGAAGCTCCTTAAATTCTTCTGCATATGGGTGAATATTTTTCGGACATGTGTGTCTTCAATGAATTTTATTTATTGATCCATCTTCACGTTCACTTTAGGATTTAATTCAATGAACTCTGCAATGCTTGATATAGTATATTGATATGCTTTTGATCCTTAGATTCTTAAAAATATATGTGTCCCATAATTATTCATTCGCCACTTTGCTTAGTATTACATCAATCAATTCAAGATAAAACAGATACTCTATAGCATACACTGCGAGCCGGTCCACACATTGCTAATGTGTACCGGTCCGGCACATGCCGACCGGTTAATTTTGACTTTTTGCATTCTGATTCAAAACAATCCTTTTTATTCCCTCTCTCTTAGTCGTCTCTCTCATTCTTCTTTTCTCCTCTCCACGACTAAGGGTCCTCTTCCTTCAATCTCTCCCAACGTCAAGTGGATTTTTACTCTCAAATCGGTAAGCGTTTACCCTTTCAATCTTAATTAAGATTCTTCAATCTTCCCTCTATCATGTTGTTTCTAGCTATGCTATACTTTGTTTGCTAGATTTCTCTCTTGGGTTCCTTAATGGCTAAAACAAAAGTACCATCCAAATCATCCAAAAAGAAACAACATTCGCCACCCATGCCTCCTCTTTCATCTCCACCCATTAAGAAACCCAAGCTTGGTGCTTCTAGTTCAAAGGGGAAGGATATTCAATCGAAACCCTTGACAAAGGCTCTTCCTCAATCCGGATCATACTTTCCTATTTTTGATACTGATCTTGAGACCAAAGAATTCACCACTCGATATTCAAAGGCAAAAGTAAACTGTGAGCGTAATGTCAATTTGAGTGTTTTTCTCCCTTCTTCAAAGAAATCCACACCCATTCCTCCTTTTGTATACAACTGGTTCATGTCTCGTCAGTGGGATAAAGTGGAACTCGATCATGTTTGCTATCCCATGATGGTGAGGGAATTCTATTTTCGTGCCAAGTTGGTAGAACACCTTAGTGGTCATAGGCTAGTTGATCGGGTTAGGGTTTGTGATACCTACATTGATGCTGATTCCCCATTCGTCAACTATACTCTTTTCCTTTAGTTGAAAATCCTCAGTTTCCTTATCTCGTAGCCAGAGCCCTAAGTATTAATGTTGTTTTATCCGAACTTATGGGCAGTCCCCATACGTGGGATAATCTACTTCAAGTAGCCACAAGTTTTTTACCTCCAGACTATCGCATACTGTATGCCATTTATCACTATTGCATATCACCTGATTCTCATCACTCTGAAGTTGGGCCTAAAGATGCTATGTTCATGTATGGTGTTAGGATGGGTCATACAATTAGTTTGGCTGGGGTTTTATTTTCCCGTAATGTGGAGTGTTTAACTCATCGAAAGGAAGGATAGCCTTCATCCATGGGATTGGTTCTTGGCTTTCTCATCTCTAGGGTCCTGATCGAGATTTGGAATGTCCAGACCTTTTCACGCAAGCCTACGGCCCATAGCTCTCGAGGAGTGTACAATTTGACTTCTTGGAATAAGTCATTATCTCAGGCTCCAGTCTACATCAGAGCCGAGCGAGACAAGGATGATGTGTTTATTCAAATGAAGCGTCATGGGGTGGCTGGAGCTAAAGGGAAGGTGATTCAAGGGTCGTCGCGACAACGTTCAAAGCCGTATCCGCCCTCAATCCAATTGGAGGAAAAAGGGCTCAAAGGGATGCTCAAAAGGATTCTGCATAAGCTTGATTGCCTACATCGAGAGAATGTCAAGATTCGTCACAATCAGCATGTGATAGGCAATCAGGTTCAATCTCTTGGGAAGCAAGTTCACCTCATTGGGAATTACCTGGCTCTTCCTGAGTTTCAGCATGAACATGACGTTGAGGCAGGTCCTTCTGACCCAAGGACGGACACCACCGCTCATGAGGATGAAGAAGGAGAAGAAGCGGCAGCTACAGCTGAAAAAGAAGAAGAAGAGAGTGATTCTGCATCAGAGAGTTTGTATGACAGCGAGGACTGATATTTCTCTTGCTTTAGGACTTTTTGTTTTCTTAGACTTTATGGCTGTTTATTTTAAGACATGTTTTGGATAATTTGCTGCAGTTTACGACAAACTTTCTGTTAAAATATATGTTATGTGTGTTTTATTCTATCCGTGTGGTTGTGAAATATGTTTCTCTATGTTTGTTTGGCTATCCCTCACAGAAAGGGGGAGAAATATGTCTGTTTAGGGGGAGTTATATTCACATATATATACTGAGGGTGAGGTTTGATTAATTGATTGTCTGATATGATTATGATATGATTATTTTCATCCCAAATGTTTGTCACCATATTTGCTTTGAGTTGTGACATTTCAGGTGCAATAAGAACACATCCACTGGAAGCTCGTTATGATGGCATGTGTCGAGGTTCTAGTTAGTTTGTTTAGGCTCAGATTAATATGTATAATTATAATTTCGTTTGGGATTGCATTGTTATAATTGTCTAGTTGATCGAGTCTGTTTAAGGTGTATTGTGTTTTGTCTCGGAATAGCCAAAGGGGGACTTTGTAAGGTCTAAAATGTTTTGGATTGATTCCTTCGATGAAAACACATTTTTAATATGTAATCGTTGGTATGTCCCTGTGCCTTATGAAGATTACTTTCATCCAAAAAGAGCTTATGAAGTTATCGCTATGATTCGTGTTAATGGTTAGCTTGGTAAAAGGATAAGATTCATTCCTAGGTGGTAATTAATTGTCATGGGCATTTTGAGGTTGAAAATTAAGTTTTCCATCTGGTAAAAGGGTGGACCGGTACACAGTGTGATAATGTGGACCGGTCCAGCAATAATTATTGAATTCCATGGAAAACAGTTTTCTCGGCATGGTGTACCGATACATATTTTGTTTATGTGGACCCGTGAGACTTATAATGGTGGACCGATACACATTGCTAATGTGTACCGGTCAGTCAAGGATTTTCTGGGCATCTATTTTTTATCGCAAAGTCTTATCCGTTGGCTTATGTTTCTATCTCTAAAAGGAAACTTGATTTATTTGCTTCTATAAATTATCCCCCTTTGCCCAGAGATCAGAGAGGCTCTTTTCTTAATCAATATACACACCCTTCAAGAGCTGTTTTCATAAAACCACCACCTAGGGTTTGAATCAATTCTCATGCCAAATTGATTGTTCTTCTTTAAGAATAAAAAAATCCCTAATTCGTTCAGAAGCGCGAGGCTATCAAGGAGATCGGAGAAAGTCCGAGGCGTGCGATACGCTGTGTTCCAAATCGAGATATTCGAGGAGGAAGCTGCTAAACTAAAGGTTATTGATAGAGTTGTTCTTGTGCGATTCAAGTCTTATACGTCTAGTTTTTAATGGAAATTTAAAAGACAAGCAAAGTGAGGAAAAAATGTAGAGGGGATGGAAAAGGGCTACCATAGTGGAAAGAGAACCGAAAGCTCCCAAAATGGTATATAGTTGGCCTCCACTAGGGGTGAAAGCCTCCATCAAAATTGAATGATTGCTTGCATAAAAACATCACCAATTAAATGCAAAAAAATAAAAAAAAATTTGCATGTTTGAGAGAAAAATATTGTTTCTGAGGGAGAAAAAGTTGAAAATCTAATGTCTTAGAGGCTTTCTAAATTTTCACGCATATGGGTGCACGAATCTTTCAAGACCTATGTTTATTCGAATTGCACTTTGAATGATCCAATTTGCATGCACAATGGAATAAACTTGAATACTCTTTGTTGCTTGGTGTATATATGCTTGCTAATTGATTATCATACTTTGGCCATAGTGCATATATCAATTTAATGGAAATCACAAGTTTTTTTTATCTTAATTGATAATTTTCAGATTTGATATATGTACATAGTGATGCATGTTAAGTTATGCTAAAATTGTTTTTCTTTGGCAAATTTTTGCTTCGAATCTCTAAACCAGTTTTCTTTGGGAGTTGGAGATAGTTGATTTCCCTATTTTGCTACTTTATGTGTATTCCTTCCATGATTTTCTTGTCTTTTTTTTACATTGGGGGAAAGTTTTCATAAGTTTTAGGGAGAGAGTACCTAGAAAGAGGGAGTAGTTAATTGGGGAGATTTGAATTCCTTGTATATTCCATTGTTTTGCCTTTGTTTATTCCTCACAAAAAAGGGGAGAAGAATTGGTAAAGGGGGAGAAAAAGTTATAAAGGGAATTGTTGGGTTAAGGGAGATTTTGATTTCTTTGTTAATCTATCTCATGTATAACCCAGATGCTTCTCAAAGGCTTGTTTGAGCTTTGGTGTTTCAGGCAAAAGTATAGGATGAGGAGAAGCATGGGTTTAAAGTAGCCAGCTAAGAGATTCAAGGTGTTGGCGTGTAGTACCCCGTACTTTAATTTGTTTTCAATTGAATTATATTAACTTATTTATACTCATGTAAGTAATCGTTTGGTGATTCGGGTGGTTCGAATCGATTTTGGTTGGTATATAAGAAGTTTTTGTCCTTTGCGATTTGTTATTTCTAGCTATCTTTGAGTTATCGTAATTCCTTCGCTATTTATCTGAATGAGATTCCATTCATGAAGGGGTCTAGTATTTGTACCATTCTACAACTTTTGTATTTTGGCCGAAGTCCAATTCACACTCCTCATGGGTCAAAACAGGGTACAAAGTAGGCCTATTGCAAAATTCTGGTCATTCGGTAGCGCTTTGGCATAACGCTGTCTTCGGTGAATTTTTGGGAAAAATTTATCTAGAATTTGGGAAAACTTTCTCTTCTAAAGTTGTATATCATTGAAATACCTTTCCGTAGACATAAAGATCACTTCAATCAGAGTTCCGAGCGAAAAGTTATGGCCAAAACAAAAACAGTGCGCCAGAACCCCAAAGTTATAACGTGGACCGGTATGGCGTTTTTGGCATACCGGTCTGGCACCAAATTTTTGGAAAATTTGTGCTCCGCGGACCGGTTTTCGGTATTTGGCATACCAGTCTGCCAGTTAACTATTTCCACCGACTTAAGCACATTTTTAAGCCATTTTTGGTCATTTTTCATCCAAACTTCGTGCCAAACATTTCCACACTCCTCTAGAGAGTTCTAGAGGGTTCTAGAGAGAGAAAGAGGAAGATTTTGACGCATCTATCCGTTCGAATCGAGGATTCAAGCTTGAAATAATCCAAACCCATATCTAAGGTATAATTCATCATCTTCTACCTTGGTTTTCTTCTACAAATGCTTAAGTGTGAGCTTTGGTTACTTGGGTTGGGTTTATACATCATTGATTCGAGGATTTTGCTATGCTAGGAACGTGTTGACGTGAGAGCTTGAGTATTTTACCGAACGAGGCTTCGGTTTCCACTTTCTTTCTTCCTTTTGGTCTATGCACTTGAGGTAGGGGTTATATCTTTTCAAAACTCGATATTATGATTTTATTTATCGAAAGATGAATGATTATATACATATACGTGATATATAAAATGCATATCTCTTGTTATTGACTATATAAGGATGATTTTATACATGAATGTTAATATGTTGATTATATCATTTGATATTCATAAATCATGCATGATTGAGCTATGATTTCATGATATGAAGCAAGATATGCCAAATAAACTCGATTCTCACGTATTATGTGATATCTACGGGATGTCCCTCGGGTGTATATGTGTTAAGTTGATATGATTGAACTAATAAATCGTTTTAGGATACACCAAGGGACAAGTATGATATTTGATGAGGTTTATATGGCATATGTTGTTTATAGTTTACATTTAGAGCATGAATTGCACGCTATGCATATTGTGTCAACCTGGCATCTGGATGATCTTATGGCATGCTCAGAGCATTCTTATGGTGCGAAAATTGTCTCTTCGGATAGTTATATCCGTCGGTGAAGGGGAATGATTATGGTTAGTGCTTGTCGGGACGAAAAAATTGGCAGGGCCTAGTGCCCTTGGGTTGAAAAGCCCTAAACCTCCGGGGGGTTCCTTAGTCATCGGTTGTCTAGAGCCCACGGTGAGTAGTCCAGAAATCTAGACAACGGCACGACACTAGTGAGTCATCAGCTGTTTAGATCCCCCAGTGAATAGTCCGAAGATCTAGACAATTTATGTGATAACGATCGGTTGATACGATATTGCGAACTATGGTCCAATTGTTAATTATCTGTTGGTATTCATCCGAGACAGAGAGGCCATATTCTGGTTATATATGATCCCATGTTATCATTCTCGATGGGGGCGGTCGAGCCCATGTTATGATCTTGATACTCATTTTCTTGGGGGCGGTCAGGCCCATTGGTATTGATGATATTATGACTATGATTCGGTTCAGCTTCGGCAGTTCTCTTGGTGAGATGACGAGATGGTGTCATCATTATCATTATTCTCTTGACAAGGTGGCCCAGATTCCATTCTGGTGACTCGGCTTAATGGTTGACACAAGGGAGCTAACTTGCATTAGCATGAGCATGCATTGTTTTGTGAAATTATAATAATTTACTAATAATGTTTAAATTGCATTATGAAAAGGTTTACTTGGTTAACAGTAAATAATCAAGAAATGTTTTCAAAGTTCCCTTTTTCCTCCCCTACTGAGCTTTTAGCTCACCCCGTTTTCTAATTCATACAGGTACACAGGGGACATGTGACGTTAACAAGACAGAGGGTTCGGGATCGATATAGAAGGCTCTAATACAAATTCATTTTTGTTGTGTACATATTGTATCAGGAAGCCACGGCTGGCCTAAAGTGTTATATATTAGTTTGGATTTACTTAATTGGTTTTGTGTAACGGCTGTATGCATGTATGCACATTTATGTACAGTACCATCATCATCAGTATAATTATGAAGTTGTTGTTTGATATGCATGAGATTACTGCTTGGATTTCTTTATGCATTTACATATATACCCATTTTAGTCAATCTAAGATGGGTTAGTAGCACTCCAGGTCTTAATTACATGTGTTATCCTGTAGATTAAGGCGGGGGTGTTACATGGCATATCTTCTGCTCTTAGTTTTTTTTGTAATAGGCGATAATTGATTCAATTATTGTAATTGCGTATGGAATAGCGTGGTTATAGTGATCAACTCATCGAGTTTGTTAGGCTGTATGTGTTTTTTCTCGGAAAAGCCAAAGGGGGAGATTGTAAAGTCTATATTTTAGTTGGCTTTATACTGTGAACACCTCATTTTGAGACCCCCGCAAGAATTCTGATTTTTAAATAAATGAACACGCATGCATGCATGAGCATTCTTAGATGCACACATATTTTGTACATGTGATACAGGTCAAAGAAGAAAGCCGAAAAGACCCCGTATGAGAAGTTACAGAATTATCAAAAATTGCCGAAATCGAAAATCGTCAAAACTCCGGGAAATTTATGAAAGGAGAGTTACACATTTTGGATCATCCTCAAACTTTGAGAGTTGTTAGACATTACCATACGAAATAACATACTCGAAAATCAGCTCAATCCGACGGTCGGATCTCCGAAAATTCAAAAAATCATGAGTTTGTTTTGGGTGATCAAATGGAGGTCTTCTCGAAGTTAAAATGGTTTGAAGTTTGGTCAGTAGATAGGTCTTATCATGGGGAAGAACATATTCAAAGTTCAGCTTTTTCGGACATGGGATCTTCAAGAATTAATTTGTCTATCGTGCAATTCTAGTCGAAATGTCCTTCGTAGCAAATTAAAATAAATAGTAGCCTTCCCGAATTCTTATCGACCTTAAATTTGGACACAAGCTATAAAACATTTGGAGGGAAAACATATCCAAAATTCAGGAAAATCCAACAGTTGGAAGTTCAATTGTGGAGATTGTTGTACGCAAGTACGTTTCCTACGCGGGAACAAACTCTTTGTACCAAGCCAAGGAGACCGAGTCCTTCACGAACTCCGATTGTCTCCAATTTTTTACAAAGTCTAGAAGACTTATATTGGCAATATATATCCAAAAATCAGAATGATCCAATCGTTAAAACTTGACTTGTCGTACAAACAAGTGACCTTGTCTACAACAACTACCTTTCCTACGCGGAAACAAACTCTTCGTACCAATCAGAACAAAAGGAGACCTTCCCAAATTCTAGTCGACCTGAAATTTTAAGAAAATCTAGAAGACTTCTATTCCCAACACATATCCAAAAATCAGGATGATCCAATGGTGGGAAGGTTTCGCGATATGCTCCAAGAGTCCTAGTTGCAATCTTTTTTTTTGCTCTCCAAGTATTTTTTCAACTATAAATAGACCCCCCCTCCATTCATATTTTTCATCAAAAATCAAGGGGATTTCGTGGTACACACCAAGAGACCTTTATTCTCTCCTTCCAAGGAGGCTCATGTATAATTTTCTCTCTCTTCTTTTATTTATTCGTCAGTTTTATAATTTATATTCTTGTCTGCATAATTTCTATCTCTTGATAGCTTTTCAAAACCCTTTTTCAAATTGTTTTCAAAACCAAAGGCGTATAACAAACCCTAATCCAATTCCAAAATAGTATTATTACTTTCTTACTTTTCCAAAAGCCCGAATTAGCGGCATTGTTATACGAAGGAATCGATAATCGCTATATATTCAATCTAACTCATAGATTGCGGTGTATATGTGATAAATACTCGATTATGAGAGCACTAGTGCCATCTATACCGTTTTAATCAATAGACTTTGGTATACAATCGGTCAAGTCGCCTCATATTATATCGAATACAAGATTCCACATTAAATCAGTTTTCGAAAAGCCCAATGCTTTACGTAATCACTTGTTTCATTTCATCTATTATTATGAAGCTCTCTTTTTCAAATCACACACACACATTTATTTTTAAAATCATGGGCGCACTAGGAAACACATCGTTTTCATCCCATCCCCAAAATCCCGGTTTCTAAGGCAAGCACGAAAAGCTGTAAAGTAATAGCAATAGCATGCAAGAACTGAATTATAACACACGCATATCCTACTCAAGAGACCGAAAGGGCGAATTGGATGCTTAACACCTTCCCGATTCGTAACTTAATCCCCGAACATTCGAATCAACTGGTTTCGCATACATTGTATATAAGAGAATATTTAGTCCATTAATACGTCTCTTTTACACAAACCTTTTTGTTTGTTTAGTAAAACAAACTGGCGACTTTATTCTTTTCAAAGTCGATTTTCAAAGCAATAATGGAATCGCCGCCCACGAGGACCCCCGGGCGTCGAGAACGCGGGTTTTCACAGTGGCGACTCTGCTGGGAATTTTTAAGAAGATTAGAATCTAAACAAGAGTAGAATATGCGTGTATAATTATTTTTGTTTGCATGTTTTTTTTTCCGGCCTTAGTTTTAAGATAACATAGATGCGATTTAGGTGGATACCCTAATTCCTTTTTTGTTTATAATAATTGTTTGAGGAAATGTTTTTCATAAATAAAATTTGAAAGTACTCGAACAAACCCTGAAGCGCTTATCATAATGTACCCCCATAATTGTTATTTTGCACGCACCCACTATCATCATGCATTATCGCGAGTGTGAATTTACTTTATCAACCTCAGGACCAAAGTCGTGACTAGGCCGTGGACTTGAGGGTCTACACTAGCCAAAAGCGCATGGGACCACTCTCCTTGGCCAAGTACCAAACTGAGGTATATCGAGTGACGAGAACACTCACGTACCTAGAATGTATATCAAAAGGTCCTTGCACGTACTCGCCCTTGGGGTATATAGCAAGACCTAGCAAAATAGGAGGGAGCCTTAAACCTTACCCCTTTCAACCACGCTTGCATATAGGATGCGTCAGCCTAGTACACACGCATTTATGCGTGTTTTCTTGACCGTCGGTCGTGAGATTAGTGAACAAAAGGCCTTGTCATACATACCAATTCTTGGTTTGGCAAGTACGGCCGGAGGCTGTCCAACCCCGTCCGTAGAAATCCCTCACTAAAACTCGTTAGTGAGAATTTTCCTGCCACTATTTCCATGAAAAGCAACTCTAAGAGGAGAGAACTTCCCGATTTCCAAAAAAATATTTTTCAAAATATTTTCTAAAAAACCGAGTCATTTTCCAAAATGAATTTTTCAAAAATGAATTTTTAAAATTGGAAGGTTATAAGGGCTCCCCGGGAATTCATATTCCTACCCTAAACCTATCCACGAGGCTCTCAAGTTGTTGCCGTCGGTTAGTTTTTGCTAATCACCAAAAAGTGGTTTTCGATTTTATTTTTCTGTCGAGTCATAATTTTCCGAGAATTATGCAACCCATGGAAAAATATTAATTTTTCAGTCAAATCCCCGACTTCTTTCTCCCCATTCTTCTCCACACTTCGATTATCTACTGCTGGCACTGATTGGCTAGGCTCTCAGAGATTCAAACTAGGCGACTCACGAGATCAGATTCACCACCGATCATGCCTCCTCATTGTAACACCGAGCTACTACTTCATCAAACCGGGGTCAACAATACTGAGGGTAGTTATGGTGAAGTTTCTTATGCAGCGGGTCCACCGCTGAGTCCCGTTCTCCTGCAAGCTGAGGGTGGTACCTTAACCGTTCAACACCTCTATCATCTAATCCATGATCTGACCGAATTTGTAGCCATCATGAAGGATCACCAAGTGGCCACCCAAGCCCATCTTGAGCCCTAATCACTGTCAGAACACCTGCTGAACCAAACCAATTCAATCCAAATCCATACCCAATCGAAGGCAACCAAACTCAAGACCCAGTAGCTCCACTTAACATTCTCTAATACATTATCCTATTTCATGGCAACATCAACCACACATTTCCTGTGGCTCTTGCCAACATCGTTGTACCACTAGCGCAAGATCCTGAAACCACATGGTTGAACCCTAAACATAACCAACCCTTTTAAAACCATAATCCTCAAGCCATCCTTGATGCAAATCATAACAGCTCCCCGAAGACTAGCCTAACCATCGTCATTCACATACACTGAGGGCGCATAGGGTATATGCACTGAGGGTGTTGACAAGAAGACCCGAACAGCTTCACCATCATCGTTCGTATACACTGAGGATAAAGAGGGTACATGGACTGAGGGTTTCGACAAGAACACTAGAACAGCTCCCCGAAGACTAGCCTCACCATCATCGTTCACACATATTGAGGGTGCCAAGGGTACATCTCTGAGGGTATCGACAATAAGACCCGACCCACTCCCCCAAGACTAGCCTCTCCATTTATCATTCGCACTGAGGGTGCCTTAACCCACACCATCACAACCTCATGGTCATCCTATCAGCAGAATCAGAAATTCTACCTCTAAAGAACATCGGTAATCCTCCTGCGATTATAAGTATGAGCAAAAGCAGTAACTCGGATGGATTTTGATAGGCCCAAGAATCAAGAAGCAGAGAAAAACGTGTCAAGATGGAAGCATGATGCAAGATCAGTAGAATCCCAAGACGGAAGCACGCCATTTCTCTTGTGATCGATATCACCTTGTACTCACTCACTAATTAATCGAAAATTAATATTTTCCTTTTCAGTGTTGCTATATTCTCGAAAAATAGTCAGTCTTGCATGCATGCATTTGCACTTAGATAATTTCAAGTAGCGTAACATACTCCATAAACCAGGCAACTCAAAATTCAAAACCTTTTCAAAACCATGTTTTTAAAATGATGGTGCGATGATTTAAGAAGTATGCGAATACTTGAAATTTAGGGAAGCATGGCATAAGCATTTGCGTAGTGCATACACATGAACACTTGCATAAGTGTACCGTGCACCAGTCCAAGAATACATAGGCACTAAGCTCCATGACCTACCAGACAGGCTTCACCACCGCATCCTGGTATATACCTCGATGATTAGTCACACCACCATCACCAACCAAATTGTCATGATAAGATCACATGCCTTCCTAGAGAGGCAAGTCACTTCATAAGCCCTCCCAGAAAGGCAAGTCACTTCTTAAGCCCTCCCAGAAAGGCAAATCACTCCACATGTCCTCCCAAAGAGGCAAATCACTTCACAAGCCATTTCTACAGGCAAATCAAATCCCAAGCCTTTTTTACAGGCACCAATCAAAGCCCTTTGTATAGGCAAATCAAATCCCAAGCCCTTTCTACAGGCACCAATCCAAGCCCTTTCCATAGGAACCATTCCAAAGCCCATTCTACATGCACCAATCCAATCCCTTTCTACAGGCCAATCCAAAGCCTTTTTCATAGGCACCAATCTAATTCAAGCCCCTTTTACAGGCACCAACCCAAGCCCTTTCCACAGGCACAAGCCCTTCCTACAGGCAAACTCAAGCCTCTCCAAAACCAAAAAGTCCCTTTGAGAGGATATTAGAGAAAGATAGAGAGAAATACTGGAATAAGAAAATTTCATAAAAAACACATGGAACAAGCCCCCACAAAAAGGACTTTTGGCCTAGCTTCTTCTCACCCAAGAAGTCTTCAAGATATGCTCCCAAAGGTTCTCAGACCAAAAATCACAAACACAACACGACGATGTCAAATGAGAACTTCCAAAGTAAACATTCTCAAAATTGCAAGGACGATGATGCTCAGAAAACCTGACAAAGTGAGAGAAAACAAATTGGGTACAAGAAAAAATTGAAATAGTAGAAAAGAGGATAAATCCCACAGTGCCAAAAAAAAGGGGAGAATATTGAAAAAAACAAAAAAGGGGTTTCGGAGAAATTTTCATCGTGGGAAATGCGAATAATTCCTACCTTGAGGAATTTGAAAAATTCCCTTCGTGGGGAACACATGGAATCGTTATTTCCATTCGTGGGGAAAGGGGTTTCACCTTTTCGGAGAAATTCTCATCGTGGGGAATGCAAAGAATTCCTACCTTGATAAATTCAGAAAATTCGCTTCATGGGGAACACGTGGAGTCGTTATTTCCTTTCGTGGGAAAAGGGGTTTTGGAGAAATTCCCATCGTGGGGAATGTGAAGAATTCCTACCTTGAGGAATTCAAAAAATTCCCTTCGTGGGGAACACATGGAGTCGTTATTTCCCTTCGTAGGGAAGGGGGTTTCGGAGAAATTCCCATCGTGGAAACTGCGATGAATTCCTACCTTGAGGAATTCAAAAAATTCCCTTCGTGGGGAACAAGTGGAGTCATTATTTCCCTTCGTGGGAAATGGGGTTTCGGAGAGATTCCCATCGTGGGGAACACGTGGAGTCGTTATTTTCCTTCATGGGGAAAGGGGTTTCGGAGAAATTCTCATCGTGGAGAATGCGAAGAATTCCTATCTCTGAGGAATCCGGAAAATTCTACTAAGAATGAATACTGCGGTCTTAATTTTTCAAAATTGATATACTAGAGAGAACTGCTTGGAAGTTGAAATGCTTTTCCATTTATTTTCACCCTCAGTTTTGACCTTTAGCCTTATTAGGAATGAGAGTTTTTTGAATCAACTTTTCCTAGAAACTTTCGGACCGTCGTGCATGGATTTTTAGGATTTGGAATCTCTCTACCCTCAGTTTTCTTCTTTTCGGTCATGGGGATAAAATTTTTCTTGGAATTCTTAATTATCCTTAAGCTACCCTCTGATTTTTCCACAGGGAAGATGCTGGTCCTGTATCGTTTTCTATTTTTCGATACCCTTATTGCTCCCTCTTTTGTTCATCCAGCCTTTTATTTTTGCCTTTCGAATCTTTTTTGCTTTTTCTTTCTTTGCTTTTTCCGAAACAGGAGCCTTACTAACCTAGGATGTAGCCCTCCACCTTTTTGGCACAGCTGTCACTCTTAGTGTGGCTCTCCCTGTCGATTTTCTTCCTTCATTTCTGTTTTTTCACTTTTTCCTCACTTGGACCAATGGGATTTTGCCCTTTTCTACTCTTTCAATTTTTTCTGGTACCCGATTCCTCTTTTACACCTTCCCTATTTATCAATTAGATTCGAGCCTTTCGGAAAATTAATCCATCATTTGGATTCCGGTTCCTCCACAGACTTTAGGGAGTCAAACCTTGGATTTTGATCAGCCATCTCGTGCGTGTGTGTGAGTCTTAGCCCTTTGAATTGGGAGAAGTTGATTCATATTCTGTCGTTTCCCCTTTTTTTTTGGTCAAACATGGTCAAAAATGAGGGGTAGCCGCAGGGTATTACCCCTCAGCCTTATGGCTGGCAGCCAACCGCACAGTTGGGGGCTAGCCGTACGGTTGGCTAGCCTGCGGCTGGCCTCCAAATCCTATAAATAGCCCACTGTTTGGCTCAGTCTCTTCACTTCCACTTGCACTTTCTCTCTCTAGCATACAAATTTCTGACTTTCAAAAACATTTAGCGAGTGTTCTCTAAGAGTGTGAGTGATGGCTTTGGTGAGACTGCTTTCGATATTTGTGATCATGGTGATGGGGGGGACCCTCTGGAGGGCGGGGAGGCGCCGGAGCTACTCCCGGGGGACGAGTTGGAGCCTATTACTGCAATGATGGATGGGCGTCTGATCTGTGCGCCACATCATGATGACTGGGAGGGAGTGGCATGGGAGGGGCCACTGGGGGCAGACGGGTCATTACAACGGGTGATGTACCCTGACGTGCCGCTAATCTCATTGGGAGAGGGACGAGAGTGGCTGCTGATGGAGCCTGCAGCCCACGAGATTCGTTGCCGAACTAGGATATGCTTTGATTTTTAGTATTTTACTTATTTAAGTGATTTTTTAGCAAAAATGCAATGACCTGATATGCATGAAATGTGATAAATTTAATAATTACTTTCCATGATACATATACTTAATATGATGTATTTTTTTAAAATATATTACACTGTATTAACAAATTGTTAGTGCCATATAATTTACTAAAATTCGTGATGTAACACAGGATTGGTCATTGCCATGGTATTACATGTGCCGCTCCCGAGTTCTGAGACCAGCTACCCCCGTTAGTGAGGGCTTACTTGAGTGCGACTCTTTTCGGGCAGTTTATCGAGGTGCTGCCGGGTGGAGAGTTCCAGCGATCGATGAGCTTACCGACGGTTTTGGGGGAGAGATGGTGGGATACGACACACAATTCCATTGGGGTTGGGGAGAGATGACGTTGACCCTAGAGGACGTGTTCGCGTTGACGGGTTTGCTATTTGGTGGGGAGGCCTTGGCACCCATCGCACGGGTGCATATCACGCTGGATGGGATGGGAGCAGCTCTAGGATGGAGGCCTAGTCGAATTGTAGCGGATGGGATACCTCACATGGCGATGGTTCACCATATTGAGGTGGAGAGTGAGGGGTTTGGTGATGAATCGATGACGCGCCAGGAGGATCGACAGCTGTCTCAGTGTTTTTTGCTATTGGTGCTGCATGATTTCTTCTACGCCCGTGGTGGAGACAACCTACGACTATGGTGGTTTCCGTACCTGAGGTTCTTTGACCAGCTATACGCATTTGCATGGGGATGATACATGCTGGCGGTGCTGTACGAGTCGATAGATCTGGTGTGTCGGCACATGGAGCTCAATCATCGTGGGTTGGTCACGCTTTGGGAGGTAATTAATTAAATTATATCTATAATTTATCTTTTGTGAGTAAAAATATATGATTATAAGGAAAATGATGGTTTATGATAGATGTGGTTCATAGCTCATACCCAGCAGGGTATTGGGCAGATTCAGCTGCACGCCGCTCATGCTGATGAGTTTCCACTATTCTTACGGTTCTATAGTAGAAATGTCATTGGAGTGTACCGGTATTTGACACCAGATCTGAGCGCTGGTGACGTGTCTGGGCTTCAGTTCGAGCAAGTATAACTAAATAATGCGTGATCAAATTAAATTACTTTTATTGACATTTGTAAAAACAAACTTAACTTATTGTATCTTTATAAAACAGGTACAGTGGAGCCCATGGTCCGCGTTCGTTGCCCAGTAGTGGGGTTATGCGGATGCGTTGGCGGCGGCGCGCTCGAGACGATTGTTCGCGCATGAGTATGGGGTTACGTTCTATTTGGGGGAGCAGGTGATTCGGCAGCATACCCATGCACTAGGAGTGATGGTGCCGGCGTGGCCTCCGGTTGCGATGAGGCGGCCAGGGTTGTTGTCTTTGGAGGAGTAGACGACTTTCATGGCTAGAGTCCCATGTGAGGGTTTTTTGGTTGAGGGAGATTACGAGGTGTTCGCACAGTAGTACTTGATGAGGGAGATGAAGGGTGTGCGAGGACGAGTGTTCTATGCGAGGTATACGGCGCTAGGAGGGGATCCGCTATTCATCCGGGGGAAGTTGTACATATCCCAACGGGTGCCACAACAGCTTGTGCTAGCTCCGAACAGGCAGGCGAAGGGCATTGCTGATTCAAATGACGAGGATCCGAACGGGGAGAGGGAGGTAGAGCCGCAGCCAGTGGAGGAAGAGGACGAGGAGGCATCGGAGGAGGTGCCTTTGGGAAATAGGAATAGTGGGGCTACGCCTACGGAGCCTGGAGTGGTTGAGGGAGGACCTGCGGCAGCGGCTGTATCACCCGTACGGGGAAGAGGGGTGAGGGGAGGCAGGAGCTCGAGAGGAGGGAGGAGTCCGGTGTCGAGGCCGCCCATCCCACCAGGCATGTCTGGGAGGACACCTCAGATGTCTGCGGAGGCGGTAGTGCAGGTGATCGAGCAGTTACAGACGCCGGAGGGGAGAGGATCTTCGGGTCGCGGGTCCGTATTAGGTTCATCTCCTATGTACGGGGCGGGGGACATGGATTGGGCTCAGCACGTATCCTTCTGACCGTTACTGCGTACTCCTGTAGGGTCTCCGGGAGCCAAATATGTGGGTTTGAGGCCCTACTCGTTATCCACGCCATCATCGGATGCTGCTCGTGGGATTATTTTTAGAAATATGGCATCTCGATTGGGGGCGAGAGCAGGTATAGGTCAGGCTCTGGCGGGTGAGGGAGGTGACAAGGGGAAAGGGAAGGAGGTTGCCCCAGAGTCCGAGAGGATGGAGGGATCTGAGGAGGATGCTCCCCCGGTGGGTGGAGAGATTGGTGGAGCTGGTGCTGGCCCATCACAGGCTGGCGGGGCATCGACATCTTATTTGGTCCCTGAGTACCCACGGGATATTCCTTATATGGACTTCGGCCGGCTGAAGCAGTATCGGATCCCTGACGTGCCTGTGGACGACGAGCAGATAGGAGCCTTGGCGCATGTTTCGGACGAGGAGGTAAGTTTATTTTTGTTAAAGTTTTTAAAGTATGATATTTATGCAGTATTTATAAATAGTGATGGGTTTATGTGACTATTTTTGACAGATGGGCTTATTCCGTCTTTGTGAGGTGGCCGAATTGTTGAGGAGCTACTTCAATGCCTACGGGCTGTTAACATTAGTGGCCCCCTTCCCGACGGAGTACATGGGGAGGTACAGTAGACGTTTGGCGGGAGATATGACGGCTACCTACCACTCTTCTCGCTCGCGTTCTCGATCGGCGGCGCCTTCCCAATCTGTTCAACAGTCGGGTCGTACTTCTAGGCTCGCTCCTCCTCCTCAGGGTTGCAGTCGTACAGCTTCGGAGAGTCCGGTGGAGGGCGTTGGCGAGACAAAAGCGAAGCGCCCACGTACGATGGATCCCCCTCCTTCCCCGCAGCGTTGATGGTTTAGTTTTGATGGTTCTAGTGATGGTTTTAGTGATGGTTTTATTTAGAAAATCATTTTAATTTAAGCAGTTAATTTAGATGTATTTTGGTTTTTGAGAAAAACTTTGTTAATTTAGTGGTTAATTTACAAGTTGTTTTATTAAGTTATCCATGTGGCTGATTTTAAATTATGAATACAATATTTATGCTTTTGAAGAAAAATATGTTTGTGTGTGATGTGATGTGGATGTGATAAGAGTATTGTGAATGTGGTTAGGCGAAAATGGTTGCTTAACATATGTTGATAAAATTACTTACAAAGTTAATTGAAAAATGGTTACCCGTATGTATTAGTGACGAACGCTTGAAACAAAATGGTTAAGTGTGATTGTTGGCAACATTTTAATTGTAAAATCGGTCAAGTACATAAGTTGGCAAGTAATTATCAAATTTATATGCATGCAATGATGGATCGTTCTTCCTGAATAAAGTCTGGCAATATTCGCATCATGATGTATTGTGAAGAAATTGCGAAAAAAATGAAAATATTGACAAAAGGCCAGAGCCAACCGCAGGCCCTAACCGCAAGGCGTAGCCGTACGGTTGGCAACCAGCCGTGCGGTTGGCCTGTGCATTTTTGCTATAAATATAGCGCGAATTTGTCCTTTTTTCTTCATTGAGTTCACTATTCATCCTATCTCTCTTGTTTAAAATACTTCTTCTTTCTCTATCATCATGTCTGCTTTTCGCACCAGTGCTGCTTTTTCCCTTTTGTCCGATTTTCTGTCTTTAGTTGAGGCTGATTGTGGCCTCAACTGGGGTGACTTGAGCCATCTCCATCGCTGGTGTTCTCACGAGATCAACTGGTCTTTCCTCTTTGGTCTTACTGAGTTTTGGGATCCTAAGGACCACTGCTTCCACATCGGACTGGATGAGTTATGCCCGACGATTGAGGAGTTCACACTACTGATGCGCCATGATGTTTCTTGGCCGTTGGCATCCCTGTGAGATGCTAGGAGTCCTCGAGTTACGTTGGCAGAGCTATTGGGTTTGAGGGAGAGCGAGTGCCGTCCGATGATAGTAGATGGGCGGCTTCACTTGCGTCACCTAGCGGATTTCTTCATTCATCGCAGTGACGATCCAGCTTATTACCCAGGTCGAACTTCTGCTTGTATGCTTTTTGCCTTTTCTCAGATGCTCTTGGTAACTGGTGATGCTATTCTAGTAGACCCCTTGATTATTCGGGTCGTGGCTGAGGCCAGACGTGGTCACTTAGTGACCCCCATTTTGTTAGCGGAGACACTGAATGGTCTAGATGCCTTAGTTCAGTCTTGGGTTGACCATTTTCGGGGTAGCCCATATCTGCTATATATGTGGGTGACCGAGAGATTCCGGTATTTGAAGCCCCGAATTCCCTGGGATTCTCGAGATTTCTTTCTTCGCCCTGATTATGCCCTGATTCACTGCCTCTCATCATATGATTGGGCTGTCCATTTTTCTGAGTCCTCTTCTTCGATTCGTTGGGAGATTCCGTGGTGGCGCATGAGGACTATGATTATGAGCATGGGTGGGCAGAACCACCTTCGGTTTCAAGGTTTGAGGGAGACATCATTCTATATACCCGGGTGGCTGACGAGGCAGTTTGGCGTTTCTTTGAGTGTACCCCTTTCATTGAGAGATTTCTCTTCAATGGCTCTTCCCATTACCCCAAGATTGGAGACTACGCTGCGAGGTTTATGGTCTACCCACTATACCCGACGATTTCATGTAGCAGAGGTTGGTATTTCCCAGGCGACTCGGTCTGACGTTGTGTTGCATATCTGGCGTCGGGTTTGTCAGACCATTGAGCATGAGCCTATGACGATGAGATGGTTCCGGTTCGCGGATTCCCGAGTGACAGATGAGACAGTTCTTGCTTCATATCATGCCATGGAGCGAGAGAGGATCTTATATTCTGCGACTGATTGACGGTTGATGGTTCATGGTTAGGTTCGACGGATGGCTTCTTTGTGAAAGCGTTTTGGGTTTAGGTAGGTGAAAGATATAGGAAAGTATGTAAGAAATGATGTAAGTTTGTTTGATGTAGGTTGTTTTGTATGAAAAATTGTGGTTATGGAAAATCCCTTTCTGTTCCTCTTTGTCTTCCAACGAATGAATATTATCATAAGGAATAGACCGGGCCTGAAATTTGGTCTCAAGTTGCTTACGTTTTCCCGATGATGATGATGATTTTTTTTAGTTTTTATTTTTTTTGGGGCTCAGGTCTTCGTAGTTCATACATACAACTCTATTGGTAATACTTCTTTAACCGATCAAGGTTAACTGGTGAGTTCAACTCTTGGCCATCGATATCAGTAAGGAGAACGGCACCCCTGGATAGTATCTTAGTGACGATGTATGGACCTATCCATTTTGGCGAGAATTTTCCTCGTGGGTCTTGAGCTGGTTCATGGATTTCTTTTAGTACTAAGTCTCCAACTATAATGCCTCTAGCTCGAATTTTCTTATTAAAAGCTTTTGCGTCACGCTTTTGTTACCCTTGATGTTGATACGAAGCCTTCAACCATTTTTCATCGATTATTGCCAATTCTTTATATCGGGCCTTTATCCAATCACTTTCAGTGACTTGATTTTCCAAGATAACCCGTAAAGAGGGTATTTCCATTTCCACTGGCAGAATTGCTTCCATTCCGTATGTAAGGGAGAAAGGTGTTGATCCCGTAGAAACTCTTTCAGTGGTACGATACCCCCAGAGTGCATATGGGAGCTTTTCGGGCCAATCTCTGCCGGACTTTACCATCTTGCTGATAATGTTCTTTAAATTCTTGTTAGCAGCCTCAACGGCCCCATTAGTCTGTGGGCGGTATGGAGAGGATTTGTGGCGTTTGATTCCATATTCTTCCATAATCTCGTTAGCTTCACCTTCAAAGTGCATCCCATTATCGGATATGATTTTATGTGGTACCCCGTATCAGCATATGATGTTGTGTCGGGTGAATCGAGCTACCTTCTTGGCATTTAAATCTTTGTAAGATTCCGCTTCAACCCAGTTGGTGAAGTAATCAATAGCCACCAGAATGTATTAATGTCCATTACTTCCTTTTGACGAGATCTTACCGATTATGTCGATACCCCAGATGGAGAATGGCCAAGGAGATGTCATAGGATACAATTCTTTTGGTGGGAGTTTATGTGCCTTGGCGTATATTTAGCATTGATGACAGCCCTTGACATACTCAAAACAATCTTTTTGCATTGTCATCCAATAATACCCTTGACGAACTATCTTGCGTGCCAATGTATGACCGATCATGTGTGGTCCGCACTATCCACTATGGATTTGTTCCATCATTGTTCAAGACTATTCCTCATCGAGAAACTGAAGGTGTATACCATCGTCATTTCTTCGGTATAATTTCTCTGCACAAATGATAAATCGGGATATGAGTCGGTGAAGTGTGACTCAAGTGGTTTTGTTGGTATTTGATGGGTATTCATTGTGCTTGAGTAGTTGCCAGATATCATAATACCAAACACTTTTGTCAATTACGCTTCCGCTTTCAACATCGAGTGATAGACAAAATATTGGGTTAGCCCGCTTCTGGATTTGGATCTGAATTTCTTTTTTCTCCCCCGGAATTTCGATTATAGAGGCTAGGGAAGCCAATGAATCAGCAAAGTTATTCTGCGTTCTTAGAACATAGAAGAACTCAATACAATCAAATTTCTCGGAAGTCTCTTCAAGTTGGGCTAAAAAGGGTACAAGTTTTTCTTCTTTCATCTTCCACTTTTTCAGAATCTGATGAATAATGAGGACAGAGTCCCCAAACACTTGAATCTTGCGAACCCCTTTTTAGAAAGCAATTTCTAACCCGACGATGCAAGCTTCGTATTCTGCAATGTTGTTGGTGCAGGGAAATTCCAAGCAAAAAGATATAGGGGCGTGGGTTTGATCTGGTGAAATCAATAGAATCCCAATTCCATTTCCATTTCCATTTCGATTGCAAGCACCATCAAAGTACATTTTTCACTCATCATCTTTCGTAATCTCCATGATACCCTCGTCGGGAAATTCAAATTCCTATAGCTCTGTGTCGATGATAGGGTTTCCTGCTAGGTGATCCGTTATGACTTGCCCTTTGACGGCCTTTTGGGTGACGTACGAGATATCGAATTCTGAGAGCAAAAATACCCATTTTGCCATTATATTAGTCAATACCGGCTTCTCGAACAAGTATCGTAAGGGATCCAGGCGTGAAATTAAGATTACAGAAAAAACTAACATGTAATGCCGCAGCTTTTGGGTGGCCCAAACCAATGAAGCACATGATTTGTTTAACGGTGTGTAATTTCGTTCTCCCGGAGAAAGCTTTTTGCTGAGATAATATATTGCTTGTTTGGTTTTCGTTTTCAGCAATTGTTGTGCTAACATTGCCCCTACAATATCAATGGAGTGCCCACTTAAGGAGGTGCTAGGACTGGCGGGTTGGACAAATATCGTTTGATCTTATCGAATGCTTCTTGGCATTGTTCGTTCCATTGCCCATATGAGTTCTTTTGAAGCATTTTGAAAATTGGCTCGCATGTTTAGGTTAGTTGTGAAATGAATCTGCTTATGAACTGCAATCTCCCAAGAAAACCCCGAATTTCCTGCTCAGTTTTAGGAATTGGCATTTCTTAAATGGCCTTTATTTTTGCCGGATCAACTTCGATTCCCTTTTTACTGAAGATATATCCCAGCATTTTGCCTTTAGTGACCCCGAATACGCATTTTTGAGGATTTAGACGCATTTGAAATCGTATAAGTCTTTTAAAGAAGATCCGAAGAGTCTCGACATGGCTTTCTCGATCTAATGATTTGATGATCATGTCATCCACATACACTTCTACTTATTTATGGATCATATCATGGAACAAAGTAGTTGCCGCTCGTTGATATGTAGCCACGACATTCTTTAACCTAAACGGCATGACAGTATAGCAGTAAGTTCCCCAAGGCGTAATGAAGGCTGTCTTTTCTTGATGATTGGGGTGCATTTTGATTTGATTATACCCGGCAAACCCATCGATGAATGATTTTAAGGCATGATTTGCTGTGTTGTCGACAATGAGATCGATATTTGGCAGCGGGAAATCATCTTTTGGACAGGCGGCATTCAGATTGCGATAGTCAACACAAACCATTACTTTTCCGTTAGATTTTGGTACCGGCACTATGTTGGCCAACCAAGTAGGGTATTTAACGACCCATATGAACCCTACGTCTAATTGCTTCGTCACCTCTTCCTTTACTTTTAGGGACCATTATGGTATTAATTTTCTCAATTTTTGTTTGACAGGTTTACATTCGGGTTTCGTGTGTATTTCGTGCATTACAATGTTGGTATCCAAACCCGGAATGTTGGAATATGACCAAGCAAAAACATTGACGAATTCTTTCAACAAATTTTCTAAATCCGTCTTTTCAACATTGCTTAATTCAGCCCCAATCTTTATTTCCTTTTTATCGTCACTGGTACCTAGATTTATTGTTATCGTGTCCCCTTCAAGGGGCTGTATTCTTTGTTCATCATTCAAGTTCTCATTCATCACTTCCACATCATAATAATCAAAGTAAGGGGAAACATTGACAATTTTATTGATAGAAATATCATTTTGTATAGATAACATACATTCTAATTCTTGTACATTCCTATCAATATTATTTTTTTTCTTCTTGTACCTCTTCTTTGCTTCAATGGGGCGTATGAGGTGTACAGGGTCCCCGAGGTAATCCTCTTCAATTGCCATTACCTCGAACATATTTCCAAGCATATCTTCCTTTTCTAGCGGCTCGACAGGCGGTTGGGTGATCTTCAACTGAGATGAGAATGTGTGAGTAAAACCCTCGCCTATATACAAATCTTCCTCGAAGAAGATTTTTAACCCCGGTTGCCCTTTTCCTTCTTCATTTACCCATGGTTCTTGAAACCCACAATAAGGAAAGTCTTCACCCTCTTTTACAAACCATCCATTTAATGAGCTATCGGTGAATATGGCGTTTTTCTTTCGGTTTTTGTCTCCCATATACCCTAACCCAGCAAGAGGATTCGGTTGTCGGTATGGCTCGATCATTCGTGCAATTCTGGCTTGATATTTTCCTAGACCAATTCCTGGTAAAAATTTCGTCTTCCACATCATTTGCACTACTCGTGCATTTATTGTTGACATGTCATCGGGAGGTAGGTATTTCACATTTTGAGTGGTGAGAGCTTGTACTTTTGGTTCATATGAAAATCCCCCAAGTTGAACGTCTTGGCTACCAATTTCCAACAAAGGCGAGTCTTTGGGCACTATGGTTCTTTTAGGATCTCCCTTAATGACAATAATATCCCCGTTGAAAGGTATTTTTATCTTTTGGCGAAGGGAAGAAGGGAGTGCTCCAACTTCATGCAACCAAACCCGATCCAATAGCAGATCGAAACTCGACGAAATATCGATGACTTGAAACTCGGTCGTAAATGTAGCTGGTGCCATTCTCATATCAATCATGACGGAACCCAATACCTCTCGCTTAGTATTATCATATGCTCGAACCGTGACTGAAGATTCTTTTAGCATGGTCAAATCGATACCCAAACGGACCGCGGTTTTCAACGGGCAGACATTGATTGTAGAACCATTATCCACGAGAACATATGGTATAGACATTCCATAGGCCACAACGGTAATATGTAAGGTTTGATTATGATCCCGGCCGAGTGGTGATAGATCTTCGTCAGAGAACCCGAGCATTTGTTTTTGCACCCCCATTGAAGCGATCGTTGTTGTTAATTCATTCGGGGTGGCTTCGAGAGGAACAACTGATTCATCTAGCATTTTCATCAAAGCCACACGATGTGGCTTAGATGCCACCAAGAGTCCTCATATTGAGATTTGGGCTTGTGTTTTCTTTAACTGCTCCACAACACGCCCTTCTTCTGGATCTTTTATTTGTTCTTTGGAAGGAGTAGTAATAGTAGGTTTCTTGTTACTTCGTGGTTGGTCGGCTCTCCCAGAGCGAGTCAACTGTTGAACCCACGTCGCTATCGGATCGACTGTACCTTTAGGTAATTCAATAGAAGTTGTAGGTGCCTTCTCTTCAGCTTGAGAGACTCGGTTCCAATCGAAGGCGATCATGTTGACTTATGATGGGTACTTTCTTTGGTACATATCTTTCCTTGTCGTTTTCCTACGGTTATACCCAAGGCCTTGTCGTCTCAGGTTATCTTTGAATTGCGGAAAGTGAGTGATTCCCTGGTTTTGCTTCCCAAGCCCAAGTTTTGGTATAAATTGCATTCGTTCCATCCACCCTATAACTTTTGGATTAACCATTTCTTGTGATTGCAGGGCAGAAGTTTCATCGAAGCATAATCCCAATAAAGTTTCATCTTCGATTTCCTTGACGACTTCATGTTTGATAACAACAGGTGATGGCTTTGTATAGCCAAGTTTCAACACTTCAATCAAAGATACATGATCCGGCAAATCTAAAGCTTCCTTAATAGCATTGATTCGGTGATTAGGGAGAGGATTCCTTGCGACATTTGGGGCTGATGGATCGGGTTTTTTTTTTCTATCAATTAGGTTTTGAATAGCATGTCGCAAGGCCATGCAACCATCAGTAGTGTGTCCGAACCCTTGATGGTACTCGCAATGTTCATTCATATTCCAATGGGGCGGTATTTGTTGTGGTAACGGCCTTGGGTTCATGGGATATATTATCCCAGCTTCTTTCAACTGTTCGTATACCTTCTCCAAAGGTCCCGACAATTGTGAAAAGTGTCTATCTCGTGATTGATTCTGGTCGAATGCTCTGGGATTTTTGTTGTTGTTACGGTACCCGGGTGCAGAGTACCCTGGTGCAGAATAATTCCTGACATTCCTCGCGGGGTTTTGGTCATAAGGACTATTGGAATAACCCCTACCAAAAGACCCTTAAGAGATGACTTGATTGATGGCCGAAGTAGAAGTCTTTTTGTATTGTGATGCGAACTTCTTGGTTTCAGCTTGCTTTGCTAGTTCTTCCTCAATCTCATTGCCGACGTGTAGTAAAGCCTTGAACCTTCCACATAATTGATGCCCCATTTGAGCCCGAATTTTCGGTTTCAAATTATTAACAATCATCCCTAATTGTTCTTCCTCATCAAGACGTTCCACCATTTGTGCCGCTAATTCCCTCCATCTTGTAACGAACTAGCTAAAGCTCTCGCTTTCCTTTTGCTTGGCCATTTCTAGATGTTTCCTCGTGACCTTGAGCTCTTCACTAGTCTTATATTGTGACACAAACTCTTGAACAATAGCGGACCATGATCTGACGCGGTGCTTTTCAAGATTCAAAAACCAACTCTGGGCTGCGCCTACCAGAGTGAGATGAAAGGAATTGGCTAGTTCAGCCTCACCAATATCGTAAATCCTCATTGATCTGACGTAGGATTTCAAATGGAGTTCCGATGGTGTGGTCCCCGTGAACTTCGGCATGGAAGGCATTTTAAAGCCCACCGGGTAACGAGCTTCAGGATACAAGTTGTAGCTTTGCATCTGGGTCAAGTCATTCGAACTCTCGGCCATCTTTTGAGTAAGTGCCTTTACTTGTTCTTTGAGTTCAGACAGATCTTTATTTCCTCGATAAGTTTCCATGGGTGATGGACCTTCCCCTTGAATACTCACTGGCCTTCTTACCGGTTCATAATACGGATCCCGATAAGGTTCATGGATTGGTTGCATTGACGGAGGAGCTTGATCGATCGGGTCTTGTTGTAACCAATTATTGACCGGATCATGCATAGCCTTCGGTTGATTCAACTGTTCGAATAGAGGTGGCATTTCGGTGTGGAATGAGAGTGGTGGTGGTGGAATAACCGGGGCCTCTCTTACCGGCTCTGTTGCACGTCCCTTGGTCAACTCGTCCAGTTTGGCACGAGTATTCTGATCGTCAGTTAAGAGCATGGTCATACTTTGATTCAGATTCATCAGCATCCGGCACATATCTTCGGGATTGAGTAAAGGAACATTCCCATTTCCATTTGAGCTAGCCAAATTTGGGTTAGTATTCAGAGGCGGAGTGTGATGTAGCGGTTGACTCCTCATAGTATTATTCTGAGGTATCCCCTGGTTCAGGTAAAAGGGACCGGGCTGCGAATTCGCTGCATTATTGAATTGGTTGTTCACATTCCTGTTTGATGTGTTCTGATCCATATTTTCGAAAGAGTCTGGTCTGACAAGTCGCCTGGTACTATCTCTTCCAACCCACACAGAGGCCAGGATGGAATGAATATCTGATGCCAGAAAAAAGGACAAATTCGATCACGCGCATTCACCCCGAAAAATAATAACAATATATCATTTAGAAATTGCCGGACCTTATCCAGAAATACATCGATCGGGACGACGCTAAACACACAAAAATTTTTCTTTAGGTGAGATCGAAAACAGAGCAACAGCGACAACTTGAGAGCCCCGTATAAAAGTCGGGTAGGAACAGAATTCCATGGGTTCCCTGACCTTCTATAGTTTTTGGAAAATCATTTTTAAAGGAGTTTTTAAGAAAATCATTTGAAAACACGGGAAGTTCTCTCCTCATGAGTTGTTTTATTCATGGAATAAGGACCTTCGCTCACTAGATTCTCACGACTGCCGGTCATTAAAACAATGCATAAAATCTTGAGTAAATATCAGAAATGGTCACTAAACTATTAAGAAATTTTAAAAATGATCACCCAATTAAGATCGGTACCATCTGACCCATTAATACAATAGTTTAGTTTCAATTCGGCCACTCCGTTTAAACCCTCTGTTAAAACATAATGGGAGTTGGCCATGTGACACTCACATGACCAACTTCAGGGGCATTTTCGCCAACTTCGTCCTCTCTGCCCATCTTCAACTTCTCCGGCCATTCTCTCTTCTCCGGCGACTTTTTCTCTGATCTTCCATCTTTATCTACCTATAAACACAAATCCCATTTTGAGATATATACATATATAGAGAGAGATGAAGGTTTTTGGAGACCCACCACCGTCTTCATCTTCGCCGGAACCACCATCTTCATCTTCACCGGAATTCTGCCTAATTTCATGGAGACCCACCACCATCTTCATCTTCTCGTTAGAGTTACTGGTAAGTGTGAGTTCTTTAATTGAGAAATTAGGGCTACAAATTTGGGAATTTGTTTGTGAGAAATTGACCCACCTCCATCGCCGGACTGGTCACGATTTGTTCGTGAGAAACTAGGGCTACAAATTTTAGGATTTGTTTGTGAGAAATTACGGCTACAATTGGATCATGCGGGAGGATTTTTGGGTTGAGAAAGAGAGAGAAAGGGATGACCAGAGAAGATGAGTAAAAGAAACAGAGAGAAAGGGATGATCGGCGCTGAAGTGGGTTGGCATTCTCCGGCGACCGTTCTCTCTGCTTGCTTCAATTTCCTTCGTCTTTCTTCTCGTCCATCAGATCTAGTTTTGTTTGATTCGACAACAGCGCATCAAAAAGAAACAGAGCATCAAAAATGAAGAATGAAGAAGACGAAGGTAAAAGGTTTTTTTATTATTATTATTCTTTCGACGATAATGCCCTTGGAATTGGTCATGTGAGTGTCACATGGCCAACTCCCGTTATGTTTTAACGGAGGGTTTAAACGGAATGGCCAAATTAAAACTAAACTATTGTATTAATGGGTCAAATGATACCGATCTTAGTTGGGTGACCATTTTTAAAATTTCTTAATAGTTTGGTGACCATTTCTGATATTTACTCTAAAATCTTTGTGTTCTAAGCTGACTCTCCTATATGCAAGCTTGGTTGAATAGGGTAAGGTTTAATGCTCCTTCCTATTTGGCAGGTCTTACGATATACCTCAAGAGTGCAGGTACGTGTAAGGACCTTTTGATATACATCCCGGGTACGTGTGTGTTCTCGTCACTCTATATACCTCGGTAAGTACTTGGCCAAGGAGAGTGGTCCCAGGCGCTTTTGGCTAGTGCAGACCCGCAAGTCCGCGGCCAAGTCACGACTCTGGTCCCGAGGTTGATAGGGTAAATTCACACTCGCGAAAATGCATGAGAAGACGTGAGTGCGTGCAAAATAACAATCTGGTAGTTCACTATTGATCAATGCTTTATGGTTCGTTGTGATATTTTACATAATTTTAATTATGAAAAAGATTTTCCTCACATAATTAGCAAATAAAGTATCAAGGCATCCACCTATATCGCTTCTATGTTATCCTAAAACTAAGGCTTGCAATCCTATATCTAATAAATAAGAGAAATTAAATATATGATCCATTATACAAGAGCTTAGTTCTCGACCCCCCCAGCAGAGTCGCCACTATGAGAATCCGGATCGACGACCCGTCCTTCTCCGTTTCTTTCATTTTGAATAAGTGAAAACTTGTTTTGTAGAGTCGCCAATTTGTTTTACAAGAAGACAAACAAAAAATCGTACGAAGGATAATTCAAAAACGAACTATCTTTCGTACATTTGAAACTAGAGTTTAAAATATACTTTGTTAGGGTTCGGGAACTACGTTACGAATTGGGAAGGTGTTAGGCACCCAATTTTCCCTTTCGGTCTCTTAATGGATCATGTATTTAATTCCTATTTTAGATATCTTGCAAGTAGTTTGAATAGTTTTCAGAATAGTCCTTTCCGGATAAATTCAGTTTAAAATTGTATTTTTGAAATCAGACTCGAGCTTTGCGAGCGCCTACATATTCAGTTGTAGAATGAAATCAGAGTATCGTAGTTTCACTTATTTGGAGACTGTTTTTTGTATTTTTGTTTTGTTTTGAAAACGTGTCAAAACGAATTTTAGATTTCTTGTAAAACTTAGAATGGACTAGTTTAGAAAACAGTGAACTTCTTTGTAAGTTATCTAATTTTCTGTATTAAAAATGAATTTAAATGCAGTATTGAAATTTAGGAGAGTTGTAGAAAGACGTACCTGATGCGCTTGAAGAAGAAATAAGAACCTTGCCTTGATTGCCTTGCTTGCCTCCTTCTCTCTCTAGAACTTTCTCTTTCTAAAGCTTTCTCTCTCTAGGCTTTCTTTCTCTAAAACCTTCTCTCACTAACTTTCTCTCTAGAAATTCTCTAAAAGAAAAGACTCTCTCCTAATTTTGACAGAATTTCACCTTATTAAAAACACTAGTCATTGTTGATGATCTCAAATGAGACCCCAAGGGTCCTATTTATAGGGAAATTTACGCCAAAAGCGCTCCAAAAGAAGCCAGCCGCAGGGGGTGCGGCTAGGGTGTGCGGCTGAAGCGTGCGGTTGGGGGCTATAGCTAGGAGCTATCCGTACGGTTGGTTGGTGCGGTTGGGGGATGCGGCTGGCTCCTAAAAAAGGCACCGAAGAGGCAATAATGGTCGTATCAGACTCCCAACGGGTCCGAAATTGGAGTCTTTCGTACCAGTTTTCTATCTGCATGATGACTCAGGACCAAATACAAGATGCTCGTTTTGTAAAATCCATTGTTCACACGAGAGTCGTGGAGTTTCACATCGGGTAAAGTCATAACTTCAAAGGCTCTCTCGATTTGATCGAGCCAAGACTTTGCCGCATCGGGACCAGATGTCCCGTTGAACGTAGGTGGGGCTAGCTTCTTGAACTTCTCTAGAGCCACCATAGCCCTATTCTCTCGGACTCTACCTTGGGGTTGCTCAATATGTCCTAGCACATTAGCCAACTCTTGGGCCATTACACGTATACCATCTACTGACTCCCCGGAAGTGGAACTCTCATGGGTGGCATTGTGATTTGGTGAAGTCGTCATTCTATATGAAAACAAGAAGAGAAATGTCATAACAACCCAATATACGTTAACAAGACAACAATATATCACAATATATCACAAATTTCGTCCCACAACCTAAGTAATCGCAGAACCTATCCTCTGATATCAATTTGTAACACCCCTGCCTTAACTGTACAGGATAACACCTGTAATTAAGACCAGGAGAGTCCCTAACCCATCTTAGTAGGACTAAGACAGGCGTATAAGAAGAATATAGGCCAATGACAACATATAAAATAAGCAGTGACAAGCATTGGGTGCAAAAATGATACTATAACTGGAAATCATGCATCATAGATATACATGGTATGCATTATACGAACAAAAATATATATATAGACAGTCCTCGGGCTAGCCGTGGCTTCCCGGACTAACACATCTATTACAAAAATGAACCGTAGTATCAGAGCCTTCTACTTCATCCCCGAACCCGTCGTCTCTTTATCCCCCTGGGACTCGTGAGTACCTGAAATAGTTTAAAGAAGTGGGGTGAGCTAGACGCTCAGTAGGGGTAAGTAGTCACATACAAAACATAATTCAGTTTAAAACCATAAGTCCATTTTTTAATGCATGCATATGCCAATGCAGATTACCTCCCTCATGTCAACCTTAGAGCCACGTAGCCAGAATATTTCCATACCGAACCGGAGTATAGCAAGGGCTTGACCGCTCAAGAGAAAATCTGACAATGATCATAAATTGGCCCATCGGCCCAGAGTATATCAATCGATCATAATCAATTTGGACCACATGTCCACCAATAGTATGATAATCACAGAACCATCAGTGCCTTACCATTGTCTAGATTTCTCGGCTCCTCACCGCTGGCTCTAGACAGTCGACGCGTTGCTGCCCTCCGGAGGTTTAGAAAATTTCAACCCAAGGGCACCAGGCCCTACTCATTTTCCATCTCGGTAGGCACAGATCAATACAGCATCCCTTCACAATCGGAAGGCTTCAATATTATCATATACGGGTCCATATCACATCCAGAATAGGATCATAACAAGTTTTCATCATCATAGTAATCATCAAGAGAAATATGCCCTTATGTCGAGCCATAAGGATGATCCACATATGCCGAGAATCCCTCAAGTATTTGGTTGACACAATAATAATATACATGATATGCAAAACATGTTATTTCATGGATACTAAGCAATTTATGCCATATTCACTCCCATAACTCTCACATCGTATCCCTTGGTATGTACAATTCGTCAATAACCCAGTTTATCTATAAACAACATGTACACCACCAAAGGATACCACATATAGTTCAAATAACACTTATTAGCAAGTGTATATGGCATATCTTGCATCAAATCGAACCATCACAATTTTATAAGTCATAAAAATGGCATGAACACTTTAATATTCAAGTTTCTCAAGCAATTGATAATCATGAACAATGATTCTTGACTAATAAAAGCATGCTATCTAGTTTTGAAAGCCATAGAACCCCTACGTCGACTTATCAACGAGAAAGAAGAAGAAAATATGAAGGTTCAAGCCTTATTCGAAGAAATCTCAGCGAGGAAGATGATGAATAGCGACTAGGAGGATGATTCGGAGGATTTGGACCTTTTATTTTGGATTGATGTTGAAAAATGAGTAAGATCCCTTCAAAGAACCACCTCTATCTCTCTTTAAACCCTTCCAGTTGATAGGAGTGAGTTTGGGTCGAGTTTTGTGAGTTTAAGTGATAAATTGTGAGAAAATGGGGTTAAAACTCTAGAAACTTTGACACACAGGGGTCTGGGACAGATCCTAGGATTTCTGGGATCGATCCCAGCCTGGGACTGATCCCAGAAACATTTTGTTCAAGCTTTAGTTTTGGCTGCACTGACCACTGTTGGTAATTTGGTCATAACTCTTTTCTCGGAACTCGGATTGGGGTGATCTTTATGTCCACGAAAAGGTAATTCAAATATCTACAACTTCCTAATAGGAATTTTCCCTAAATTATGAATATATTATCTCCAAAAATTCTCCGAAGGCAGAGGTCTGCCAAAGCATTGCCGAATGACCAAAATTTAGCGATGGACCTACTTTGTGCCCTGTTTTGACACATAAGGAGTGCAAATTAGCTTTCGGTCAAAACGTAAAAGTTGTAGAATGGTATAAATACTAGACGCACTCGTGAACGGAATCTTAATCGGACAAAAAAAGAAGAAATTACGATAGCTCAAAGTTAGCTAGAATCAATGAATCGCAAAGAACCAAAACTTCCTATAAAAGGATTAATACAACATAATTAAATACAGGATGTTACAATACTTCTTTCTCATCTCTTTTCTCTTTCTCTCTCTATTTCCCAATTATTCATCATTATACCAGTGGTTGATTTAATCTTTCTGGTTTCCTATGGAGCACCGTTCTCATCTCTCTGTTTTTTATTTCTTCTGCAAATGCAATCGTAAAACATATATAACTTTTGATCGAATCGTTGGATTTGGCTGATTTTTGGATATATTGTTCGAAAGACAAAGTTACTATAATTGCGCAAAAAATTAAGATGATCAGAGGTCGTTTTGCTATCGAAATAGACCAATATTGACAGTCTAGCGATCCATATATATATACCTATAAATAAATTAAATAGATGTTGATCTCATCAATTTTGTTATTCTCTATTTTGTAATGGTGCTAAAATCATTTTAGCACCTTCTGATTTATTGTTCAAGTAGTGCTACATTCTGGTTGTTATTCAGAAGGTGCTAAATGCATTTAGCACCTTCTGGTTGTTTTCCAGGTGGTGCTAAATACATTTTGCACCTTCTGGTTGTGGTGCTAAATGCATTTAGCACCTTCTAGTTGTTTTCCAGGTGGTACTAAATACATTTAGCACCTTCTGGTTGTGGTGCTAAATGCATTGAGCACCTTGTGGTTGCTGTCCAGGGGGTGCTAAATGCATTTAGCACCTTCTGGTTGTTTAGGTTGTCGTGCTAAATGCATTTAACACCTTTTGGTTGCGGTCTAGGGGGTGCTAAATGCATTTAGCACCTTCTGATTGCTGTCCAGGGGGTGCTGGGTGCTAAATGCATTTAGCACCTTCTGGTTGTGGTGCTAAATGCATTTAGCACCTTCTGGTTACTGTCCAGGGGTGCTAAATGCATTTAGCACCTTCTGGTTGTTGTTAGTGTCATAATAAGAAGATATTATAAGGAAGGGGTATTAGTGTCTTTTTGTACATTGTCCTTAATTTACATGGCTAATTTTTAAATGTCCTTTATAATTATATTATTATTAGAATGAGCCCTTATACCTAATTGCCTCTTAAAAAAAGGATTTAAAATAAAAGATTTAATTAAATATATATAATTAATTTAGAAAAAGTCAAAAGTGTCCTTTTTAAAGACAAACCCACGTGAAGTTGGTTTAAATGCGTGGTGTCCTTTTTCTATATCAAGTAAGGTTTGCCACATGTTAACTTATGAATGGTTGGTTTTAATGTGTGGTCATTGTTTTGATGGATGGCTTGTAAATTGGTACAAAGGGATGGACCGATCCACATGTTTATAATGTGTACCAGTCCGGCGCATTTTTGTGCTCGAAATTGAAATCCGCAATTTTAGACAGGTCCAAGTTTTGCGATGTGTACCGGTCTGGGTATATTTTCTGGGCAGTGATTTTTTATCGCAAAAATTCCATTTTTAATTATTTTTAACCTTTTCCAAGAGTGAATTGGTCTCCATATTTTTATATAAATAGACCCATAGGGCAAGGGACTTAGACACACTTTTACATATGTTTTAAGAGAGTTTTTTACACCTTAGAGAGAGATTAAAACCTCAAAACATAAAACCACTTTAAGGATTTTTATTCATGCCAAAGCAAGCATTTTTTTATAAATAACAAATCATATCCCAAAGTGCGTGTGATTCGCAAACGGAGTTGAAGAACGATGTGATACTATGGCGAGTGTGTCGTTGTAAACCTATTCGTGCGATTCGGATTGGAGGACTGCACGCGCAGAAGATGGAGACTTTTGCAAGTGGCTTGTGCGATTTAAGTTTTGTAAGTTTGTACGGTTTGAGATTAATCAAGTATGTAAACCTTTGTGCATATAGTGGATTGTTGAGGATTAGTCCTGCACTGCAGGGATACCTCGTTAATTCTGGTGTTTGTTTAATTGCCTTATTAATTGCTGTGTAATAGAAAAGATTAAACATGTTTTTTAGAATTAAAATCCATAGACTTTTAGGTTTTACTTTTTGATTCGATTAAAATTGATTTTTGAGGATCCAACTGCTGAATAACAAACCTAGGGTTAATTAGTTTAATTCGCATCCGCACGCGCACCCCGGCTCTTTTTTTTTTACACTTTTGGTGCTAAAACACTTTTAGCACCATCTAATTCACTTATTTTATTCTTGACCAAGTTGTTCTCTATTTTATATTGGTATTAAAACCTTTTAGCACCATTTGATTTACTTATTATGTTCTGAACTAAATGGTGCTAAAACATTTTTAGTAGCTTGAATTTCTTTTTCTTTTTTGTTTTGTATTGGTGCTAGAACACTTTTAGCACCATTCCAGTGTTGGACAATTGGTGCTAAAGCAGTTTAGCACATTCATTTTGATTATATTTGTTTTTTCACTTTCGGTGCTAAATCACTTTTGGTGTTAAGTGATGGACAATTATTGGTGTTAAATCATTTATTTGTGCTTTTATTAAGACAACACCATGGCTTGGAGAAGTTATAATGTGTCACTTTTCATAGCGGACTATCTTCTTCAAGATTTGATGTGTAATCACTTTGTTGATGGGCAAGTATTATTATAATAACTTTAAGCTTATGATTTGTCTCTTTATAGAAGTGATAAAATTATATTTACTTGTTGTATAAATCTAAGAGTATTTTTACTAAATCTGCTCTCTATAAATGCAGATCATCGATTGGTATGTTATGCACATATCAAGGAATTTGCAGAAAAACGATAGTATCATTTTTTCTTTTTCTACATGGGTAATATTTTCTCTTACATATTATGCAATTTTGAATGGTTTTTAGTGTTGTATTGGATGTTAAGTAAATAATTTTTTTTAATATTCAGTAAGGTGTACGGGATCGAATTAAACTATTTACTAAGTATTTTGTTGATGGTGTCATAATGAAAATGCCGGTGGAAACAAAATATCTTATGTTTCCTATAAATCACAACAGGTCTCTTGGAGATAGTGGTGGGTATCACTGGACCCTTCTTGTCCTTAATTTACCCAGTGCACGCTGGACTCATTACAACACTATGTTACCAAAAAGAAGGGCAAAACAATCGAAGAAGCCAGAGGATCACTATTATAAAGTAGGCCCTAGAAATGGTATTTTTTAAAAACTTTCATTACTCCTGGTATTCACAGTAATGATTATACTATTGGTTTTTATTTGATTTATATAGAAGAAAGCTTTAATGAAGTTGTTGCATGCTCGGGGAGATTTGATGGTTAGGGAGACGAAGGTGATTAGCGCCGAGTGTGTCCAACAAGGAGAAGAGTAAGTACTTTACAATATCAAAAAAGCACCTTTTTTTTGTTTTTGTGTTAGACAAATTGGTGCTAAAACTGTGTTTAGCACCATATAATTACTTATTATATATTGTTGATAATTGGTGCTAAAACTGTGTTTACATGACATTCAAATACCCGAATTGTCATGGATTCAAACCGTGACAATGGGTCTTTGTCACGGTTAAAAATCGTGACTTTTAACGCGGTGGCAACGAAATTTAAAAAGGTTAAAAACCGTGATAATACCATGTTGTCACAGTTTGTTAAGGGGATGTGGGCACTCTAACTGGGTAGGTTTGTGACGGTTTCAAACTATGACAAGGTTGTGAATCTTGTAACAGTCAAACAACTAAGACAATTATTTTTTACAATCGTGACATATATGATGAAGATATTTCCATTTATACATAGGTTGTCACAGTTTTGGACCATGACAATTTGATTATGAATTTTAAAAAAAACATTTTAAAAAATGAAATTTCCAAGAATCTTTATAATATATACCTACAAGAATCCCAACAATTCCAAAAATCCAAGAACTACACCCCAAATATTGGCAAAGATCTATAATTCAATTTCAACATCATTAATTAAACATTTTATTATGCAAATCAATCTAATAATCAATTGTATAAAGTCTCACTACATAGTGAAATAAAAACAAGCTAATACAGGTGCCTAAATATAAAGTCTCACTGCTAATTAATATCAAGTCTAGCTCACATGCTTGATTTGCATTCTCACAAGCTTAATTTAAATTCCGTCCTCTCAGAGTCGTAGACATTGTCCATAAGCAAAGTATATTCACTTCACTAACCAGCAAAACATCATGCATAGCTTTGATAAATTAGTTGTAAACTTTTTTTTATCGAGATACAACATTAATTATGTAGATATACATACTTTTGGAACTTGTACAACTCCCTTTTCAACTCATCGTTTATCTATGATTTTAACCCTATACAATAAATAATAAAATAATATTAAAATTACCGCATCATTCCTATAATAGGGTGTGTGTGAGAGAGAGAGAGAGAGAGAGAGAGAGTACATAGAAAGCATGTCTAGAGTTTAAGATGTCTTTTAGAATGCATAATTTCCTATAAATACCACACCAATAAAAACTAGTACATGGTCTCCACTGTTAGATTTTGGAGCATGTGAGAATCCTGATCCTCGACCCTTATCTCTTGGGGTTTCTTTCGTTTTAAAGGAAAATGTATTTTGTAGAGCCGCCAGTTTGTTTTATAAAAACAAACAAAAGATCATATAAAAGACAATTCAATAACGAATTATCTTTCATAAGTTTGAAACCAGAGATTTATTGAAAATTTGTTTTGCTAGGGTTCGGGAACTACGTTACGAATTGGGAAGGTGTTAGGCACCCAATTCGCCCTTTCGATCTTTTAATGGATTATGTATTTAATTCTTATTTTAGATATCTTGCAAGTAGTTTGAATAATTTTTCGAATAGTCCTTTTCAGATAAATTTAGTTTAAAATTGTCTTTTGAAATCAAACTCGAGCCTTGCGAGCGCCTACGTATTCATTCGTAGAATGGAATCAGAATCTCGTAGTTCCATTCTTTTGGAAACTATTTTTGTATTTTTGTTTTGTTTTGAAAACGTGTCAAAACGTATTTTAGATTTTTTGTAAAACTTAAAAAGGACTTATTTTGAAAGTAATAGACTTCCTTGCAAGTTATCTAATTTTTTGTATTAAAACTAATATTTAAATACAGTATTGAAATTCAGAAAGGTTATAGGAAGACGTACCTGATGCGCTTGAAGAAGAAATAAGAACCTTGCCTTGATTGCTCCTTTCTCTCTCTAGAACTTTCTCTCTCTAGGATTTTCTCTCTCTAAGAATTCTCTCTCTCTCCAAAAATTAATCTCTAACAATTTTGACAGAGTTTATCCTTACTAAAAACACTATTAAGTGTTGATGTCCTTCAAATAAGAGCCCAAGGGTCCTATTTATAGGAAAAATCTCGCCAAAAATGCTCCAAAAGAAGCTAGCTATAGGGGGTGCGGCTAGGGCCTGCGGTTGGGGTGTGCGGTTGGTACGTGCGGTTGGGGCGCGCGACTGGGTCCCAACCGTACGGTTGGAAGGTAGCCGTACGGTTGTATCAGACTCCCGTCAGATCCGAACTTGGAGTCTTTCCTAACAGTCTTCTATATGCATGATGACTCAGGACTAAAATGCAAGATGCCTGTTTTGTATAAAAAACATATTCACACGTGAGTCATGGATTGGGGTGTTCACATACCCTCTCGTCCCTGGATTCTTGCCCCGCAAGAATTCTAGGACGATAAGAAGACAACAACTCACGACTCTTGTGTGAATCTCAGTTTATCAAAATATACCCTTCTGGCACAAGAATTTCATCGTGTCTCTGGCGATGCAATACACGACCGCCCTTTTCTTCTAGACTAGGCAACACGATACATCAGTCTTTTTTTTTACGTTCGCCCTTAGTGGCGCATTCCTACCCTCGGCGTACAGGATTTTTATCTATTCGTGCAAGGAGTTTTGACATTTCGCCGAATCCAAGTGATTATTATGAAAAAGTGTTTCAAAAAAATTTCCACCTTCTGGAGAGAAGTGAAAAGATAATTCTAAAGGTTTCCCATCTTCTGGGACAAGTGAAAAAATGATTCTTGTCTTGTGATTCCCTTCGTGGGGATTTGTGCTAAGAAAAAATTTCCATCTTTGGGAAATGTGAAAAAGATTCTCATCGTGGGGAATGTGTGGACAAAGTTATTCCCATCGTGGGGAATGTGCGGTAAAGGTTATTTCCCTTCGTAAGGAAAGGGGATCGAAAAAAAATTTCATCGTGGGGAATGTGAAGAATTCCTATCTCTGAGGAATTCGGAAAATTCCCTTCGTGGGAAACACGTGGAGTCGTTATCTCCCTTTGTGGGAAAAGTGGTTTTGAAAAAATTCCCATCGTGGGGAATGCGAAGAATTCCTATCTTTGAGGAATTCGAAAAATTCCCTTCGTGGGAAACACGTGGAAAGTGTTATTTCCCTTCGTGGGGAAAGTGGTTTCGTAAAAATTTTCATCGTGGGGAATGTGAAGAATTCCTTTCTCTGAGGAATTCGGAAAATTCCCATCATGGGGAATGCGAAGAATTCCTATCTCTGAGGAATTCAGAAAATTCCCTTCGTGGGGAACACGTGGAGTCATTATTTTCCTTCGTGGGAAAAGTGGTTTCGTAAAAATTCCCATCGTGAGGAATGCGAAGAATTCCTATCTCTGAGGAATTTGGAAAACTCCCTTCGTGGGGAACACGTGGGAAGTTTTATTTCCCTTCGTGGGGAAAGTGGTTTCAAAAAAATTTTCATCTTGGGGAATGCGAAGAATTCCTATCTCTGAAGAATTCAAAAAATTCCCTTCGTAGGGAACACATGGAGTCGTTATTTCCCTTCGTAGGAAAAGGGGATCGGAAAAATTCCCATCGTGGGGAATGCGAAGAATTCCTATCTCTGAGGAATTTAAAAAATTCTACTGAGGCTGTCTTGTTGTCTCAATCTTTTTACTCAAACACTGCTTTGTTGATTTTTTCAGAAATTGATATGCTATAGAGAATTGCTTGCAAGTTTGAAGTGCTTTCTCTTTTTATTCCACCCTCAGTCCTTTAGTGTTATCAGGAATCAAACTTTTCAATCAACTTTTCTTAGAAGCTTTTGGACCATTGTGCACGGATTTTCGGGATTTGGCATCTCTCTACCCTCAGTTTTCCTCCCTTCAGTCATGGGGATATAATTTCGTTTGGAATTCTCAATTATCCTTGAGCCACCCTCTGATTTTTCACAAGGAAGATGCTGGTCCTGTATCGTTTTCTATTTTTCGATACCCTTATTACTCCCTCTTTTGATTATCCCGCCTTTTATTTTGGCGTTCAGATATTTCTTAATTTTTTCTTTCTTTGCTTTTTCTAAAACAGGAGCCTTACTCACCTAAGATGTAGCCCTCCGCCTTTTGGCACAGCTGTCACTCTTAGTGTGGCTCTCCCTGTCGATTTTTCCTTTCTGTTTTTCACTCTTTCCTCACTTGGACCAACGGGATTTTCCCCTTTTCTACTCTTTCAATTTTTTCTTGTACCCGATTCCTCTTTTACACCTTCCCCATTTATCAATCAGATTTGAGCCTTTCGAAAAACAGATTCATCCTTTTGAGCTTCAGTTCCTCCACAGACTTTAGAGTGTCAGACTTTGGGTTTTAATCAGCCATCTCGTGCGTGTGTGTGAATCGTGATCCTTTGTTTCAGGAAAATTGATTCATAGTCTGTCTTTTCTAGCCCCCTTTTTTTTAGGTCAAATCTGGTCAAAATTGAGGGGGTAGCCGCAGGGTATATACCCCCCAGCAGTACGGTTGGCGGCCAACCGCACGGTTGGGGGCTAGCCATACGGTTGGCTAGCCTGCGGCTGGCTCCAAATTCCTATAAATAGGCCACTGTTTGGATCATTTCTCTTCACTTCTACTGGCGATCTTTCTCTCTAGCATATAAATTTTTGAGTTTCAAAAACATTTAGCGAGTGTTCTCTAGTAGCGTGAGTGATGGCATTTGCGAGGCTATTTTTGATATTCGTGATTATGATGGTGGGGGGCCCACCAAAAGGCAGGGAGGCGCCGGAGCACCTTCTGGGAGATGAGTATGAGGCGATTACTACTACGGCTGATGGGCGCCTTATCTACGCACCTCATCATGACGACTGGGATGGTGTGGCATGGGAGGGGCCACTGGGGGCAGACGAATCTTTGCAGCAAGCGATGTACCGTGACGTGCCATTGATCTCGCCAAGAGAGGGACGAGAGTGGCTGCTGATGGAGCCCGCGGCATACGAAATTCGTCGCCGGACTCGGGTATGCTTTGATTCTCAGTACTTTACTTACTTAAATAATTTTTTAGTAAAAATGCAATGACATGATGTGCTCGAAATGTGATAGATTTTATAATTACTCGCCATGGTATCACACGTGCACAAACCATATAATTTATTTAAAATCTGTGATGTAATAGAGGATCGGTCGTTGCAGTGGTATCACACGTGCTGCTCCTGAGCTCCGAGATTAGCTACCCTCGTTGGTGAGGGCTTATCTGAGTGCAACCCCGTTTGGACGATTTATAGAGGTGCTGCCGGGTGGGGAGTTTCAGCGTTCGGTGAGCATACCTACGGTTTTGGGAGAGAGATGGTGGGACACAATGCGCACGTTCCATTGGAGTTGGGGAGAGATGACATTGACCTCGGAGGACGTGTTTGTTTTGATGGGATTGCCGTTTGGGGGACCGGCTTTGGCCCCCAACTCGCGGGTGCAGATTATGCTGGACGGTATGGGAGCGACGTTAGGGTGGAGGCCTAGTCGGATAGTGGCGGATGGGATACTCCACACGGCGATGGTTCATCATATTGAGGCGGAGAGTGAGAGGTTTGGGGATGGGCCGATGACACGCCAGAAGGTTCGGCAGCAATCTCGGTGTTTTCTATTATTGGTGCTGCACGACTTCTTCTATGCACGTGGCGGAGATAACTTGCGGCTATGGTGGTTGCCGTACCTGAGGTTCTTCGACCAGCTGTACACATTTGCATGGGGAGGATACGTGTTGGCGGTGCTATATGAGTTGATGGATTTGGTGTGTCGGCATATGGAACTCAATCACCGTGGGCTTGTTACGCTTTGGGAGGTAATTAATTAAATTATATCCGCACTTTACTTTTAGGATTAAAAATATGTGGTTTTGAATAAAAATGTGATGGTTTGTGATAGATGTGGTTTATAGCTCATACTTAGTAGGGTATAAGGCAGATTCAGTTGCACGCCACCCATGCCGATGAGTTCCCCATATTCTGGCGGTTCTACAGTGGGAACCTTGTTGGAGTATACCGGTACTTGACACCAGATCTGAGCGTTAGTGATGTGTTTGGGCTTCAGTTTGAGCAGGTATGAGAAAATTATGTGTGATCAAATTAAATTAGGTTTTAGTGACATTTATAAAAAACTTACCGTATTGTATTGTTACATAACAAGTACAGTGGAGCCCATGACCCGCATTTGTTGCCTAGCAGTGGGGGTATGCGATGCATTAGCGGCGGCGCGTTTGAGGCGACTTTTTACGCATGAGTATGGAATTGCATTCTACTTGGGGGAGCGAGTGATTCGATAGCATACCCCGGCATTAGGGGTGATGGTACGTGCTGGCATGGCCTCCGGCTGCAATAAGGTGGCCAGGGTTGTTGTCGATAGAGGAGCGGGTGGCTTTCATGGCTGGAGTCCCGTGTGAGGATTTCTTAGTTGAGGGAGATTACGAGTTGTTCGCGCATCAGTACTTGATGAGGGAGATGAAAGGGATGCGCGAATGAGTGTTTTATGCTAGGTATGCAACGCTAGGAGGGGATCCGTTGTTCATCCGGGGGCAGTTGTACATATCCCAATAGGTACCGCATCAGCCTGTGCCAGCCCCGAATAGGCGAGCGAAGGGTATTGCAGATTCAGACGACGAGGATCCGAATGGGGAGAGGGAGGTAGAGCCGCAGCCGGCAGAGGGAGAAGATGAGGAGGCATCGGAGGAGGTGCCGTTGGGAGATGGGAATGGTAGGATTGCTCTTACGAAGCCTGGAGTGGTTGAGGGAGGGCCGACGGCGGTTGCTATATCACCCGGTTAGGGGAGAGGGGGGAGAGGAGGCAAGAGCTCGAGAGGGGGGAGGAGTCCGGTATCGAGGCCGCCCATCCCACCAGCCATGTCGGGGAGGACGCCTCAGATGTCCGCGAATGCGATAGTACAGGTGATCGAGTAGTTACGGACGCCAATGGGGCGAGGATCTTTGGGTCGCGGGTCTGTATCGGGCTTATCGCCTATGTTTGGGCTAAGGGACATGGATTGGGCTCAGCATCTCTCCTTCTCGCCGTTGATGCGTACTCTCGTTGGGTCTCCTAGTGCTGGGTCTGTCGGCTTGAGGCCCTATTCTCTATCTACGCCATCATCGGGCGCTGCTCGTGGGATTGTTTTAAGAGAGATAGGAGAGATGGAATCTCGATTGGGGGCGGAGGCGGGCATAGGGCAGGCTCCAACGAGTGAGGGAAGTGATAAGGGAAAAGGGAAGGAAGTAGCCCTGGAGTCAAAGAGGATGGAAGTGTCTGAGGAGGATGTCCCCCCGGTGGGTGTAGGGGTTGCTGGAGCCGAGGCTGGTCTGTCACATATCGGTGGTGCGTCGACATCTTATGCGATCCCCGAGTACCCAAGAGATATTCCATACATGGATTTCGGGCAGCTGAAGCAGTATCAGATCCCTGACATGCCTGTGGACGACGAGCAGATGGGAGCCTTGGCGCATGTCTCGGACGAGGAGGTATGATTATTATTTTAAAAGTGTTAAAAATTTCGTATATGTGCAGTGTTTATAAATAGTGATGGGATTCATGATTGTTTTGACAGATGGGTCTTTTTGGCTTCGAGAGGTGGCCGAGTTGCTGAGGAGCTACTTCAATGCCTACGGGTTGTTGACTTTTGCCTCCCCCTTCCCGCCGGAGTACATGGGGAGGTACAGTAGACGTTTGGCGGGAGATACGACGGCTACCTACCACCCATCTCGCTCGTGGTCTCGATCGGCGGCACCTTCTCAATTTATTCAGCAATCGAGTCCCACGTCTAGGCTCGCTTCTCCTCCTCAGGGTCGTGGTCTTATGGCTTCGGAGAGTCCAGCAGAGGGCGTTGGCGAGACGGAAGAGAAGCGCCCGCGTACGTTGGATCCTCCCCTTTCGCCTTAGCGTTAGAGATGATGGTTACTTTTTGATGGTTCGATGATGGTTTTAGTGATGTTTTCTTAGATTTAAAACTTCTTAATTTAGTTGTTAATTTAGATGTGATTGTTTTTATGAACAAGTTGGTTTATTTTAAGTTATTAATTAGTGACTGGTTTTTTTTTAATTATCAATGAAATATTTATGTTTTTGAAGAAAACATGTTTGTGTGTGATGTGTTTTTGAAATATGAGAATGTTCAAAAAATTATAGTGAATGTGTTTGGAAAAAATGGTTACTTAACATATTTTGGCAAAATAATTACGAACCTGGTTTGAGAAAAATAGTTAACTACATGTGTTGGCAAAATTACTACGAATTTATGAAAGAAAATGGTTAAGTGAAATTGTTTGGCAATATTATTATAAATTTAATTATGAAAATGGTTAAGTACATATGTTGGCAAGTAATTATCAAATGTACATGAATGCAATGAGGAATCGTTCTTCCTGAATAAAGTCTGGTAATATTCGCATCTTGATGTATTGTGAAGAAAGGAAGAAATGAAAATTTTTGACCAAGGGGAGGAGCCAAACGCAGGCCCTACCCGCAGGGGGGAGCCGTACGGTTGAGAGCCAACCGCACGGTTGGCAGGTAGCCGTACGGTTGGTAACAAGTCGTGCGGTTGGCCTGTACCTTTTTGCTATAAATAGAGCGCGAATTTGTCCTTTTTTCCTCATTGTGTTCAACATCCATTCCATCTTTCTAGCCTAAAAATAGTTCTTCTTTGTCTTCCATCATGTCTACATTTCGCAACAGTGCTGCTTTCTCCCTTTTGTCCGATTTTGTGTCTTTAGCCGAGGCTGATTGTGGCCTTAACTGGGGTGACCTGAGCCATCTCTATCATTGGTGTTCTCATGAGATCAACTGGTCTTTCCTCCTTGGCCTCGCTGAGTTTTGGGATCCAGAGGATCATTATCTTCGCATCGGGTTGGATGAGTTATGCCCGACGATTGAAGAGTTCACACTATTGATGCACTAGGATGTTTCATGGCCACTGGCGTCTCTGCGAGATGTTAGGAGTCCTCGAGTTATGCTATCCAAGTTGCTGGGTTTGAGGGAAAGTGAGTGCCGGCCATGATAGTAGACAGGCGGCTTGATCTGCGTTGCCTGGCAAACTTTTTCATTCATCATGGTGATGATCCAGCTTACTATTCAGGTCGGACTTCTGCTTGTATGATTTTTACTTTTTCTCAGATGCTCCTGGTTACTGGAGATGCTATTCTCGTAGATCCCCTGATTATTCGGGTCGTAGCTGAGGCTAGACGCGGTCATTTAGTGACTCCCATCTTGTTGGCGGAGACACTAAATGGTTTGGATGCCTTAGTTTAATCTCGGGTAGAGTATTTTTGAGGCAGTCCTTATCTGCTATATATGTGGGTGACTGAGAGATTCCGATATCTGGAGCCCCATCTACCTTGGGATTTTTGAGATTTCTTTATTCGTCCAGATTATGCTTTGATTCATCATATGTCATCATTTGATTGCGCCATTCATTTTTTTGAGTCTTCTTCTTCGATTCGTTGGGAGATTCCTTGGTGGCATATGAGGAATATGATTGTGAGTATTTGTGGGCTGAACTTCCTTCGGTTCCGTGGTTTGAGGGAGACGTCTTTTTATATACCCAGGCGGTTGACGAGACAGTTTGGCGTCCCTTTGAGTGTGCCCCTTCCATTGAAGGACTTCTTTTCAGTGGCTCTTCCCATTACCCTGAGGTTGGAGACTACTATACGAGGTTTGTGGTCTACCCGCTATACCCGACGATTTCATAGGGCAGAGGTTGGCATTACCCAAGGGACTTGTTCTAATGTCGTGTTGCATATTTGGCGTCGTGTTCGTCATACCATTGAGCACGCGCCGATGATGATGAGATGGTTCCGGTTTGCGGATACACGAGTGACAGACGAGACAGTTCTTGCTTCATATCATGCCCTGGAGCGAGAGATGATCTTGTATGCTGCGACTGACTAATTGATGGTTGATGGTTAGGTTTGATGGATGGCTTCTTTGTGAAAGCGTTTTGGGTTTAGGTAGATGAAAGATATAGGGAAAATATGTAGGAAAGGATGTAAGTATGTAGGTTGTTTTGTATGAAAAATTTTGGTTATATATAGAAAATTTCTTTCTGCCCCTTTTTTCTCTAAATGAATGAATGTTATTATAAGGAATAAACCGGGCATGAAATTTTAACTCAGGTTGCCTACGTTTCCCCCGATGATTTTTTTTTGGGGCTCAGGTCTTCGTAGTTCATGTATACAACTTTATTGATAATACTTCTTTAAGCTATCAAGGTTAACTAGTGAGTTCAACTCTTGGCCATCAACATCAGTAAGGAGAACGGCACCCCGGATAGTTTCTTAGTGACGATGTATGGGCCTGTCCATTTTGGCGAGAATTTTCCTCGTGGGTCTCGAGCCGGTTCTTAGATTTCTTTAAGTACCAAATCTCCAACCATATTGCCTCTAGCTCGAATTTTCTTATTAAAAGCTTTTACGACACGCTTTTGGTATCCTTGATGTTGATATGAAGCTTTTAACCGCTTTTCGTCGATCATTGCCAATTCTTCGTATCGAGCCATTATCCAATCACTTTTAGTGACTTGATTTTCCAAAATAACCTGTAAAGAGGGTATTTCCATTTCTACTGGTAAGACAATTTCCATTCCATATGTAAGGGAGAAAGGCGTTGATCATGTAGAAACTCTTTTAGTGGTACGATACCCCTAGAGTGCATATGGGAGTTTTTCGGGCCAATCTCTGCCGGATTTCACCATCTTGCTAATAATGTTCTTTAAATTCTTGTTAGCAGCCTCAATAGCCCCATTAGTTTGCGGACGGTACAGGGATGATTTATGGCGCTTGATTCCGTATTCCTCTATGAGCTCATTAGCTTCACCTTCAAAATGTGTCCCATTATCGAATATGATTTCATGTGGTACTCCGTATCGGCATATGATGTTGTGTCGGATGAATCGAGCTACCTTCTTGGCATTCAAATCTTTGTGGGATTCGGTTTCAACCTATTTGGTGAAGTAATCGATAGCCACTAAGATGTATTCATGCCCATTGCTACCTTTTGGTGAGATCTTACCGATTATGTCAATACCCTAGATGGAAAATGGCCAAGGGGATGTCATAGGATACAATTCTTTTGGTGGGAGCTTCTGCGCTTTGGCGTATATTTGGCATTGATGACAACCTTTGACTTATTCGAAACAATCTTTTTACATTGTCAGCCAATAATACCCTTGACGGACTATCTTCCGTGCTAGTGTATGACCGCTCATATGTGGGTCACATTCTCCGCTGTGAATTTGCTCCATCATTGCTCGAGATTCTTCCTCATTGAGGCACTGAAGATTTATACCATCATCATTTCTTCGATATAATTTTCCCGCACAAATGATGAATCGGGATGCTAGTCGGCGAAGTGCGACTCAAGTGGCTTTGTCGGTATTTGGTGGGTATTCATTGTGCTTAAGCAGTTGCCAGATATCATAATACCAAACACTTGGTTCAACCCTGTTTCCACTTTCAACATTCAGTGACAGACAAAATACTGGATTCGCTCGCTTCTGAATTTGAATTTGAATTTCTTCTTTCTCCCCCGGAATTTCAATCATCGAAGCCAGAGTAGCCAATGCATCTGCGAAGTTGTTCTGCGTTCTTGGGATATAGAAGAATTCGATACAATCAAATTTCTCGGAAGTTTCTTCGAGTTGGGCTAAAAATGGTACGAGTTTTTCTTCTTTGATTTTCCACTTTTTCAGGATTTGATGAATAATGAGGGCAGAGTCCCCAAACACTTGAATCTTGCGAACCCCTTTTTGTAAAGCGATTTCCAACTCGACGATACATGCTTCATATTCGGCGATGTTGTTAGTACAAGGAAACTCCAAGCAAAAGGACATAGGGGCGTAGGTCTGATCTGGAGAAATTAATAAGATCCCGATTCCATTTCCATTTCGATTGCAAGCACCATCAAAGTACATTTTCCATTCATCATCCTTTGTAATCTCCATGATACCTTCATTAGGGAATTCGAATTCCTGTAGCTCAGTATCGATGATAGGGTTTCCAGCTAAGCGATCTGCTATGACTTGCACTTTAACGGCCTTTTGGGTTATGTACGAGATATCGAACTCTGAGAGCAAAAACACCCATTTGGCCATTCTATTAGTCAATACCGGCTTCTCGAACAAGTATCGCAAGGGATCCAGGCATGAGATTAAGATTACAGAAAAAACCAACATGTAATGTCGCAACTTTTGGGTGGCCCAAACCAATGAAGCACATGATTTTTCTAAAGCCGCGTAATTTCGTTCTCTTGGAGAAAGCTTTTTGCTGAGATAATATATTGCTTGCTCAGTTCTTGTTTTCAGCAAATGTTGTGCTAACATTGCCCCTACTGACGAGTCGTTGACTAACATGTATAATATCAATGGAATGCCCACTCGGGGAGGTACTAGGACTGGCGGGTTGGATAATTATTGTTTGATCTTATCAAATGCTTCCTGGCATTGCTCGTTCCATTGTCCATTTGAGTTTTTTTGAAGCAGTTTGAAAATTGGTTCGCATATTTGAGCCAGTTGCGAGATGAATCTGCTTATGAATTGAAATCTCCCAAGTAAATCCTGAATTTCCTTCTCAGTTTTAGGAACTGGAATTTCTTGAATAGCTTTTATTTTTGCCAGGTCAATTTCGATTCCCTTTTTACTGACCATGTATCCCAGCATCTTGCCTTTAATGACACCAAATACACACTTTTGAGGATTCAAGCACATTTGAAACCGTATCAGCCTCTCAAAGAAGGTAAGAAGAGTTGGGACATGGTTCTCACGATTTAAGGATTTGATGATCATGTCGTCAACGTACACTTCTACTTCCTTATGGATCATATCGTGGAACAAAGTAGTTTCCGCTCGTTGATATGTGGCCCCATCATTTTTCAACCCAAATGGCATGATCGTGTAACAATAAGTACCCAACAATGTGATGAAGGCTGTCTTTTCTTGATGATTAGGGTGCATTTTGATCTGATTATACCCGGCAAACCCATCGACGAATGATTTCAATGCATGATTTGCAGTGTTGTCAACAATGAGATCGATATTTAGCAGCGGAAAATCATCTTTCGGACAAGCCGCGTTCAGATTGCGATAATCAACACAAACCCTCACTTTTCCGTTAGGTTTTGGTACATGCACTATGTTGGCCAACCAAGTAGGGTATTCAACGACGCGTATGAGCCTAACATCTAATTGTTTCGTCACTTCTTCCTTTACTTTGAGGGACCACTCAGGTATTAATTTTCTTAACTTTTGCTTGACAGGTTTACATTCGGGTTTTGTGTGTACTTCATGCATCACAATGTTGGTATCTAAACCCGACATGTCGGAATACGACTAAGCAAAACATTGACGAATTCTTTCAACAAATTTTCTAAATCCGTCTTTTCAACATTATTTAATTCAGCCCCAATTTTTATTTCCATTTTATCATCACTGGTACCCAAATTTATTGTGACAGTATCCCTTTCAATGGGTTGTATTCTTTGTTCTTCTCTTAAATTCTCATTCATCACTTCCACATCATAAGAATCAAAGTAAGAGGACACATTGACAATTTTGTTGATAGAAATATCATTTTCTACAGATAACATACATTCTAACTCTTGTACATCTCTATCAATATTCTTTTCCTTCTTCTTGTACTTCTTTTTTTCTTCAATTGGGCATATGAGGTGTACAGGGTCCCCGAGGTAATCTTCTTTAATTGCCATTACCGAGAACATATTTCCTAGCATGTCTTCTTCTTCCAATGGCTCGACAGGCGGTTGGGTGATCTTCAACTGAGATGAGAAGGTGTGAGTAAATCCCTTGCTTATATACAAATCTTCCTCGAAAAAGATTTCTAACCCCGGTTGCCTTTTTCCTTCTTTATTAACCCATGGTTCTTGAAACCCACAATAAGGGAAGTCTTCACCCTCTTTCACAAACCATCCATTTAACGAGCTATCGGTGAATATGGTGCTTTTTATTCGGCTATCATCTCCCATATACCTTAACCCAGCAAGAGGACTCGGTTGTTGGTATGGCTCGATCATTTGTGTAATTCTGGCTTTATATTTTCCCAAACCAATTCTCGATAAGAATTTCATCTTCCTCATCATTTGCACTACTCATGAGTTTATAGTTGACATATCATCGGGAGGTAGATATTTCACATTTTGAGTGGTGAGAGCTTGCACTTTCGGTTCATATGAAAATCCCCCGAGTTGGACGTCTTGGCTACCAATTCCCAATACAGGCGAGTCTTTGGGCACTATTGTTCTTCCGGGATCTCCCTTAATGATAATGACAACCCCGTTGAAAAGTATTTTTATCTTTTGATGAAGAGAAGAAAGGAGTGCACCAACTTCATGCAACCAAACCCAGCCCAGTAACAAATTGAAACTCGATGGAATATCGATGACTTGAAACTCAGACGTAAATGTAGCCGGTCCCATTTTCATATCCAGCATGACAGAACCCAATACTTCTCGCTTTGTATTGTCATATGCTCAAACCGTGACTGGAGATTCTTCTAGTATGGTCAAATCGATACCCAAACGAACAGCAGTCTTCAACGGGCATACGTTAATCGTAGAACCATTATCGACAAGAACATATGGTATGGACATTCCACAAGCCACGACGGTGATATGTAGGCTTGGTTATGATCTCGGCCAAGTGGTGACAAGTCTTCATTGGAGAACCCGAGCATCTGTTTTTGCACCCCTATTGAAGCGATCATTGCTGTTAATTCATTCGGGGTAGCTTCGAAAGGAACAACTGATTCATCTAGCATTTTCATCAACGCCACACGATGCGGCTTGGATGCAACCAAGAGTCCCCATATTGAGATTTGGGCTTGTGTTTTCTTCAATTGTTCCACAACACGCCCTTCTTCCAGATCTCTTGTTGGTTCTTTGGAAGGAGTAGTAACAGTAGGTTGCTTGGCACTTGGTGGTTGGTAGACCCTTCCAGAGCGAGTCAATTGTTGAACCCATATTGCTACTAGATCAATTGTTTCTTCGGGTGGTTCAATAGAGGTTGTTTGCGCCTTCTTTTCATCTTGAGAGAGTTTGTTCCAGTCAAAAGCGATCATGTTTACTTGTGATGGGTATTTGCTTTGGTACATACCCTTCCTTATCGCTTTTCCACGGCTATACCCGAGTCCCTGTCACCTCGGGTTGCCTTTGAATTGAAGAAAGCAAGCAATTCCTTGGTTTTGTTTTTTGAGCCAAAGCTTGGGGATAAATTGCATTCGTTCCATCCACCCCATGACTTTCGGATTAACCATTTTTTGTGATCGCATGGTAGAAGCTTCATCAACGCATAATCCCAATAATGTTTCATCTTTGGTTTCCTCGACAGATTCCTGAGGTTTTTCTGGTTCATGTTCGATAACAGCAGGTGAAGTCTTTGTATAGCCAAATTTCAACACTTCAATGTTTCCTTCATCCACGACAGGTTTAATCAAAGATATAGGATCTGGCAAGTCTACATAATCCTCAAGGGCACTAATTTGGTGATTGGGGAGAGGATTTCTTGCGACATTTGGGGCTGATGGATTCGGTATTCTTTTGCTATCAATTAGGTTCATGGGATATATTATCCCAGCTTCTTTCAACTGCTCGTATACTTTTCCCAAGGGTCCCGGCAACTGTGAGAAGTATCTATCTCGAGATTGATTATGGTCAAACGTTCGGGGATTGTTATTGTTACGGTACCCAGGTGCAGTGTAATTCCCGATATTCTTCATAGGGTTCCGATCATAGGCATTGTTGGTATAACCCCTACCATAAGACCCGAAAGAGGTGACTTGATTGATGGCTGAAATAGAAGTCTTCTTAAATTGTGATGCGGATTTCTTGGTTTCAGCTTGCTTTACTAGTTCCTCTTCAATCTCATTGCCAACGTGAAGTAAAGCCTTGAATCTACCAAAGAATTGATGCCCCATTTGAGCTCGAATTTTCGGCTTCAAATTCTTAACAATCATTCTTAATTGTTCTTCCTCATCGAGACTTTCCACCATTTATGCGGCTAATTCCCTCCATCTGGTAATGAACTCGCTAATGCTCTCTCCTTTTTTTGCTTGGCCATCTCCAGGTGTTTTATCGTAACCTTGAGCTCCTCATTAGTTTTATATTGAGCTACAAATTCTTGGACGATAGCGGACCATGATCTGACACGGTGTTTCTCATGATTCAAAAACCAACTTTGGGTTGGTCCTGCAAGAATGAGGAGAAAGGAATTGGCCAATTCAGCCTCGCCAATATCGTAAATCCTCATCGGTCTAACATAGGATTTCAAATGCAGTTCCGGCGGCGTAGTCCCCGTGAATTTTGGGATAGAAGGCATTTTGAAACCCACCGGGTAACGAGCTTCAGGGTATAGGTTATAGCTTTGCATTTGAGTTAAGTCGTTCGAACTCTCAGCCACCTTTTGAGTAAGCGCCTTTAATTGTTCCTTAAGTTCGGACAGGTCTTTGTCTCCTCGGTAAGTCTCCAGTGGTGATGGGCCTTCCCCTTGAATACTCATTGGCCTTCTTACCGGTTCATAATACGAATCCCGATAAGGTTCATGTATTGGTTGCATCTACGGAGGAGCTTGATCGATTGGGTCTTGCTGTAACCAATTGTTGACCAGATCATGCATAGTCTTTGGTTAGTTTAATGGTTCGAAAGAGGCGGTACTTCGGTGTGAACTGAGAGTGGTGGTGGTGGTGGTGGAATACCCGGGGCTTCTTTTGCCGGTTCTGTCATGCGTCCGTTGGCTAACTCGTCCAGTTTGGCACGAGTATTTTAATTGTCAGTTAAGAGCATGGCCATACTTTGACTTAGATTCATCACCATCCAGTACACATCCTCATTTAGGTAACGGAACATTCCCATTTCCACTTGAGCTAGCTAGATTAGGGTCAGTATTCAGAGGTGGAGTGTGATGAAGCGGTTGACCCCCCATAGTATTGTTCTGAGGTACCCCCTGGTTCGGGTCAAAAAGAATGGGTGGCGGATCCACTGCACTATTGAATTGGTTGTTCACATTCCTGTTCGGTGTGTTCTGATCCATATTTTCGAAGGAGTCTAGTCTGACAAGTCGCCCGGTACTATCTCTTCCAGCCCACGCAGAGGCCAAGATGGAATGAATATCTGATGCGGGAGAAAAGGACAAATTTGATTCGCGCATTTCCCCAAAAAATAAACACAATATATCATTTAGAGATTGCCGAACGTTATCCAGAAATACATCGATCGGGACGACGCTAAGCACACAAAAAGTTTTCTTTAGGTGAGATCGAAAATAGACAACAGTGACAACTTGAGAGCCCCGTATAGAGGTAGGGTAGGAACAAAATTTCATGGGTTCCCTAACCGTCTATAGTTTTGGAAAATCATTTTAAAAAGACTTTTCAGAAAAATCATTTGAAAATACGGGGAATTCTCTCCTCATGAGTTGCTTTATTCATGGAATCAGGAAAATTACAAAGATTCAATCCTCGTGAATTTTTACGGCAGAGATTGGATAGCCTCTGGCTATACCTGTCAGAACCACGACGGTATAAATGACAGGGCCTTTGTTACCTAGATTCTCACGACTGTCGGTCATTAAAAAAATGCAAAAAATCTTTGTGTTCTAAGCTGACTCTCCCACATGCAAGCGTGGTTGAAGAGGGTAAGGTTTAAGGCTCCCTCCTATTTGGCAGGTCTTACGATATACCTCAAGAGTGCAGGTACGTGTAAGGACCTTTTGATATACATCCCGAGTACGTGAGTGATCTCGTCACTCTATATACCTCAGTAAGTACTTGGCCAAGGAGAGTGGTCCCAGGCGCTTTTGGCTAAATGCTTTACGGTTTGTTATAGTAATTTACACAATTTTAATTATGAAAAAGATTTTCCTCACATAATTAGCAAATAAAGGCATCAGGGTATCCACCCAAATCGCTTATATGTTATCCTAAAACTAAGGCTTGCAATCATATATCTAATAAATAATATGAATTAAATATATGATTCATTATATTAGAGCTTAGTTCTCGGCGTCCCCAGCAGAGTCGCCACTGTGAGAATCCTGATCATTAACCCTTATTTCTCGGGGTTTCTTTCATTTTAAAGGAAAATGTATTTTGTAGAGCTGCCAGTTTGTTTTATAAAAACAAACAAAAGATCATATAAAAGACAATTCAATAACGAATTATCTTTCATACGTTTGAAACCAGAGATTTATTGAAAATTTGTTTTGCTAGGGTTCGGGAACTACGTTACGAATTGGGAAGGTGTTAGGCACCCAATTCGTCCTTTCGGTCTCCTAATGGATTATGTATTTAATTCTTATTTTAGATATCTTGCAAGTAGTTTTAATAGTTTTCAGAATAGTCCTTTCCAGATAAATTTAGTTTAAAATTGTATTTTGAAATCAGACTCGAGCTTTGCGAGCGCCTACGTATTCATTCGCAGAATGAAATCAGAATCTCGTAGTTCCATTCTTTTGGAAATTGTTTTTGTAACTTTGTTTTGTTTTGAAAACGTGTCAAAATGGATTTTAGATTTCTTGTAAAACTTATAAAGGACTTATTTTGAAAGTAATGGACTTCCTTGCAAGTTATCTAATTTTTTGTATTAAAACTAATATTTAAATACAGTATATATTGAAATTCAGAAAGGTTATAGGAAGACATACCTGATGCGCTTGAAGAAGAAATAAGAACCTTGCCTTGATTGCTCCTTTCTCTCTCTAGACTTTCTCTCTCTAAGAATTCTCTCTCTAAAAATTTCTCTCTCTAAGAATTCTCTCTCTCCAAAAATTACTCTCCAACAATTTTGACAGAGTTTCTCTTTACTAAAAACACTATTGAGTGTTGATGTCCTTCAAATGAGAGCCCAATGGTCCTATTTATAAGAAAAATCTCACCAAAAACGCTCCAAAAGAAGCCATCCGCAGGGGGTGCAGCTAGAGCCTACGGTTGGGGCGTGCGGTGGGGGCGTGCAGTTGGGTCCCAACCGTACGGTTGGAAGGTAGCCGTACGGTTGGAGGGCTGCGGCTGGCACTCTGAAAATGCACAGAAACACCTAAAAAAAACTCAAAATTTCTAACAATCTTTTATATGCATGATGACTCAGGACTAAAATGCAAGATGCCCGTTTTGTATAAAAAACATATTCACACGAAAGTCGTGAATTGGGGTGTTCACAGAGCATCCAACCCAAAACCAATTGGCTATGGGTGGAGTAGTCCCTAAATCTTATATATTGCTTTATGAGGATTTATTGTTTCCGATGTGGGATTGATAGTCTCAATACGCCCTCTCCATCTCTAATTTCTTGGAAATCGAAGCGTCAAAAAACTATATCTCTTTCCTCAGCTAAAGCAGAATATCGAGCTATGATGGGTACATGTTGTGAGTTAACTTGGACGCATTATTTACTTAATGATTTGGGCATAGTTCATTGCGAATTTGCTATATTATATTGTGACAATAGAGCGGTCTTACACATCGCAACTAATCCCGTCTTTCATGAGCGTACCGGGCATATTGAAATGGACAGTCATTACATAAAGGACAAAATCCAAGACAGTTTTATCATCACTAGACATGTAAATTCAGAGCACCAATTGGCGAACGTCTTAACCAAGGCTTTGGGAAAAGAAAACTCCATCCCTATAATACACAAGTTGGGATTGTATGATATCCACTCTCCAACTTGAGGGGGGAGTGTTGAGATAATTACCTTTAGCTATTATTAGAACCGATTGTAACTACCTGAACATTTAGTATTTAGTATTTTTGTATTTAGTTATGTTAGGCTAAATATAGTTAGACTAATTTTAGCAATTAGTGGCCTTATATATATCTTTGTAGAACAGATCATTATATACATCAATTTATTCTCTTCTTCAATATTCTATTCTTTGTTCCATTTTACATCCACAAATTATTCCAGATTTCCAGGATAAATAATAACCACAAATGATAGATTCTCGTCTCAACTTCTTGTTTTCTTTACCCATATTAACTTTAAGTTGAATTTACAAGCCTCATACAACAAAATTCATTATGTATAGATGGTAAGTACTCATTTTGTTCAAGTTTTTGTGCTTTCAAATAATCTAATTTGATCAATTCACATATAGTACGCCAATTCTATTGCTAAACCTCAAACTTCATATGCTAAGAAGTAAACTACTATTGCTTAATCAGTTATATTGCAAGAAACAGTATAATTCTCAATAACATCTTGGTTATATACTCATGTTGCAGCTACTGGTATACTGTGAATTTAAAGTGCCAAACTATTTACTAGTGCTATTAAGAATTATACAATTGTTACAGAAAATTCAGCAAATATGACTTTTAATATTGTTAAATTAATCCCACTACAGCTCTAGTTTACTGCCCGACATTTTTTTTTCTTCTTATATTCATTTTTTTGTTTGGGTGTTGGGGCATGCCTTTTCTCCTTTCTATGTTTGTTAAGTAATGACACTCAAATTTTACCATAAAAGACAATTTCCTACTGCTAAAGAAAATTCAGTGGTCGAACAATTACCTTAATGTTAATCAGTCTAATACGGCTACAGGTTTAGGCACATTAGCGAATTAAAACCTTCTAAATATGGATAATTAATTTCGCACTCATTAATGCAAGACCACATGTAATAGAATATTCTCAATAGAACTTACCACCCAGTTCATTTTTTCTGCATTGAACATTATTAACTGCTCAAATTGAGGAATACTACAAATAGTCAAATATACACGCTACATATTAATTTGCATAATATGGATATTAGTATATTAGCATGTACGAGTATATAAACAGTTGTACTAGTATATACTAGTATATTACTCCCTCCGTCCCAAATTGCTACTCCTTTCCTTTTTTGGATGTCTCAAAATAAATGTCCACTTTTCATAAAAGATAAATACATACCAAGTTTGCACTTTTGTACTTTCACTTTTCAAAGTAAGTTTTGAATAAAGAAAAAGGTAAAAAGGGAAAGTTAAGGTAAAACTAAGCAAAAAGTGCAATAATGATGCTGGATCCTTAATAAGTTGGATTCTCTAAAAAGGACCAGCAATTTGGGATAGAGGGAATAGTATATTAGCATGTAAGCGTATATATACTAATATATATATATATATGAGTGTGTAAAAAGAAGAAGTTTAGTCCACGGTTCATTTGACGACTTCAACGTTAATGGGATTCTATAAAAGGTGAAGCAATCAATCAATCTATTATAATATTTAATAATTGAAAAAAGTATCAATAAGATGAACAAAATAAAGAATGAATAAGTAGAGGGATCAGAGATAGAAGGTTGTGGCATAAAGTTTGGAGAAAAAACACAGTAAATATGAGAAAGAGAGAGAGAGTGTGAGAGAGGAATAAGATAAAAAAGTACTAAACATGGTGGGTCTCCATTTAGGACCAAAAATTGGTCAAGATCTTTACCATATATATATTATCGATATCATTTTTGGAAAATACATTAGCACAAACAGGCTTCTAATTTCTACTGTCAAAAACTGAGTAGACAACTAAACATACTCAGACAAGTATGACAAAGAGATAATTGAAATGAAAGAGGAAAGGAAAACCCAATATTTATTATAAAAAATAAAAATAAACAAGCTTACTGTTTTCCTTGATGATTATGCTATTTTGATCGGGTGAATTGCGTAAAACATTGAATTTGTTTGCACTGTTGATTTAGTTCCGCTCAAATATCAGCAATCATTTGCTTCAAATTGAAGACATTTGCCTCTAATAAAGCATTTCCTCATGTTAGAATATTATATTGTAATATTATATTAGTGTATAGAATACGTCAGTGTATTAGGTTTTCATATTTAATTGTATTATCTCTTAATTGTTTTTTCCCTTATTTATAAGGATCTCTTCTATCAATGAAAGACACAACAACATAACAAATCATCTCTCTCTAAATTCAAGTTGGTATCAGAGCGAGGTTGGAAGGTTAATCTCCTCCACCTTCTCAAAGCCATTTCAAACCCACCACCCACCTCCTCCGTTCAGATAATTCCCAAATCAGATCCACAAACTATCATATCAAATCTACAAATTATAAAATCCTCTTCATCTTCCCAAATTTTCAGATCCACCAACAGAAACCTCATTTCTCTCTCTCTCTCTCTCTCTCTCTCTCTCTCTCTCTCTCTCTCTCTCTCTTATAGAAATTACTAGATCCACACAAATCGGATCGGTAAATCTTACAAAGAGGCTATGATTTTTAGAACCTCAGATCCACAAATCTTACAAAGCAGCTTTGGCTTCAAGTTTCAGAGCTCGAAAGAAAATCGTCGAAGCACTTCTTAGATCCAAAAATACCCCTAAAAAGATCAAGCATCGACAGTACTGATATCATATCCAAATCACCCAAAAAAAACATCAATCTCATTGTCTAAAGAAGACGATCACAACAAAAAAGATCCAGCTCGAAAAGACCCTCCATGCGTTCTCACGCGCCGTTGTTCTGGAAAAGTTGACGCTGTTAACGGCATTAACTAACGCTGTCAGATCCGTCAACTAACGCCGTTAATCGCCGTCAAGTAACGCTGTTAGTTCCGTCAAGTAACGCCTTTATTAACGTCGTTGACCTCCGTTAGCCTCTGCCGTTAGTCAACAGTCATAGCGGTTTTCTTGAACCGGTTTATTTCCATAAGCAATCTTTTGACAAGTTTTTCAGTTTTTTGACCGGTTCTCTACAAAGTTAAACCGTTTGTAGGGTTTTTGGTCGTCCTGATCTCAAATCCGGCCTCCTTTTTTTCGGATTTCACTTCTATTTATCAGTACTAGTTATAATACTCTAAAATGGCTACCCAGTCCAACTTAAATTACTGAATCATCGAGGTCTAACTCATCCCCAATCATCGTTCAAACTGAAAGTTCTTCATTCAATATCGGGGTTATGTTGGATGAAACTAATTATGATATTTGGTCTTAACTTATGGAGATGCATATTGCGAAAAAACAAAAATTTTCGTTTATTCGCAGTACGACTCAAATTCCGACAGAGGGAACCATTGAACATGAAGCGTGGAGTTCAGACAATCAGAGGATAAAAAGATGGCTTTTAATGTCCATGAAACCGGGGATTATGAAACGATACATCCGGGTTCCTACGGCACGAGAAATTTGGAAGCTTTTATCTAAAGCATTCTATGATGGGGCTGAGGAATTACAGGTTTTTATGCTGAATCAAAAGGCATTTACAGCTAAACAAAGTGGCCGATCTCTTTCTGAATATTATGGAGAACATACAGAAATCTTCAGCGAGTTGGATCATCGCGATAAAGTGGTCATGAAAAGTTCAAATGACATCGAATCCTACAAAAAATCAATCCAGCGTCTACGAGTTCACATATTTCTAGCTGGATTAGATAATGAGAATGAACAAATCTGGGGTGAAATCTTACGAAGAGATCCCGTTCCAGAATTGGAAGAAACATATTCACTTGTTCGTCGAGAGGATATCAGGCGAAAAACTATGAACAGTGACATTGCTAATATCGATGCCATGGCTATAGTAGCTCGCAACCGTGTATCACAAAACAACCAGGATCAGACCCGAAAGAACTCGAATTGGAAAAATCAAGCAAATTTATCTCGTGACTCGCAATCAAGGGACCGAGGAGGCAGGTCTCAATATCGCCCCTGTTTTGTATGTGGACAAACCGGACACTCTAAAAAGGGTTGCTATCAAGTAATTGGCTATCCAGACTGGTGGGATCATTCCCGGGATTGTCGTTCAAGCCATAAGAATGAAGGTGATGGGAAGAAGGCCTCTAGATTGCTTACCGTTGCGCACTCCACTGGTAAGGCCTTAAATTCTGCCTCTGTTTTGAATAATACATGGATAATTGACTCTGGTGCTACAGATCATATGACATTCGATTCTAGACATGTTACCAGTGTTACCCCCTCATCCACCAATTTCATTTCCCCAGCTAATGGTGATCTAGTTCCTATTATTGGTGAAGGGATAGTTTCCTTATCTAATTCTATGAATTTAAACTCCGTGCTTATAGTTCCTTCACTCAATTACAATTTGGTCTCAGTCCCTCAAATCACTAATCCCTTAAATTGTATCGTTGTGTTTTGGCCTACCTATTGTGTTTTTAAGGATATTCAAACAAGACGAACGATTGGTTATCGGATTAGGTGGGGCAAATTGTACTACTTGGACCTAGAAGTGAAAGGCACGAACCAGTTACAACAGGCTCTACATACTGGTCCTACCCAAAAAAGAAAGTTGGAGATGAAATTTGGTTATGGCATCGTTGTTTGGGTCATGCGTCGTTTGGCTACTTAAAAAAGTTATTTCCTAAATTGTTTAAGAATGTCGATCTTTCTACTTTTAAGTGTGAAACATGTGAACTGGCAAAGAGTCGTCGTACTTCTTTTTCATCATCATTGAATAAATGCTCAGTTCCTTTTATGTTAATCCATTCTGATGTTTGGGGACCATCCCCGAATAATTCTTTGAGTGGTTTTCGATGGTTTGTCACTTTTATTGATGATTGTACTAGAATGACATGGATTTGTCCTATGAAGTCTAATAGTGAAGTCACTTCTTTATTTCAGTGATTTCATAAATAGATTAGCACCCAATATAATGCTACTATTCAGGTAGTTTGAAGCGATAATGGAGGCGAATATATGGCTACATCTTTACAGAAAGTCTTTCAACGTCATGGGATTATCCATCAAACTACATGCCCATATACGCCACAACAAAATGGGATTGCAGAAAGGAAGAATCGTCATTTGTTAGAAATGGTCCAGGCATCATTACTTGGGGCGAATGTTCCGATGTCTTACTGGGGTGAAGCACTTTCATCGGCCGCATATTTAATCAATCGTGTTCCATCAGCAATTCTTGACTTTCAAACGCCATTCGATGTACTCCATAAAGCAGTCTTGACTCCTCAAGAATCCAACTTGCCTCCATGAATCTTTGGTTGTATTGCATTTGTTCACTTACATAAAGAACAACGGAACAAGCTCGAATCTCGTGCAATCAAGTGTATATTTATGGGATATGCATCTAATCAAAAAGGGTATCGGTGTTATTATCCTCCGTCACGAAAAATGTATGTGACTAAGGATGTCGTATTTCATGAAGGAGAGACGTATTTTCAGAAGACTGAACTTTAGGGGGAGCATTGTAGTGAAGTTCAAACTCTTGATTGTAGTAATAACGACAAGCTAATTCAAGTCGAGATCTCACCACAAGTTTCAGTAATGCCGAGTTTGCCACAATCGTCAGAACCAAGTTCACTAAGTCCAAACTTACAATTGCCCCCGCCTAATACAAATAACCAATCATCTTTCTATGACACGCCTACGTCTGAATATCAGGTACATTCTCCTGAACCTTTTAAAAGACAACTCCCTCCCTGAAACAATAGAGGTATTCCGAAACCAACATATGAACCTGATCTTACCAGTAAAGCCAAATACCCCATGAGTAATCATGTGTCTTATGATAAGCTATCTGAATCGAATAAGTCATTTGTATATCAGTTATCCTCTGTATCTATTCCTAACAGTGTACAGGAAGCCTTTAATGATCCAACATGGAAAGTAGCAATGGATGAGGAGATGAGATCCTTGAAAAAGAATGGCACATGGGATACAGTTGAATTACCACCAGAAAAAAGGCAGGTCGGTTACAAATGAGTGTATACGGTAAAATATAAGGCGGATGGAACCATTGAAAGATACAAAGTAAGACTGGTAGCAAAAGGTTACACCCAGACTCAAGGAATCGATTATTTAGAGACATTTGCACCGGTGGCAAAAATCAATACAGTACGTGTCTTGCTCTCGTTAGCTACAAATCTGGATTGGCCACTATAACAATTTGACATAAATAATGCTTTTTTGCATGGGGATTTAGAAGAAGAAGTATATATGGAATTTCCACCAGGGTACGAAGTCCCTGTGGAACACAAAAATAAGGTATGCAAATTGAAAAAGTCTCTGTATGGTTTGAAACAATCTCCCAGAGCTTGGTTCGGAAGATTCACTGGGTCGATGAGGAAATTTGGTTACAAACAGTGCAATTTTGATCATACATTATTTTTAAAAAGGTGCAATGAGAAGATCACGGCACTCATCATTTATGTTGATATGGTAGTTACCGAAAATGACTCACAAGAATGAGAAGCTCTAAAGGAGTATCTATCTCGGGAATTTGAGATAAAAGATCTTGGCGAATTGAAGTGTCTAGGTCCTCCAAAGGCATATTTCTATCTCAGAGAAAGTATGCACTGGATTTGTTATGTGAAACCGAAATGTCTGCTTATCAGCCATCAGAAACACCCATGGAAGAAGGTTTGAAATTGGAAATCGAAGCTGATCAAGTACATGTCGATAAAGAGCGCTATCAGAGATTGGTAGGAAGGTTAATGTACTTAGTGTAGGTCGAAAAATACCCTAGAGGGGGGTGAATAGGGTTTTTAAAACTTAATCGAATTTTTAAAATCGATTTAAAAATGTTTAATGTCTATATCAATCAAGCAATCAAGAAACAAAGTTAATTCCAATCATAAAGTATAAATATCACAATATAAGAGATCAAGAGATAGAAAAATTGAATCGATAAAAGTCGAAGACTTTTTGTCCACACGGTTCGGCTTGTTAGCCCCTACTTTCGCGCTCGGTTAGTACCCCCAGAATTTCCACTATTTCCGATCTTCTTCCAGGTGAAGATCAAACATCTACAAGTGTATTCTTCTCACACATTCTTACAACTATTGAATCTCCCTCAATACTCTCACAAGATTTCACTCTTGCTATCTTAAGAGACAAACCTCTCTTAATGTTTGAAAGAAAAGATTTGGTGACTAACACCAATGTACAATAGCTCTATAGTGTATGAAGATTGCAATTTAAGTTCACACTAAGAGATATCAAATTTGATCAATAAAATATAGCTCAAAATAAAGATGATTGATCAAAAGCAATGTTCTTAAATCTTTGAAAATGAATGTAGATGAAGAGAATAGTGTAGGAATGATTCAAGAGTGTTTAAATAAGTCTTAGAAGGTGTATATATAGTCTAAGACATCATATGACCGTTTGGAGGGAGTTGGTAAGAGTTTGGTGCCAAAAATGGTAAAAAATCAGAACTCCAACGGCAATATTCTGGGCCATCAGTCGACTGAGCAAGGCTCCTTAGTCGACTGAGTGAGCCTCAATCGACTGAGCCTCTTTGCTTAGTCGACTGATGAGCACTGTCCATCAGGCCAAAATCCCAATTTTTGCACTTTTGCAAATAAACTCTAAAACCAATTTTAATGCTTGGGGAAGATAAAATATAGGTTCCTAAGACACCTATTTTTGTTAGAGCTTCAAATAAGATCATTTAGAATAAAAATGAATTTAATAAAAAAACGGTTTTCGCCAAAAGAAGTGTTTTGGAAAGATCTTGAAGAAACTTTGTTTTGATCAATCTAGTTATGTAAAAACAAAGTATATGAGCTATATTAAGAATCAAACATGAACCTTTACAAAGGTAACTAAATCACTCACTCAAATAGAAACTAATGAGTCTTCGAGGGCTTTGATTGTATCTTCATTTCTTTTTTTCCTTGGCTTATCATTCATCATAGAAGTGCCATTGATAGAGCATTAATCATAGAAGCTTTGTGATGTGTGAGATATTGATAGCGTAAAACTTTGTAGGTGAATGATCTCTATTTTGGCTTTTCGATTTTGTCCACGTGTGATCAATTTAATGTGGCTATAACTTTAAACATCAACTTAATTAAATTACACATGATTAATGTTATTGTTATTATCAAAACAAGATTAGTGACTATAAGGTCAATAATCTCCTCCTTTTTGATGATGACAATAAATTAATGTGTGTTTGCGATTAAGAAATATAAGTTGAGTTTTCTAAAGGGAAAACTCCCCCTCAAACTATGCATAAAATAGAATAAAGCAGGCATGCACAACAAGAGTTCAAACCAATGCAGAATCTTAATTAACACTTCAAACTTTATCTAAAATTCAACATAATTAGATAAAATACTAGAGTTATAACCATATTAAAATCATAACAAACGCATAAAACTAGAGTTGATAGAAGTTTATAGAGAAAGCATAATAAGCATACTAGATAAAGTGTGTACCAAACACTTATTATTTTTTCCCCCGTTGTCATGATCAAAAAGAGGAGAAGAGAAGGAGATCACTCGTCGGGACCTTCTTGTGGCCATTGACCCCATTCTTGATTGCCATGCCATGGATTCCACGATGGAAAGACATAGTCAGGGTGGTATTGGAGGAATGCGGCTTCATGTGCTCTTTGCCTTTCCTCAATGCGATTGAATCTAGTGTTCATGGTCACCGAGAGATGTTGGATGGCTTGCAAGATAGCTTCATTTGGATGTGGCGTGTGAATGGCTTGTTGAGAACTAGTGGGAGCTTGAGTGGAAGTTCCTTAAGGAGGAATGTCTTGTTCCATGGGCTCGGTTTGACCCATGTTCTCATCATCATCACTATCGCGTCCTCATCAATGTCAAGAGGATCATTTGAAATCCATTCACCGTTCTCTATGTGATATCCCATTTGACGAATAGTCTTGGCACTGTAGGTTTCATCGAATGTAGGAACAATGATTTCCATCTCATCTTCAAGGTGAACGTCATAGAATTGAAATAGTCGAGTGAGTGCCATAGCATATACAAATCCTTGTTTCTTGCGATTGGTGATACCAAGAAAATGATTGAACATGAGATCGGTATAGTCAAGCTTGTGTCCCATAAAAATAGCCCATACCAAAAAGGTGTCCAAAGCATTTACTGAAGCTCGGCTACCTCGTCTTGGAACAATAGAATACCCGAGTATGGAGTGGATGAGTCGGTTTTGCAAGGTAAGCATAGATGCTTTGATTTCTAGTCCCGCACCACTATTGTGATGTTTATAGCGTCGTTTAAGAATTGTAGACAATGCTGTGGATTTCTCAAACCCAAAAAGATTGCCAAAATTTGACGGTAAGTCCGTCACATTCTCGGTTGGAAAACCAAATTCGACTAAGATCCATCTTAGTGAAGCTAATCATTCGTCTATTTATTAGAGTGTTAAGACAAAGCTTGTTGGGACGACCGGAATCAAATGCCGGGTGATGAAGGTTAGCGTAAAATAATCTAACAAGACGGGGATAGACATTCTCGCGAATCGTAAGGAAATTTATGATGCCTTGCCTACGAAAAAGAGCAGTGATATTAAGTCTATATAAAGAAAATAGCTCAATGTTGAATTGTTTACCTTTGACAATGGTATGAATAGCATAGTTGGAGTTAAAGTTTGCTTGAACTTCGTCGGAGATGAACAACGGTGGCCATGGAGCTTGTGTAGGAGCGGGCGATGATGTACCTACTTGCGGTACATATTTACTAGGGCGACGAGAGCGAGATGGTTGAGACATATCTATAGAGATTGGGTGAAGGATATATAGGTTTAGAAAAATTAGGGTTTGAAGAGAAATTGGAGATTTTTGGGTTAAAAAATTTTGTTTAGATGAGGGAAAATGATAGGAAATTGTTTATGTGGGAAAAGTGGAATGATTTTGTCAAGAAATTTGATGTAAGGTTGTGTTGTAGGAGAAGGTTCAACAATGGAGGCTAGGGTTAGGGTTAGATGGATAATGAGATGGGTTTGAGTGATTTGGGGTGAAAAAGGTGTGATTTGGGGTTAATTTGGTGTAGGATAAAGATGTATGGTTTAAATTGCGTTTTGGTGAGGAGTTTAGAGATTTAGGTTGATTTGTGAAGGTTTGTGGTGTTTATGGAGAGGGAGAACTCGAAAAGGATGGAGAGGAGAATGAAGAAAAACAGGGGAAAACAAGGTTTTAAGAGAACAGCTCTCAGCCAAGCATCAGTCGACTGATGAAGGCCCTTCAGTCGACTGATGAAGGCTTAGTCGACTGAGTGATGTCCCTTAGTCGACTGATTGGCTCTGTCAAGCCCAGATTTGCTCATTTTTGCTCTTTAGGCCAAATGGAAATTTGAAGTGCAATTGTGGGCCAATTATGTACTATAATACAATTATTAGAACACAAAATAACATGTAAATGAAATACATGAAACTAGGATGCTTGTTACACAAAAATTTATCAATTAACAACACATTTTTGTAAGCTTTATAAACAAGCATAATTGATCAATATACATGAATATTTTGGTTAACTAGATATCACATGCTCTAGTCATACCAAGTTCACGTCGAATAGTGCAAAAGCGATCAAATGGAAGTGGCTTAGTGAATATATCCGCAAATTGCGATTCGGTGCCAACGAATTCAATATCAACATAACCTTTTTGCACATGATCACGAATAAAACGATATCTTATCTCAATGTGCTTAGTACATGAATGTTGTATGGGGTTCTTGGTCAAGCTAATGGCACTAGTGTTGTCACATTTTATGGGAATGTGGCTAAGAGTAATTCCAAAGTCCTCTAGTTGTTGTTTAATGTACAAAGTTTGTGCACAACAACTTCCGGCCGCCACATATTCGGCTTCGGCCGTTGAAAGAGCCACCGAGTTTTGTTTCTTGCTTGACCAAAATACTAGTATGTGTCCTAAGAAATGGCAAGTGCCACTAGTTCTTTTCCTATCAATTTTGCAACCGGCAAAATTCGCATCGGAATAACTAATCAAGTCAAATGAGTTCTCTCTTGGGTACCATAAACCCAAGGAGCTAGTACCAGAAAGATAACGGAAAATCCGTTCTATAACAAGTAAATGTGACTCTTTAGGATCCGCTTGGAATCGTGCACAAAGACAGACACTAAACATAATATCCGGCCTAGACGCTGTCAAATATAATAGACTACCGATCATACCTCGATATTTCTTGATGTCTACGCTCTTACCAATCTCGTCTTTGTTGAGCTTCAATATTGAACTCATAGGAGTGCTCATGGATTTGGCGCCTTCCATGTCGAATTTCTTCAAAAGCTCCTTCACGTAATTCTCTTGATTGATGAAGATGCCTTCTTTGCATTGCTTCACTTGTAATCCAAGGAAGTAGTTCATTTCTCCCATCATGCTCATTTCGAATTCCTTTTGCATACATGTGGAAAAATCTTTACAAAGATTTTCGTTAGTAAAACCAAATATAATGTCATCAACATAGATTTGTACAAGTAGCATGCTATTGTCATGATTTTTGATAAATAAGGTAGTATCAATTTTACCTCTAACAAAACCATTGTTAATAAAAAAAAATGAGCTAAGTCTATCATACCATGCTCTAGGTGCTTGCTTTAAGCCTTACAAAGCTTTAGATAGCTTAAACACATAATCCGGATAAACATGATTTTCAAAACCGGGAGGTTGTTTCACATAAACTTCCTCTTCAATAAAACCATTCAAGAAAGCACTTTTCACATCCATTTGATATAATTTAAAATTCTTAAAACATGAATAAGCAAGTAGCATGCGAATGGCTTCTAAACGAGCTACGGGTGCATATGTTTCTTCATAATCAATGCCCTCCTCTTGATTGTATCCTTGGGCAACAAGTCTAGCTTTATTTCTAACAATTACACCACTTTCATCCTTTTTGTTACGAAATACCCATTTAGTACCTATAATAGTGTGATCATTAGGTTTGAGAACAAGTGTCCACACTTTGTTTCTCTCAAATTGATTGAGCTCTTCTTGCATAGTCATCATCCAAGATTCATCTTGTGCGGCTTCAATTATGTTTTTGGGCTCATATTGAGAAACAAATACCACATTATTGCAAACATTTCTTAAGGATAATCTAGTCATAACCCTACTAGATGGCTCTCCAAAAATTTGATTAATTGGGAGGTTGGATACGAATTTCCAACTCCTAGGCAAATCATTCGAGTTTTGCTCGGTTGTGTTTTCTAACTCCTTAGGAGGAGCTTGAGCACTCGAATTCTCTTCCTTAGATGTATCATTAATTTGAATATTTGAAATCTTTTGAATAATTTCAACATCATCATCGGAACGTACTATGGGTGAGAAAGGATTTGACTCATCAAATACAACATGCATAGACTCTTGGACTACCAAACTTTTCTTGTTATAAACTCTATATGCTTTACTATTAATGGCATACCTAAGAAATATTCCTTCATCGGACTTAGCATCAAATTTTCCCAAGTGATCATGATCATTCAAAATAAAACATTTACAACCAAAAACTTTAAAATATGCAATATTTGGTTTCTTGTCATTCAATAACTCATAGGGTGTCTTATCTAACTTTTTATGAATGATAATACGATTAATCACATACCATGCGGTGTTAACGGCTTCCACCCACAAATACTCCGGCAAAGAATGTTCATTAAGCATAGTCCTAGACATCTCTTGAAGAGATCTATTTTTCCTCTCAACAACACCATCTTGTTGAGGAGTTCTAGGTGCCAAAAAATTATGATCAATGCCATGCTCATCACAAAATATTTCAATATTAACATTATCAAATTCTCTACCTCTATCACTCCTAACATGCACAATAGAAACACCTTTTTCATTTTGAACTTTTCTACAAAATTTTGTAAAGACATGTGGAGTTTTACTTTTGTGGGAAAGAAAGAACACCCAAGAAAATTTAATGTAATCATCAACAATAACAAGAGTGTACAATTTGCCACCTAGGCTAGGAACTGAAATAGGACCACACAAATCAAGATGCAACATATCAAGTGGTCTAGATGTAGTAATATCCTTTTTAGACTTGAAAGAAGATTTGTGTTGTTTACCAAGTTGACATGCATCACAAATTTTATCTTTAACAAATTTGGTTTTAGGCAATCATTTAACAAGCTCTTTCTTAGACAAAACATGAATTAAATCCATATTAGCATGTCCTAGTCTCCTATGCCATAACCAAGATACATCATTTATAACGGATAAGCATTTAACAACTTGTTGTGATAAATCATCAAGTTCAAGAGAATACACATTGTTAGTTCTATATGCAACAAGTAAAATGGAATCATCACTAACATTCTTAACAATGCAACGATCGGATTTAAAAATAACTTCATAACCATTATCACATAATTGACTAATGCTAAGTAAATTATGCTTCAAACCATCAACTAATAGAATATTATCAATACATGTAGAATGCTTACCAACCTTACCTATACCGATGATTTTTCCCTTGGCGTTGTCCCCAGAAAGTCACATTCCCTCCTCGCTTGAGAATAAGACTTAAGAAGTTGTTTTTGTTTCCCGTCATGTGCTTTGAGCAACCACTATCCAAGAACCACTTGGTTTTGCTACCCTTGGCTTTCAAGCACTCCTACACCATAACCTTAAGTAACTTCTCCTTTGGTACCCAAAATGTGTTGGGTCCTTTTGGGTTAGCAAACATAATAGTTCCTTTAGAAACCCAAGCAAGCTTCCTCTTAGGGAAACTTTCATTCCTATAGAAACAATGATCCACATAATGAGTATTTCTACCACAATATGAGCAAAGATGAGTGCGATCATGAGGTGTATATGTTTTAAAAAAGTTTTTGTAATCCTTTTGGTTGTTAATTTGGTTGTAACCCAAACCGGCTTTGTCAAATACACACCTTTGCATTCCTAATAGTTTATCCAAATTGTCCTTTCCATTAGTGAATTTGGCTAAGCTATTAGTTAGATCATCCACTTGATCTTTTAATTTGACATTTTCTACTACAAGTGTGTTTGGAAATTTCCTTTTCCTTTCCTTTCTTTAAAGTTTTGATTTCATTTTTCAAAACCGTATTTTCTTTCTCAAAAATTTCACACTTGTTAGAAACTATCAAATTTTCCTTTTTGAGGCTTGCATACTTTTTAGATAGATTTTCAAACTTGCTATACAATTCCTCAAACATTTTATATAATTCATCGTAGTCATTCTCATCATGAGCATCATTTATGGATACATTATCATCACTAAATGAATCATAAATAGAGTCTACCTCATTTTCTCTTGCCATAAGGCAAAGGTTTGCCGTCTCCTCGTCGCTAGAGTCGGCGTTGGACTCACCCTTTTCGGAATCACTCTAAGTGCCTTTGAGGGCATGTCTAACTTGTTTGAAGGCTTTGTCTCTTTTATCTCTTCTCTCCTTTCTTCTAACCGGACAATTAGTTTTGAAATGTCCCGGTTCATGACAATGGAAACATTTCTTGACTTCTTTGTTTTCAACTTTTGGTTGAATTGATCGATCATTGTTCCTCTTTGATGAAGAACCAAAATTGTTTCCTTTTCCTTGAAACTTCTTCTTCTTGGCTAGAAATTTCATGAAATTTCTAGAAAGAAGAGTCAAGTCTTGATCATCACCCATTGACTCTTCATCATCGTCTTGTTGACTTGCTTTGAGAGCAAGAGTCTTCTTGCCTTTTGAATCCACTTCTTCTTCTCTCTCTAATTCCTTCTCATGGGTTTTAAGTGAACTCAAGAGTTCATCCATGCTTAGCTTCTTGAGATTTTTGGCTTCTTGAATAGCCATTACTTTGGGTCTCCACTTCTTGGGAAGAGTTCTAAGAATTTTTCGAATCTTGTCTTCATTAGAGTAAACCTTTCCAAGGAGATCTAAAGCATTAGTGATAATGGAGAATGTACTATACATAGAAGCAAGTGATTCATTAGGCTCCATTTTGAAGTGTTCATAATCATGAACAAGCATATCAATATTGTTATCCTTGACTTATGAGGTTCCCTCATGAGCAACCTCTAATTTGTCCCATATTTCTTTTGCGGTTTTACAACTAGAAATTCTGTTGTATTCGTCCATAGTTAATGCACAATGCAAAGAATTTAAGGCTTTGCCATTAAATTGGATTTTCTTAATGTCATTCTCATCATAATCAGAAATAGACTTAGGAGTGACATTACCCCTTTCATCGGTTTTGGTAATCTCATAGGGTCCAATGAGTGTAACCCTCCATTGTTCAAAATCACTAGCTTGAAGAAAAGTACACATGCAATTTTTCCAATAACTATAATTTTTGCCATCAAATAGAGGTGGCCTAGTGGTGGAAGAACCTTCGTTAAGTCCGGTTCCTTGATAGATAGACATGATCGTAAACTCTAAGATTGTAAGATCAAAACAAGAGTACAACCTCTGATACCAATTGTAGGTCGGAAAATACCCTAGAGGGGGTGAATAGGATTTTTAAAACTTAATCGGATTTTTAAAATCGATTTAAAAATGTTTAATGTCTATATCAATCAAGCAATCAAGAAACAAAGTTAATTCCAATCACAAAGTTAAATATCACAATATAAGAGATCAAGAGATAGAAAAATTGAACCGATAGAAGTCGAAGACTTTTTGTCCACACGGTTCGGCTTGTTAGCCCCTACTTCCGCTCTCTGTTAGTACCCCGAGAATTTCCACTATTTTTGATCTTCTTCCGGGTAAAGATCAAACTTCTACAAGTATATTCTTCTCACACACTCTTACAAGTATTGAATCTCCCTCAATACTCTCACAAGATTTCACTCTTGCTATCTTAAGAGATAAATCTCTCTTAATGTTTGAAAGAAAAGATTTGGTGACTAACACCAATGTACAATAGCTCTATAGTGTATGAAGATTACAATTTGATCAACAAAATATAGCTTAAAATAAAGATGATTGATCAAAAGCAATGTTCTTAAATCTTTGAAAATGAATGTAGATGAAGAGAATAGTGTAGGAATGATTCAAGAGTGTTTAAATAAGTCTTAAAAGGTGTATATATAGTCTAAGACGTCATATGGCCGTTTGGAGGGAGTTGGTAAGAGTTTGGTGCCAAAAATGGTAAAAAATCAGAACTCTAACGGCTATATTCAGGGCCATTAGTCGATTGAGCAAAGCTCCTTAGTCGACTGAGTGAGCCTCAGTCGACTGAGCCTCTTTGCTTGGTCGACTGATGAGCACTGTCCATCAGGCCAAAATCCCAATTTTTGCACTTTTGCAAATAAGCTTTAAAACCAATTTTAATGCTTGGGGAAGGTAAAATATAGGTTCCTAAGACACCTATTTTTGTTAGAGCTTCAAATAAGATCATTTAGAATTAAAAATGAATTTAATAAAAAAACGGTTTTTGCCAAAAGAAGTGTTTTGGAAAGATCTTGAAGAAACTTTGTTTTGATCAATCTAGTTGTGTGAAAACAAAGTATATGAGCTATATTAAGAATCAAACATGAACCTTTACAAAGGTAACTAAAGCACTCACTCAAATAGAAACTAATGAGTCTTCGAGGGCTTTGATTGTATCTTCATTTCTTTTCTTCCTTGGCTTATCATTCATCATAGAAGTGCCATTGATAGAGCATTAATCATAGAAGCTTTGTGATGTGTGAGATATTGATAGCGTAAAACTTTGTACGTGAATGATCTCTATTTCGGCTTTTCGATTTTGTCCACGTGTGATCAATTTAATGTGGCTATAACTTTAAACATCAACTTAATTAAATTACACATGATTAATGTTATTGTTATTATCAAAACAAGATTAGTGACTATAAGGTCAACTTGCTTTCCTTCTTCAATTGTTCATTTAATCTGGCCACATTTAGTTACAAGCCTATTGTCAATTCAAGCCTTTGCTATCAAGTACTATAATAAGTGAAAATGGCAGCAAATATTAGATTGGCTTATAACTTGAGTATTGAAACATAAGTAGGAAAAAAAAGGTACGTATATGTATAAATTACTAGTAAGTATAGCGAGTTGGTGTCTATATGTGTATATATACCCCTTATAAACATTATCACATATAGTAAAACAAAATAAAGCAAATGGAATCTTAACATAAAAGACGTTATATTCTCTTATCTAGCACTTACGTCTTCTTCAAGAACTTGATGTTCAATGGAAGTATTGTTCTGTTTCTCGACATTTTCAACTACAAGTGGATTTTCTTTAGCCTGTTATGAATTTAATGAAAAAGAAAAATTAAATTGGTGGAATCATATAATCTGAAGGCATTTTCACAAAAAAAAGAGGATATATTCTTCATATAAAAAAAAAAAGAAGCACACATTAGTGTGTACCTCCTTTGCAGTTTTATTTGGCAAATCGCTTTTAGTGACCTCAGGCCTTTTGTTTTCACCACTAACAAGAAGTCAAAAAATCAGGTAAAACTGAATTATAATGGATTTATTAAAAGAAAAACAATATATATATAAAAGTTTAAAAACTTTTGTAATCAAATTCCTCCTTAATTTACAGCATGTTCTCTACCTTCATAGCCTGAGAGATTGGGGATATCTATCGTATGATTTATCTTTCTTAAGTATTTTTCCCATCGGCTAAAGGCAACTTGCACCAGATTAGCGAAATCTATGTCATAAATTCTCTACATGTCCATACATAGAGTTATAACTACAATAAAATCACAAACGAAAAAGAATTTACAGTTTACGCAGTTATACTTGAAGTCACACAAAGGAAACAGTCAAGACTAACAACAATTTCGAATTAGCAAAAAAATGCTTCAGAGACAAAGTTAACAACCTTATACAACATTCTCTCATATCACCAGAATGTTAAAACATGTCTCCAATCAGATACAAATTAATACCATATTTTCCAAAATTTCTCAAATTAATGGAATATTAAACATGTCTAGGGTCAGATGCAAAATAATACAAAAAATTTAAATTGGAAAAAATATCAAACATGTCTTGGATCTTGTAATAATTTAAGCCTTCAGAAGGAGTTTGTATTATTTTGTGTCGCAACAGTAGTAATCGATTATTACCTGAAGAGAGATGAAGCAGCTTCAAAACCCTAGGTCGCAAGAGGAGAAATCGATTTGGGATGAAGAAACTTTAAAACCCTAGTTCACAATATGAGTAATCAATTTGGGATGAAGTGCAATAAAACCTTAGAAGACATTCGAAGTATCTGGTCTTTGAACCAATCGATTCACGTCAATACCAAATCCACTAAGTTGAGCGAATTAGGTAATGAGAAAGAGATATATGATGGTGGAAGGATTGGATGGTATGGTTGATGCGATGACTTATGTGTATATATATATATATATGTAAAGCTAGAATAGCTATAAAGATGTCGAACTTTAAGAGAAAGAGAGAAATATTAAGTAATATTTGAAATATGTGAAGAAGATTTAGGAGGTAGGAGTGTCGTAACATTTGGGGGAAAAAAGGAGGGATAATACATAAAGGGTCTTGTGGTTTCCCGCTCATAAGCGAGACACATTTGTCTCGGTTCGCAACTAGGCTAACCTTTAAGGCCATATTGTCACGGTCCAAAACCGTGAATTTTATAAAAAAAACTCAACACACAGTTATCTACATGGGTGTGGTAGCTCTTTTTACAAGTTGTAATGGTTGATAACCATGATAAGCAGCGACAAACATTTATCACGGTTATAAACCGTAACAAACCCTCTGCATCGTTTGGTGACATTTTGCCCATTTTGGTGTTTAGCACCATGTAATTACTTGTTCTATATTGTTGATAAATCAGTTTAGCACTTTCAAGATAAGTAATATATGTGTGGACATGGGTGTTTAAATTGTTTTAGCACCTCCAGTTTGATTATCTTTTGTTCACTTTTTGTGCTAAGTATATTTTAGCACCATTCTAATGTTGACATTTGGTGCTAAAACAATTTTAGCGCCATGTAATTTAGTTATTCTTTTTTGAACAAAAGTGGTGCTAAACTTGTTTTTCTGTTACGGCTAGTTACTCTATTTTGATAAATGGTGCTATAACCTTTTTATCTCCTTGAACTTTACATGTTATCTGTTTTGATATTTGTTATAAAACTTGTTTATCACCTTGAACTTATCTATTTTTTACTGAGCTAGTGCTTTTAAATTTTTTTTAGTATCTTGATTTTGAAAAACTTGAAGATGTTTGTTTCTCTGTTTTTATGTGGTTTACAGTCCTGATTTTGCACTATTTGTTTGTGAATTTATTGAGAGACTTCCTCGGGGTGAGGAAGTTCCAAAAGCTATGGACATAAAATTGATGCAAATGAAGCAAGCTAAAATTACTTATCAGTTGTTGTCTTATAAGAATCATAGCTGGGAACTTGAAACCGAAACAGTTCCCAAGGAACTTTTTCTCGAGGGAGTTGATGATAAAGTTCCCGATAAAGGTGCTGGTGATAGTTTTAATTCAATTATTGATTGCACGATAACATTTATAGTGGAAAATGTAGAAGAATTTGATGTGTAGTTATTTTTGTAAGTATATTTGTAATTATATCTATGAATATATATATATTAGAAAATGTGGAAAAATAGAATTTGATGATTAATGATTTTTGTAAGCATAGTTATTAGCTTTTCTTCTCATAAAAAGTCATTTTTAGCACCACTTGTTAACACACACAACAAGTATTGTTATCATTTTCACACATAAAAACTTTGTTTAATGTGTTGAAACTCTCTTAGCATCACCTGTCAACACACATGACAAGTAATTTGATGGTGATAAAAGTCATTTAGCACCACCTATCAACAAACAATAATAAAGAATCTGATGGTGCTAAAAGTCATTTAGCACAACCTTCCAAACATAAAAAACTATGTCGATAGTGCTAAAAGTCATTAAAACCATCAACACACAATAACAAGTATTCTAATAGTGCTAAAAGCCATTGAGCACCACCTTTCGAAAAAACCAAGTTGATGGTTCTAAAAGCCATTTAGCACAACCTTTCGAACATAAAAATCATGTCGATTGTGCTACAAGCCATTTAGCACCATGAACACATAGTAACAAGTATTCTAATGGTGCTAAAAGCCATTTAGCACCACATGTCAACATACATTAACAAGTATTCTGATGGTGCTAAAAGTCATTTAGAACCACGAACACACAGTAACAAGTATTTAATGGTGCTAAAAGCCATTTAGTACCACATTTTGAACACAAAAAACTATGATGATGGTGATAAAAATCCATTTAGCACTATGAACACACAGTAACAAGTATTTTCATGGTGCTAAAAGTCATTTAGCACTGCCTTTCAACAAACTAAAAAGTAGTCAAATGGGGGCATTACAATTTTAGCACCTTTTCTAAGAAACAAATTTAAGAATTATACGGAATATGCACTACCAATCAAAAGGTGCTGGACAGGTTTTTTATATATTTCTTCTTCTCCTTTCATCCTCATTTCACCCCACCATTGGAGAGCCTTAGAGAGAGAAGTGAGGAGTGAATTGAGGGGATATTATGAGATAAATCTATGTGTATTATTCCCCACCAAATCATCATCTCCATCATCATCTTCATCCAAATCCTCCATGGCTAGGGTTTTGGAAGCTCAAATTGGGGATTTTCGCATCTACGCGTTTTCGACTCGATTCTTCCGCAATACTTCGAGGGATTGACCCTCTTAAGGTGGGAACAATATTATTAAAGCTTGTTTTCAAAGTTATTACAACATATTTACCCCAAATCAATGAAACCTAGGGTTTTCTCTATAAATGCATGTTCATGGGTTTTGGGATCAATTCTTCTTGATTTTTGGTTTGGTTTATGCTTGATTTGATTATATATTACGGATTTTATGATAAGCCCCAATTTCTATGTTGTTTTTGGTGAGATTGGTATAAAACCCTTATGTGCGGATATGATAGTGAATTGTATGCTATAGTACGCGTACTTACGGGGCTATACATGGTTTTAAAAGTATATTTTGGACAAAGTTACATATATTAGTGGTATTGTTGTTGTGTTTTAAGTTATAAACCATATTTATGAGATTTTCTACTTACCTAGCCAGTCCGTAAGTATGCTGGTCAACTAGATAAATATGTTTTGAATGAATGAAGTCTTTAAATCATATTGGGAGGCTAATTGGGAACTCGTATACCCTATTTGATTATATTAGACTTGGCTTGGGGCCAATTTGATGAAAGTTATGAAACCTCCCAAACTAAGGATTTTTATGGTTTCCTTTCTTAACTGACGGACTTGGCAGATCTTGTTAAATCTCAACAATACCACTAAATGTTTTACACTATGGATATATACATATATACAAGTTTTACGAATACATATGGAATGTATGCATATTCATATCTATATATCTGTTGGATTCTATATTCTTATGATTTCATGGATTTGATGAGTTTATTGTTATTTGGATATATTATCGGATGGCCACACCGTTCGTACTAGATAGATGGTGATTATCGGTAGCGTATAGCCTTGGTGGCTACGTGAGTATTATTGTAGCGTATGCCTTTATGGCGGCGTGAGGTAGCGTATGCCTGTGTGGCCAGCGTCTAGGTGGACCTGGTAGGTGGTCCCTGCCTTGGGCAGAAGAAACCGAGTTGCCGGCTATCTCTGTACAGTAGATTTATGAAAATCCTAGACGTGAGTTGATATATGTGATTGATGTGATAAATCTAGTCGCGGTGTTGTGGCATATACTGTATGATGATGTATATATATACGTTGCCTTTCTTGTACTTTGGGTTGGGGGCATTATATATACATTTCACGAAAGGTTTCCATGCATTAGCTACTTCACATGTGTATATGTATTTATATTTGTATATACGAAGAGAAATATGATTTATTACCGAGAAGCAGCTTATAAACTAAATTTACTTTCATTAAATTGCATCGCATGGCATGCAGGATTTCTAACCTATTTTTCTATACGAACTCTTATAGTTCCCACTGAGCCCGTTTGGCTCACTCCCATTTTCCAAACCAGGTTTTGCAGGTATTTCCCGGGGAACAGTGCGCTCACCAAGTCTAGATAGCTCTGATGGACTTTGATCACCTAAGTCGTTAGGAAACGACTTATGTACTAGTTGATTAGTTAGTAAATGATTATGTACTATAGTGTTATATTTTGATATAAAACTTATTGAGATTGGGACCTCATTGGAGGCTTTGTATAAATGACTTGCCTTTAATGTGGAGTATTTATTGGAAATGGATTAAGTGTACATTTTAACAGGTTTTGGTTTACTTTTATGAACAAACTCCACATGCCAAATTTTCTAAAATTACTACTTTATATAGAATTCCCTTTTTATATAAGTTATGATCTATGCCTTATCACCCGTCGTCACGTACGACACCGTGATTAACCGGGTCCCGGAGGTGAAATCCTCTCAACGGGATTTCGGGGCGTCACAGAGTGCATGTCGGTAAAAGTTTGTGTCGAGGCTTATCTAAAGCAAAGTGTGGTGCAATGATTGGTTTTCAAGGTTGATCATTGTTGCCAATGGCTATACACATACTCACACGGTTCATGCATACAAGCGATACTTTTGATTGTATTAGAATTGTGATTTCCCAAATATATCTCTTGCTAATGCTACATTGAATTGGCTTAGGTCTTTGCCAAACTACATTAGAAAGATTTTGCAGGATGGAGATTGTATCGAGATATGGATTTTATTTGTAATCACGAATTTTGTGGGTATATTCACTGCAAACCCTCACGAGACATAACTTATTTTACTAAGGAAGACCTAGAGGTTGACAGGCTTGTTGCATATGCTAAATGCAATTGTTTAGGTTAGGATGTGTTCTCATTTTTTGTGTTTTCAGTTATTCGTTCCATCTTATTTGTACTTCATCGCTAGGGACTAGCAATGAGCTAGTTGGGGGAATGCGATCAAGCCAAAATATTGCATTTTATTACTTGTGTAGATGGCTCAATATGCTAGTTTCGAAAGTTAATGCCCGAAGTTATTACTTGTTTATTCTAAGCCATTTTACAGGTAAAAAATGGTTAAGTATAGATTTGGGATACTAAGAGAAGCACATTGTCACAAAAGTGACGTAATTCTCCTTGCATAATCAATTCTCCCTCCTTTTTTTTAGCAGTTGATCTAATTTAAACTCATTTTTGGGTTGTGAAGCTAAAACTCTTGAATTTTTTGATTAATAGGTCATATAACACCTATAAAAAGCCCTCAAGACACAAAGGAGTTACATATAGCTTCAATTTTCAAAGATTAAGCTAGGGTTTTAGTTAGTTTTAAGAGATATAATTTAATTGAGTTGTTTCTTTTGCTTTCAGTTCTTGTAATCTTGTTTGAGGACAATTCTTAAAGAGTTTATTTATATATATATTGAAATATGTTGAAGTTTAATAAAAAAAATCAATATATCCAGATTTTTAATCTCGTTTCATATTTTTTTTTCGATTATTAATCCTAGATTTTGTATGCCATTATTTTTTTGTTGGATTATTTGTATTATGGTTTATATGCTGAGAATTTAATCTTGTTTATTAAGCATTTTTCTTTCGCCATGTCTTGCTAGTTCGTTAATTAAGGCTTCATAAGGAAGGAGCATGTAGACGTGATAAGTTCATTAATCCAAAGATCATTTTTTTTGTCAAAAAGCAAAAGTAAAAGGTATAATTGAGTGGGACAGTAACACCATACTTTTTCATGGGATAGCAAGTGGTAGGAAAGTTAAAAAAGTGATTAATAAGCTTAAGACTTCTAGTGGTGTGTTGCTCCAGTCGGAGAAGGAGATAGGGAGTGAAATTTTGGGATTTTTCGAGAAGTTTACAAAAAGCGTGAAAGGTAAATTTTCGGCACTGAAGGCCTGGATTGGGCAGCTATTGATAGGGTAGACGGACGGATATTAGAGGAGCCATTTAGACAGGAGGAGGTCAAGTGACTATGCGCAAAAAGTGCGAAATATTACACTCAAGTGTAGGCAGTCAAGTTATAGTATACTTGGGGAAGTCCAAGGTCGAACCACATGGAAGATAAGGGATCTATTTTTTCTAGGTATCTCTCTAGGGGAAAGAAGGGAAAAGAAAAGATGAAAGAATCGGGGAATAAAGAAGAAAATGAAACGAAATTAAAACTATTAATTAACTAAACTAAAACTAAAAGCAAATCTAGTCCTAGGGTGAAAAAATAAAGGGAATCCACAAGCGAAAGTTATCTGCTGCTTCCTAAATGCACTAAGGGAGCATGCAATCAAAATAAAAATAAATAAATTAAATAAAATAGCGTACTAATTGAATAAAACATAATATTAAATGAACTTAAATCAATGAGAAATAGATGTTAGGGGTATCCGTAGTTAGGGAGTACGAAACTAATCAAAGCGGGTAATCCAAATTTAAGTTTAAATAAGATTTTTCTCTAAAATTCCTCTCTTATACTCTCCAAATATCCAATTATATTGTTACTACAATCATATGATATCCCATGCGTGACAAAGATTATATAGACCAGCTTTGAGCAATAGAATTCGACACTGAAGCTTTTTTACTTTGAAAAAGTGTAATTTAGAACCTAGTATTGCTAGTGCGTGACAAAAATAATCCAAGTTGACTACACTTCTCAAAAATTAGTAGCTTAACACTCTTATAAAGTTTGAATAGTTTTGAACGTGATTCAAATCAAATCCATCTTAAAAAGAATGCCGAAAGTAAAAACTAGCACTTTTTCGGCACTTATGTGAATAAATACCAAAATTATCCAATTTACTTAAGAAACTAACCCAAATAATTAGAGAATGAAAATCATACTCAAATTAGCCATGTTAAGGTTTTGGTGCAAAAATCCGTGAATTGACGTTTTGCGGTTCTTAATCAAATCAAACTTTTGAGCTAACTTATGAAAACTACGCATGCAAAGATAAGAAAATACTCATACATTCAGTAGGTGATCTATAACCAATGGAAAAATCAGATTCAAACCTAAATTGGATTACATTCAAAGATTAATTACGCATCCTTCACTACGAACCAATACCAAGATATTTAGCTAAACATATTCAAATTAAATATGAAAATAAACTTAGGAATTATGAAAAATATTGGAAACATACCCAATAATTTAGGAAATCATATTTGAAAACTTTTGGTTTTGGAATTTCTCAATTCCGATTTAAAACGAAGATTTTAAGACTAAAATAGTAAAGAAACGCAAAATCGACAAAAACTGAAGAAAATTGACTAAAATCCTAAAAATTATGGAAAATCAGATTACTCATGATGATCAATAAATCACACACGAATAGTATGAAAAACGATAAGCTATTTGAATACAGAACAAAAATAAAGCATTAATCGATGAAAAAATCGAAAAACCGACAAAATAGACCTACGAACCCTAGAAACAGCCCCTAAAACGAGGGTTTAAGGTTGATTCTGGAATTTATATGATATAAAAAAACTAATCCATGAATAAAAAAGAAAACGAACAATCAAAAGCAATTGAATTGAAATAAAACAGAAAACTAAGGTTTACCCGGTACTCGATTGAAACTTGAATTGAAACTGAATTTAATGATGAATTATTGTAGGATACACTGATGTTCCAGCCTCCAAATACAATAAGTAAACTAACTAACAATTATTTTGAAGAAAGAATGAAGAAATCTTTCAAAGTTCGATCAACAGACAAGCGCAAAAACTCTCAAGAAAGTTAATGTGCATACCCTAAAATATGAGATATATGACCCTTTATATAGTACACAAGTGTCTCTGGTCATGGGTTGAATAATCCTTGAAGAAACAAGTCAAAAAGGGCCAAAAACAAAAAATATGACCAAATTTGAAGTGCGGATCGATCCTAGTGTGGGGATCAATCCTCATGATTTTTTTTCTTTTTTTTCCTTATGACTACTTCTTATTTTACTCATAACTTTTTGTTCCGAATTTTGATTGATGCACCATTTTCTCCTACGCGTAGGTAATTTAAAGCTCCACTACTTTTATTTCTGGAGATTTTTTCAAATTTCCAATGTAGAAAAACTTTGATTAGCTTCAATTTTGAACTTTTTACTGTAGTTCTTGGTTTTGCTCAAACACTTTCGGAATTAATTTGAATGAGCTTCTTTCCTCTTGGGATCACTCTTAGATACTTGCATTCACTTCATTGGTTTTTGGGGACTTGCTAATCTCTTCTTGCTAATACTTTGGGGGGTAGTTTGCGGAGTTTTCCTCGCCTTGGGCCTCGGAATGGATAATGACTTTTTCTTCGGACCTTCTTCTTGCACTTTTTCGCTTTCACCCTTCTATCTTGCATACATCCTTAGTTTCTTAACCACTTTAGGCCTGCAAAATGGTTTAATAACACAGAAATACAATGCAATGCATTCTTTTCATACGTAAACTGAATTGACATGCAATTTTCGGTTTTAAACAGTAACTAGAAGCTAATTGAGCCTTGTTTAAGGGTTTAGAAATGCAATTTATGGGCTCAATCATCAAGGCAGCCTTATTCCTTTGTGAAAAGGGATAAAGCTCTTAGGCTAGATGGGTTTACAATGGAGGCATTGCACCATGGGTGGGATACAATTGAAGAGGATATGATGAAGGTTTTCAAGGAATTCTATGACAACGGAGTGGTTAATGTGAAAACAAATGCCATTTTCATCTGTTTTATTTCGAGAAAGCTTAATTCCATTTCAACTAAGGACTTTAAACCTATTAGCCTTGTTACATCCTTGTATAAGGTATTGGCCAAAGTATTAAGATTGAAAAAAGTGTTAAGTGAAACCATTAATTATTTGGCCAAATATTGATTACATTAGTTGGGATTTTTTTGGACTTTGTTTTGGAGAAAAAAGGTTTCGAGGAGAGATGGAGGAGATGGATTGGGGGCTTCCTTTCTTTGGTAAATTTCTCGGTAATCATAATGGAAAACCACGTGGGTATTTTGGTGCATCTAGGGGATTGCGTCAAAGTGATTTACTATCTCCATTTTTATTCATTTTAGTGGTGGACGTCCTTAGTAGGCTTATGAAGAGAGCGAGTGACAGTGAGGTGGTTAGGGAATTTGAGGCCGGGCAAAATAAGGTTAAAGTATCTCATTTACAGTTTGTGGACGATAACAACTTTTTCATCCTAAATGAGGAGCGGTACATAGAAAATTTGAAGGTAATGCTTAAAGTATTTTCTTTAATTTCTGGGCTGAGGATTAATTATATGGTAATGGGGCTGAATCTGGACCCCAACAGGCTGTCCAATATCGCCCTAAATTTGGTGTGTGTAGCGGTGAACGGCCTCTTAACTATCAAGGGCTGCCGTTGGGCGATAACCCAAATAGTACAGCCTTTTAGGAACCTGTCATCGAGAGGGTTTCGACGAGAGTTGAAGGGTGGCATAAAAGTTGTTTGTCGAAAGGGAAAAAATAGTTATTATTACGATCGGTCCTTGGGAGCATCCCAATTTACTATCTTTTCATCTTTGAAATTCCAAAAATAAATCGGCGAAAATATTGGAAAAACTTATGAGAGATTTTTTTTAGAAGGGTGTGGGTGTGGGTATGGGAAGAGGGATCACTTAGTTAATTAGGTAGAGGTCTCCAAGTCCAAATTGAATGTGGGTTGGCGCGGGAAATATTATGAAAAGAAATATGGCTTTGCCTAGGAAGTATGGAGATTCCCTTTGGAGATAGATTCACTGTGGCACGCGATCATTGAGAGGAAGTATGGATCCCATTCTAATGGGTGGGATGCAGGCTTCGGAATTAGTGGCACTCTTCGTGCCCTGTGGAAGTCAATCTCTAGAGTGTGGATATAATTTATGCAAAACATCCAAAAATTTAGATTTTGGGAAGATTTATGGGTGGGGAATAGTCCTTTTAAGGATATATTTCCTATGATTTTTTGTTGTGCCCGCCGGCACTCGGGTCGGGCTCGGGGAACCAATCGGGCCCGTCGGTCCGCCCACATAGTAACGATATTGTCCCCAACTTAAACACCTTTGGGCCACAGGTGTGGGGTTTTAACTTAAAAGGCCTCGTTACTATGTGGAGACTCTCCCCCACTTATATACCCATGTTGAGTTCTACAATTTTTCCATGTGGGATCAATGGTTTAAGCCAACCATTCTCAACAATCTCGACCTTGGATAAAACCAGTCCACCTTGGCTCCACCTTGGCTAACCCCGGTCCGCTTCCACCTAGACCTATACCAAAGTCCACCATGAACCACTTTTGAACTGTCCATGTAGGTCACCACTCAACAATGTCCATCCGTAAAATCGTCCACCTTTAGTCAATGCACACATCTCGAGGTACACCCTATTTCACCTTACTTGACGAACCTACACAACCACCTTGATAGCAGCACCTCGGGTGTATGTAAGCTGTAACGACTCTACCCCCGGCTTCCCCGAGTGTAACTCCACCATAGGCTCCACCAAGTCCAGCTACCGGGACGCTTTTTGTAGCGACTTATCACCTTAGGCTCAACCGAGTTCTTCCTGACTCCACCAAGTCAAGCTACCGGTACTGCTTCACAAGTCCGTTGATCCACCATCAGCTCTGATACCAATTGTTGTGCCCACCGACACTCGGGTCTGGCCCGGGGCACCAGCCGATCCCGTCAGTCCGCGCACATAATAACGATGTTGTCCCCAACTTAAACACCTTTGGACCACATGTGTGGGATTTTATATTAAAAGGCCTCGTTACTATGTGGAGACTCTCCCCCACTTATATACCCATGTTGAGTTCTACAATCTTTCCATGTGGGATCAATGGTTTGAGCCAACCATTCTCAACAATCTCCACCTTGGATCAAATCAGTCCACCTTGGCTCCACCTTAGACTAACACCGGTCTGGCTCCACCTAGACCTATACCATAGTCCACTACGAATCCACCTTTGAACTGTCCATATAGGTCACCACTCAACAAAGTCCATCCGCAAGATCGTCCACCTTTTTTTATCAATGCACATCTCGAGGTACACCCTATTTCACCTTACTCGAGTAACTTGCACAACCACCTTGACAGCAGCACCCCGGGTTATGTAAGCTGTAGCGACTCCACCCTCGGCTTCTCAGAGTCTAACTCCACCATAGGCTCTACCAAGTCCAGCTACCGGGACGCTTTTTGTAGCAACTTATCACCTTAGGCTCAACCGAGTTCTTCCGACTCCACCGAGTCTAGCTACCGGTACTGCTTCACAAGTCCGTGGATCCACCCCAGGCCCGTCGGTCCGCGCACATAGTAACGATACTGTCCCCAATTTAAACACCTTTGGGCCACAGGTGTAGGGTTTTTAACTTAAAAGGCCTCGTTACTATGTGGAGACTCTCCCCCCACTTTTATACCCATGTTGAGTTTTAGAATCTTTCCATGTGGGATCAATGGTTTGAGCCAATCATTATCAACAATCTCCACCTTGGATCAAACCAGTCCACCTTGGCTCCTCCTTAGACCAACACCGGTCCGACTCCACCTAGACCTATACCATAGTCTACCATGAATCCACCTTTGCGCCACAAGTGTGAGGTTTTAACTTAAAAGGCCTCATTACTATGTGGAGACTCTCCCCTACTTATATACCCATGTTGAGTTCTACAATCTTTCCATGTGGGATCAATGGTTTGAGCCAACCATTCTCAACAATCTCCACCTTTGATCAAACCAGTCCACCTTGGCTCCACCTCGGACTAACACCGGTCTGGCTCCACCTAGACCTATACCATAGTCCACCATGAATCCACCTTTGAACTGTCCATGTAGGTCACCACTCAACAACGTCCATCCGTAAGATCATCCACCTTTTTGATTAATGCACATTTTGAGGTACACCCTATTTCACCTTACTCGAGTAACCTGCACAACCACCTTGATAGCAGCACCCCGAGTGTACGTAGGTTGTAGCGATTCCACCCTCGGCTTCTCTGAGTCTAACTCCACCATAGGCTCCACCAAGTCTAGCTACCGGGACGCTTTTTGTAGTGACTTATCACCATAAGCTCAACCGAGTTCTTTCGACTCCGCCAAGTCTAGCTACCGGTACTGCTTCACAAGTCCGTGGATCCACCATCGGCTTTGATACCAATTGTTGTGCCCGCCAGCACTCTGGTCGGGCCCGGGGCACCAACCGGGCCCGCCGGTCCACGCACATAGTAACGATATTGTCCCCAACTTAAACACCTTTAGGCCACAGGTGTGGGGTTTTAACTTAAAAGGCCTCGTTACTATATGGAAACTCTCTCCCACTTATATACCCATATTGAGTTCTACAATGTTTCCATGTGGGATCAATGGTTTGAGCCAACCATTCTCAACATTTTCAACCTTTCTTATAACTAGAACATGACTATTCAATCGATTTCCTATTAATCTCCAAGCTTCTCTTGGGACCTGTCTTTTCGTAAAAATTTTAATGATAGGGAGTTTGTTGAGTTTTCAACCATGATGGAGCTGATTTAGAGTGTCCCTTTAAATTAGTATTATCTTGATAAAAGAGCTTGGGTGTCTCATTCTTCTGGTGTTTTTCATGCAAATATTTTTTTAATGTTCTCACCCAATATTCCCAGTCAGTTTCAGTTTCTCTGTCCAATTTCATATGAAACCATGGGGTTCCTTCTAAAATTAAAGTATTTGTTTGGCTTGTTCTAAAGGGGAAAGTCAACACATGTGATATGATTCAAAAGAGGAGGCCTTCCTAGTGCTTGTCCCCCTCTTGGTGTGTGATGTGCAAATAAAAAGAAGAAAGCATTGATCATATTCCTTCTTCAATATGGGTTTGTTAGGAGGATCTGGGTACCATTATTTGAGGTTTTCGGAGTTGTTGGTTATATTCCCATAAAGCGGTATGTGGGCTGGGGCGTCTAGAGTTCTCGATGGTCCATAATGTTTTTTGTTTAGTATTGATCCGGCAAGGTTTTTTTTAGCTAAGTGAGCCCTGAGTGTAGTGTGTTCTTGTTTTGTTAGCTGGGTTGCAGTCAGTTCTAGAATTCTCTTTCACTATTCTGTTTATTTTCATGTTGCTTCTTAATTTGTTGTATGCCTTTTCAAGTGGCAATACATTTTTCCGTTTCTTATCAAAAAAGATCCGATGAAGAATCGTTACTAGTTCAAATCGTTGTTTTTATGCTAAAACCAAAACCCAGCACAAAAACTAATTGATTGGATTAGAAGGCGGTCTTTACTCTTTAAATTAATTGGTTATATATCTATACAATTTGAATGGTATAGGCGTTGTTTTAGTTCATATTCTTGATATTTTTTTCTAAATGTAGCGAAAGTTATCATTTTCAAGTTTTCATTGCCCGATTGATATTGGATTTGATTTCAATAATGCTATAACTTATCGGAACTAATTTAGGGATTGTCTACTGATTTCTGAGTATATTTTCAATAAATGGTTTTGTTTCTGTCAAGCATAAGCAATACTTCAATAAAATAGTGCTTTTGGAAGTTTTAAGCTTTGCTGTCATATTTTTTAACTAGTTTTAGTTTAATATAGTTTTTGTCACGCATGAATTATGATGGGCCATTCTTAGTTATAGTATTCAATAGTTGGTGGAACAAAAGGGTTGATTTTTAATGAAAATTGCACAAAATTGTTGTTTTGGTTAACCGAATTGTCCATTAAATTGCTAGATACTTATGGATATCCCTAATGTTTAGTTCCGTTGATTTTAATCCAATTTTAGCTATTGATTTTTTTTAGTATGCTGTTTTGTTAATTTTATTTATTTTTTTACTTGCATGTTCCCATGTGGTATTTTAAATTGCTTTTAGTTAGATAACCCTGAATTTTTTTGTTAGTTTATCTTTCTAATTTAGTTTTAATTTATCTTCGCCTTTAGTGATATAACTTAATTGTGTTAGAAGGGATACCCTTATTCCAGCTTTTAAATCATCTTTATTTTTACTCTCCCTCTCTCTTAAAGAAAGATCAATTTTTACCGAGAAATCGAGTTTTTCCCGTAGACTTGGACTTAACTAGTATTTACTACGAGCTAATAACTTGCGCCTGAGTGTGTAATTTACAATATTCGTGATGATTGACTTTTAAGTCTTTTAAATAGGTTGGCCAAAACAACTCTAAAAGTAACTCTTCCCGAATACTAATCATATGAGCTCAACAATCGTATTATTTGACACCCATCACATATTAAGTATAGGAGCGTCCACATCAAATGCCATGCGGAGGTCCTCTGATACCTTGATTCCAAAGGGAGGGTAATTAACTCTAGAACCAGTTAATTACAGATGTCGTACGACGACGACGGGGTTTAAGTGAAATAATTTAAAATTTTAATAAAAAATATGTTTGTAAACTAATATTTTCAAAACGGTAGGATTAAATAAATCACCATGTATAAAATAATTCATCGTGCTTCACCCTTTATAAATTTGATAATGTCCAACAAGTGAATGTATAATAAGGGTCCAAATTAAAATCGACCTCGAATTCAATTGTATCATAAAACCAAATTGTAGTTGTTATTAAATACATACATGGTCCATAATAATCTTACGACAATACAACACCTCCAACAAGGTCCTAAAATATAAACAAACTTAGACTGAATTATAGAATACAAGTCTCCATGATAATTATACAACATAAGTCTTAATACAACACAAAATATTTGAGACGATAAAATGTAAAAGATTGGCCCTACCATGATGAAAATGTCATAACCTAATTTAGAATAGAGTTTTTTTGTTTGCACATTAGCCCTTATACTTCTATTTTTATGGTGCACAAATTAGGTAGTGTTCAATCAATAGAGATTGAACCACATATGTATTAAACTTTAAATTTAGATACTCTTAATTACTTAAATTACATAACGGACCCTTAAGTTTTACAATCGCAAATTAGTACTCTACTTTATTTTGAAAAATTAAAAATAAATTATATCTTTACATTTTTAAACCATAATTTATATAATGATGTAATTATGATCAGGAACCTATTAAAAATCTTCATTATTTTCCCAAACTTTGCAAAATTTAATCTAAGCCCGTCGGGGTTTCGAAAAATTTGTCCAATAATACATCTTCTACTCACATTGTTTTCTACACTTCATATATGTAGTATGAGATTAAAATTTAAAGGAATGTCCCAATTGTGTATGGATATCAAAATATATGGCTCAAAACACAATTTTTCGAACATAAAGGGGTCAAACTAAAATTACTTTTTGGGACCACACTTTCTTTTAGTCCCTCATACTCTTATAATTATTGACAAGGGCCTATGTATAGAGTAGTCTTACATTATCACTAGATAGCTTGGGTGAGTAAGGGGGTCCAATGATAGCTTTGATTAGTAAGGGGGTTATGTGTCAATCATGCAATAAAGTACTTTGCACAAGATTGCAACACCTCATACTTCTTGCACCACCTGGTTTTTCATTTAAAACACTATAAATACATTCCCATGGCAACCTTATAGAAGTTCACCAAGAGAGAATTAGAAATAAATAGTTAATGCTACAATTGGGTATTTTGATTTAGAGCTTTTTGCTACAATTTAACACTTGGAAAAGCTTCAATAAGGTCCAAACTCTTTTTTATTTGTTTTCATTAATTTATACTTTATGTATTTGTCTAATTTTGCATAATTAAGAAACCTCCATTTCAAGCTTTGCTTTAAAAATGGCAGATTTTCAATTACTAGTATTCTTTAAAATGTCTTCAAAAAACACTTTATTATAGTCTAAATAAATATGGCAGATTTTCAATTACTAGTATTCTTTAAAATGTCTTCAAAAAACACTTTATTATAGTCTAAATAATGGATCTGAAAATTCAATTAATTTAGAAATCACTAGGGTTTGGTGCATCAAATTTCATGAAAACCGGAATTATACCATTTTTTTTCTCAATTTTGTAATTCTCTCATTTTTTTAACTAAATTAAATTAAACAAGGACACCTACCTTTGTTTTCAAGGCCAACAAAGAGATCTGAAAGGTTTTATTATTTTGATATAAACTCTATCATGTTCAATTTTAAATTTCAAATTCGGTAGTTTTTAGTAAATTAGAAACAATGCAGAACTCTCTCAATACTTTGAATTAGCTAAAATTATTTACATATTTGGGTTCATGTAAAAAAAATACAAGAAATAGGCTTTTGAATCGCTGAAAAATGTTGAGAAATAACTAAGACCTTTGATTTGATATATTTATTTGACATATTTTGAATTTAGACCAGAGAGTTACACTTATTTCAAGGTAGATGTTTTAAGTTATAAAAATATTAAATTAGCTTGTTAAATATTTTTTCCCAAAATTCATCTCTATTAAGTATGACACAACCTAAATAGTGGACCAAGATTTAAAACATGTAACGCCCCGGCCTCCGGGGGCGATAGAAATGAATAAATAGAATACAACTATTACAAATTACAAAGGTTACAAAAGACAATCCGAATAAATCTAACTATCCGAACTACAACTAACTAGAATCCTCCCACGAGCTCTCACCGAACCGTCCCATCCTGCGTCCTCATTGCCAGTATCTGTAGAGGAAAAACATGTATGGGGAAGTACATCATATACAGAGGATAATGGAAATCAGTGGGAATAATTCAACAATAAATGTAAACATAACTATTTAGTTTCATCTCTTTCTTACCATGTTTGATCATGTGTCCCTTTTTTTTATTATGCAAATTAACTCCTATATTCCGTCTCCCATTCACGTCTCTCTTTGCAATGCTTCCTTTGTTAGTCAGTTTATTTTGCTTCTTTCTATAGTATCTCCATTAATGTGTACTCTCTGTCCATAGTGTTTTCCTTTATAACCTTCATTTTCACCAACTATGTGTAGTGCTCCTTTTCACAGTCTTTTTTCCAATGTTTCTCAAACTAACCTCTCTCTCTCCCCTCTTCACCCTCAAGTTCTTAGACTTTCTAAACCGCCTCCAATCTTTCGATCATCTCTGACCGTACACCAAACGGGTAGATATCTGTATAGGCATTAATATCTAGTTACAGAGGAAGAGAAATAGAGACATGACCATTCACCAAGGAGATGATGAGATCGGCCTCCGCAATATTGCCACTAGAAGTCTGCCTTTAAAAAGAGCAATTGCGGTTTGCCTTTAGACGTGTATGAACAAATCCATACATCCGTCCTTTTTCTTGTTTTTAAAATTGTATTTTATATCTCTATACGTCAATTTTATAAAATAGATATGAATTTCATCATCCAATAATTGTTTTTGAATTGATTAAATTTGCTAGGAATTATGTTGTATTGCCAGATTTACGAAATGAGAAATGATAAAATTAATATGTCGTTTTGCTTTTAAAATGTTCAATTTTTTTATACCAGCACGGGTGAGAGAATCAATTAGGAGAAGATCATTCATGTTTTGTTTCTCCTCACCATGAGAAGCCACCTGTAAGTTTTGTTTGAACCCCTATAAATTCTGTTATAATTAGCCAATTGGCCCTTATTTGCTATATATATATATTGGTTTCCTTTTCATCTTTTTCTTTCAAATTTATCAACTATTGCTTTTGATATAATACAATATTTCAATTTTCCATTAACCTTTTGTCTCCAACATGGGTTTAACTCGGAACCTTTTGAAAAGTTTTGTAGACAATTTCAATTTATTGTTTATATATTTTAGGTTTAGGTTTTTTTGGTGTATAAGAATTTGATTTTCATAATTTTTCTTTTTTTATGTTCATTTTGCATGTATATGTATTGTTTGGTCATACAACACAAATTTGAATGCTTTATACTACATGTTTTTTAATTCACTCTACCAAAATGATATTTACTCAAATAACAATACATATTCACATAAAGATACAAAATTTCATATGATTTTCTTTATTTTAGATTAGATTATTGTTACATTTTTTGACTAAATTTGTTGAAGTTGTAACAGGTACACAATGGTTCCTTTGGTATTTTCCCCTTTGGCCATAAAACATATATTATGGAGTTACTAATATGCATATGTTTCAATTATTTTTAATGTCAATTAAGTTGCCACGCATGTAGACAAGTTACCTATGTGATTCGGTTGTGTGCTCTAAATTTGAACTTTAGAAAATGATTTCTCTTACATTACCCAATTTTATGAAATTATTGTTTTGCAATAGTGCTTTACTTCCATTTATGGTTAAATTTGCCTACATTAATTGTAGGAAAATTTCTCTTCCATGTATTTTAACATCAGTTAGAATTTTACATTCTAAGAAGCAAATGCAAATTTTCATTTTATTTGTTAAAATCTATTGCAATTTTTTACTTCATTCTCATAATTGATTATCCATAATCACATTTTACCTCCATGGTTTTTGAATTTAACAGATCACAAGCCAAGTCAACCTTTAACAAATACATTTATAGATTTTAGTTTCTTTTTCTCCTTTTCAGACATTAATTTACAACATATTAAATTTTCATGCTTCTTAGGTGTTGTAGGCTTCTCATTTGATGTTACAAGAGAAGATGTCAAGGATTTTCATTTCAAGTTCAATTCTGGCTTACTATTCCTCCTATGTCGTTTCACTCATTAACTACTTTTTGGTTGTGTTCAATTTTCAAGTTGTAACAACTATTCTAAATTAAAATTTAATTTAGCAACGACAAAAGAAGATGGTTCTTACTATTGGAATTAAACTTCCAATACATAAGGGAAAATAGTTATATTGCGCCAACTGTCTTGATAATTGCCCAAGCATATTAATATTATATCATTGTCTTGCATTATGTACATTTGGCACATTAATGTGCGTTGTCTTTGCTTATGTACTTATGCTTTGTTAAACAATCGCTAGCATATATTACTAACCACAAATTTTTCAAATTGATAATATATATATATAGTAGTATTAGATTTTGGAGCATCCAACTAAAAATCAATTAGAATTGGGTCGTGTAACCCATTATTTTTATATATTGTTTTAGGATGATCTCATTTCTCGATAATGATTTATTGTCTCAAAACACCACTCAAACTTTATAGTCTCCAATTATATTTGCAATTTTTACATATTTATATATTATATAGTTTCCCAAATTAAATTCATCAATTTCTCTTTAGATTATGCATGTCGGTCTTACTTGATAGCTAATCATAAATCTTGCACATTTTTTATTTCCTTTTCAATTTGTTATCAAATTGCATATGCAGAATGCATTGCTAGATATCTGAGAGATTTACAAACAGTCAGGAAGAAAATGTGCAACATATATAATGACCAGTGTACACATTCAATGAAATAGCATAAGTAAACTCAATTCAATTAAGATTGTCATTTGAGGAGATTTATCTCCTTTGAGTTCTTTTTGTTTTGTTGCAAAAAGTTTACCTTTCAGTGTCAATCTAAAATGCATGTTGCAACTTTGTAATGCTTTTGATATTTGGATAGAACAAGAGAATGAATGCAGTGCATTCTTTAAATTTTTCATGTATTCACCCTATTCTATTTCAATAAAATCAATTGTAAAGAATATATCTTATTTTTTATTATAATATTGATTATGTTATTAAAAAATAAAAATGTGACTATTAATTTAAGACGGAACGAGTTTAATGCAAAAAATATTACCGTTATATAGTATTTTATTACATAATATAATATACACAGCATTTAATCTATATTTAATATTCCAAATGTAATACATGAAATAAACTTTTAAACAATTGTAACAAGCCCATGCGTCGCATGGGTTATAAACTAGTAGTAATAATAATAATAAAACAATGCCTTTGAGTATATCACTCTAACAGGGAAGGCCACACATTGTACTCCACTAATTATTGCATTGCATTCATTGTTCCGCTAGCTGGTCATTATTCGCTTGTTGCGGGAGCAGGAGGGAAGGAGGGAGACCCATTTAGGAACATGTGCAACCCTGAAAGACAAGATTTCGGTCTATTACTTTTTTTCCCTTCAACGAAAAAAATACTAGCAAATGCAGAGTTCAAAGCATCATAAGCGCAATTAAAAGAGCAAACTGAACAACTTTAATTTTTATTCTTCTCAAATCATCTTAAATTTGACATTTCTGACTTCGTTTGATAATAATATAAAAATAAAAAATATTTGATTTATGTGAGAAGATGAAAAATAAGTTGATGTATGTGATGAGATGTTCTCCATCTCGTGGTCATTTTTATGAGTATACGTCCTCTATCCTTTATTATTTTTTGTGAAAAAAATTTCTTCGTCAACGCCAAAAGAATTTTTTTTTTTCATGGCAAAAAATGAAAAAATAAGAAGATATCTTACTACACGGCTCAATTTACTTTTCAACTTCTCACAAAAAGTTTAGGGTTTATCATTTTCCATGTTATTATCAAATGGACCATCTATCTATGATTTTTTTTTCTTTTTTCTTTTAACATTTACCTACTTCTATATATTAAAGTTAGAATTGATTACTTCCCTAAAATAAAAAGTTTGTATAGATTACATTATTTTAACAAAATATTTAAATATGAGTCAACACGTTTATTTTTTATTTTGAAATAGATGATACGTACAAACTGAAAAAAAAGACGTGTACACGGAAAATAAATATTTATGTTATATTCAATTTTAATTTAAAAAAGAAAAACACTAAAATAGAAAAAGATGTATACTTGCAAGGTCAGTACTTATTTTATATTTATTTTACATTTTAAAATAGATGATGCCTGTGAATTGGAAAAACCATACACTTGCATCGCATGTGCCTGCCTCTAGTTAGAACTTGAAATAGATGATGCCTCTATTGTCCAATTGACAATAGAGGCCGTTTTAAAACTTGTTAAAATTCAAATTCCCACCCCTCCCTCTCAACTTAACTATAAATCTATACAGGAATTTTTTTTTTTGGAGTTCTTTACACTTCATTCTCATAAAATTTGACCATATTTTCACTTTGATTCACAATTTTCATCTTCACTAAACAAGCTAGTCTGTAAAATTTATTCCGCTGCTACTCTTACCCAAAATCCATCATGTCGTTTGTTTCTTGAACGGAAAATAACTCGTTGTTACTTTAACACATCAACTGGACGTAACATTTTTTTGTCCAATAAACAAATGACACCTGGAATTTTGAACTAAAGAGACAACGTAATCAAACTTTTCAAATGGAATTGATGAAAATAAAATTTCATGGATTAAAGCGAAAATTCAGGTAAATAAGTTAAAAATTTGAAAAGTAAAAATTCAAGTAACTGAAGGAATTACCTCCGTAAACGTGAAGCCAAACTCCCTTTCTTATTCTCACGTTTCCTTGAATGAGTAGAGCAGGGCTCGAAATCCAAAGTTACAAGTAGTTTCTGAAGCTCTTGCTCACACCCATAACAATTCTTCTTGTTTTGGTGACTGCATGATTCATGTGCAAGGGTATTCTTGTTGCAGTTGCATGTTAACATTACCACATTCTCTCCCTTGAACGTGTCGAAACAAAATCTACAAACCACTTCTTCTTCTGGAATCTTCTCAATACTTTCTGCTAAATTACCAGTGAAAAGGAGGAAAGACGTAAAGGATAATCGCGTTGTAAAATGTTTGATAAGTAGATATGAGAACTATCTCTCACTACAAAAAGGAACAAAAAAAAGAGGCTTCTATGAGAATCAAAAGTCGTTACAAACTGGACACAAATTCATCACATTTAATGTAAGTGAAGAATTTTGATAGTCGCCCACACTTATAACATATGATATTAGGTCACGACTCTAACGTTCATCACTTTAATTTGAAGAACCCTTGAAGGCGAAAATGTTTCCTTGATAAATGCTATTCACTAAAATGAAGAATCTTTTAACTTCAGGAGATGGGATTGTGACTAATATTGTTTACGCGGCTTGTCTTGTAATAGAGTGAGGTTTTTGCTTATCAAGAGAGAGATTAATTTTGTGGCTCACTCATTGGCCAAATTTAATAGGCGAGTTAGACAGTTGCTGACTAAGTAGCATGTTTAGAAGATTCGCCTGATTGGTTAGCTAGACGATTGTTTATTGTGTGAAATTTCTTCATCTTCGTTATCCCTTCGGTTCAATTATGTTTGATGGAGTCTAGTTCAAGGATTAAATGGATGAATTTTTTCATGAAACTCGGTAGAGGTGATATCTATACCCTCACAAAATTTCATCAAAAAATTTAAACCGGAAGTTGGCTAGTAAAATCTTGATACATATGTCCATTATATTTTTAGTCGTTAAAATAGATCGAATTTTCTGATAAAATTTTGTAGAAATGATCCAATAATTATTATAGAAATCATTTTTACCAAATTTCATGAAAAAATTCATACGTTTAGCTCTAGAACTGAAGTCCATTAAATATAATTAGATCAAAGTATAATGCAGAGGAGTCAAGTCCAACTTTGGGGCGGACTAGTTAAAAATTGTCCTCGTATGATATTTGAAATAAATTTTCCCTTAATCTAAAGAGTGCATATATAGAAGTGAAAGGAGCAACAAAAGAAAAGTAATTGACGGTCGAGATTATAGCGCGTACCATGAAGGGTTGATTGAGCTGGAGAAGTTTTGGGTTGTATAACAACAAGATTTCCCTGAAAAAAAAAAAAAAAAAAAAAACATTGTTGTTAATTAGTACTCTTACACAAACATTTATAAATTAGGAAGATATATTTTAAGTTCGCACTACATATTTTAGACCATATTTTGAATTTGAACAATATATTTTATTTGCGTCAATGGTAACAAAATAATAATAACGAATCACATATTTTCTGCTCACGTGCATAAACCGATGTTCTATTAGTAAACGATGTACTAATGTTTCAAAATTAGTTTTGGAAAATCATATCCTATTATTATCTTTCTAATAAGATAATCATGCTATTCAATGTAAGTGTTCTTATATCAACTTAAACAATGCATGCAATTCTTTTGAGATAAAGGATATTCAAATAGACAAAAAGATAACACATTTATTGAAATAACCTTGGGCATAATTTTCTATTTTTATTTTTAATTCAATAAATTCAAGGTCGATTTTAAAGTATAGAGTGTAAACTCAAATGAAAAGGCAAAACATGAGATGATAAATTATAAGGACCTTTTGGTCAAAAACAATATGATTCAACAATAGTTAAAAAAATTCAGTAATAGTAGGGTTTAAACACAAAACATAAATATATTTATATATATATATATATAAAGTACAAACTCAAATATGATGTAAAACATGAAGTGCAAATGTCAAAATATATATCTCAAAAAAAATAAAGTTAGTAATAATTAAAGGACTTACATGTAACTTACACCAACCACCGGTATCATACGATGGAGCCCCCCTCATCATAATACTTTCCCTTTTAAAAAAAATAATAATAATTAGAAAGATGTTAAACATGTTTACATTTTGCAGTGCAGCAGAAATTAAGACAATTTAATTTATTATTTTTCTATTGTAATTTTTATTTATTGTTTTAGGGTATTATCTTGCCTTCAAAAAAAAAGGATAGCATTTTCCGATTCCAATTTTGATAAGATTTAGATTTACAATTTTAATTTTAATTTTTAGGTTAACTTAACTCCAAAGAATTTAATTTGAGTATCTTTCCAAATATATCCTAAGTATATATCTAAGGTAGATTTACGATTTTTGCATTATAAATTGGAGGTGAGTAAATAATTAAGGAGATAATAGAATATTTGAATTTAGTGAGAAATTTGTGAAGTGGGATTCTTAAGGTGGTACGGGTAAAGCTTCAATTTCGTATTGTGTTTAGGTCGGGCCATTTATATTTATATTGAATAATAATTTAGATATTTTTTTTTATTTCATTTACTTCTAATGATTTCAGGGTTAATATTAATTTCCCACATGCTTTAACAAAAAGAAGATATATTTAATTCCCCACATTGATAATTTCATTATACAGGCACTAGTTATATATATATATATATATATTTCGTTTTGGGCTCAGTATAGCTAGCAAATTGGAGTTAATTGATTTAATTTTATTTTTTTAAAACAAAGAGAGACTAATATTGGATTTTTTTTGTCATTCTCACCTGGCGAAACAAATATAACACTAACCGAACCAGTCAACCTCACCATGGCGAAGCCAAGAAATATCTTCGGGAGGGACCAAATTTTGACCGAGTAGAATAACATTCCAAAGAGTGGAGTCGACATTTGGAGTAGAACTTGAACCAACATTCTGAAAAATTAGAAAAGGATATACTAACATTAATTATATAGACAGAAATATCTTTATCAACTCAATATTTAACCTACTATATAAAATTCAATTTTTTCCAAGCCAATATTGAATCAATCTCAATAACCAACAAACAAAATGTATTAATCACAACATTAACTTATCAAATAACAATTTAATAAGCAAATCAACCTTTATAAAAAAATTTAGTATCAATATTTAACAATATAATACACAAATCAACATTAATAAAAAAATAAATAATAATCAACAAACAAATATAGTGATAAAAAAATGAATCTCAATAACCAACAAACAACTATATTAATCAATATTATCAAAAATGCAACTAAGTTAAAATTCAAGAAAACACCTAAATTTTAATATTCAAAATAAAATAAAAAATTAGTATAAGAAATAAATCTTACCTGGAAGTAGGGCTAAGGAGAAAGAAGAAGGAAGCAAAGCTGCAAAAGAAAAGGAAGGAAGCAGAACTGTACGTGGAATGATGCTGCTAACTTGCTGTAGAATAAGAAGAAGATAGAGAGCTAAGGAAGCAAAGTTAGAGATTTTGATATTGTGATACTCGTGTATGTAAATGACTGAAATCTTATAGAGAGACGCATTAAAGGTTAGGATCTACGCCAGTATAATTTCGACACCGTCCTTTTATCGATCAGAATAATTCTGCTACTAAAATACTTGCCGTAAACAATATGGATATAAGATGAAACAAGTAAAATAATAATTATGAAAGAAACACAAAAATTAACCAGTATCTGCAAATGCTGCTAATCCACAGAGAGTCTAATTTCAATATTGAGATAATAAATTGTATAAAGAATACAAAATATACACTCTTATAGGGGTGTGCACGGTCCGGTTGACCGGACCGAATAGCATAGGACCGGACCGGATATTTCGGTCCTAAAATTTTGAAAACCGGACCGGACCGAAATGCTTGTTAAGACCGGACCAAACCATTCCGGTCTGGTTCCAGTCGGTCCATTCGGTTTGGGCTTTTTTTGGCCCAAGAGTTGTAAGATTCATATAAACAAGAGACAAATTCTCAATTGAGAAAAACGGGTTGGCCTGACATTATTACTCAAAAAAAAGATGTAGCTTAATAGACCAACAGACAAGATACCCAATGAAACTATTGTTTTGTCTATATATCTTCTGATGCCTTCAATGAGATTGCTAGCACAGTCCGCAGTGAACTTAAACAACTAGTTCTGTATGTTCAATTCCAATTATTCCTAAACAATACTCCTAATTTTAAAGGGTTCGTTTAAATTTGTTTTCTTTTTCTGCTTCTGGAAAACCCAAATAGCTTTTTCAGTTGGACATGATTTGTTTTCTAAAAACATCCGGCCACCATAAAATTTGCAAAGAAGACCCTTCCCCCATATTGGATTGGTACAACTAATCCCCCATATTGGATTGGTACAACTAATCAATTTTCTAAAATATGAACTGTGACTACAATATTTTCCCTTTGCATTACACAAAATAAAGGTTCTGTATACACATGTACTCAAAATAAAAGGAATCCACAATTCAATACCATTACATAAATATATTACATTAACAGAAAATGGAACCAAAATTAAGAAGGAAAAAATTGCATACTCGGCCTCTACTATTACTGCCAAGACTCACAATTCAATACCATTACTAAATGAATAAGTAAACTAACCTATGAATACATACATTGAGAAATAGGTAATAATAAATTAATAAGCTTCAAGCCAATGATTGAAGTATATCAAAAATATCATAGAGAGAGATTTACCAGTGGCGAGGGAGAGGAGAGCGGGGAGGGATCGGCGGGATCGACAACAGGAGATGGACCGGAGGAATCGGCGGTAGAAGGTGAAACCATGGTGAGAATAGAGAGAGATAGTAGAGACTAGAGAATAGAGAGAGATAGTAGAGACTCAGATACACCCAATCTCACTCTAAGAAATCAAAATTTATAATATAAACTCTCTCAGCAAAAAAAACTCACTCTCTCTCTAGAATTTAATATATGTTCCTTTCTATTATTTTCTTGACTGCCAAATCCCCCAAGCTCCATTTCTATTTATACATGTTCCCTGTACAAAATTCCACCGCGTGAAGCAATCCAACAAAACTCCACCGCCTCAATTTACTTGGTTAAAGCTTGCTTCAAGGTTACGCAGTCAAAAAATTGTAGGCTAGTCAAAAAAGTGTAGGCTAGCTTAATTACTAAGCAGTCCCACCATTTTTGTGTCAAGAGTTTTTGTTTTTTTTGTTCTATGTGGTTTAATGTCTAAATTTTGAAATGAAATTGATAAAGAATTAGAGATATATGTCGTGTAAGTCATGTTTACTCGTGTAGTATTGATGGGTGTTTTGTCATGTCTTAATAACAAATTTTATTTTTTGTTTTCACTTTTATTTGTATTAAGATGTGTCTACTAAAATTTTAAAATTTTTATTTTATCTGTGAGGTTAGTGAGCGAAATTTCCACCCAACTACCCACTCCTTCTAACTTCTAAGAAACTCACCTCTCATTTTTTTTCAACCTCTTATACCCTTAAAGAAACCGAGTTTTGTAGGAACCCCCACTAAGGATTTGTGGCTTTGTGTTATGTGATTGTCTAAAATGTGACCAAGTGCACCATGTACGGAGGCTACGCTAAAACAAAGTTAACGTAACGAAACAAAATTGATATAAAATTGACGAAAGAATTTTTTGATTAAGTCTTTTTTGTCGGTACACATACACTTGGAAAATAAAATACGGTATTATCGAATAAAGTGGTATATGTCAATAGTTTCATCCTATTTAATACTGTTTTGGTTATAATCTATCTTGCACACAAGTTTCAACAATAGATCTATAGGACACCAATATTCAATTCCCCTCTCTAGGGCGGTATTATTTACACCCCTAAATTTGACACAAACGACCTCCTTGTCACAAATAACTCCAAAGGTAAATTTATAATCGCTAACACCCCTAAGACTCGCCTAATGAGAGGTGAGTGCATGCATACACTCACCTCACTTGGGAAGAGTTTGTTTGTAATGACTTGCTTAACATTAGTCAATGGATTACTAGAGTGTTTTCTAAATAAGGCCTGCCTAATGAGAGTGACGTGCACTTACATAAACTCGGCTTACATGATAAGAGTGTGTTGTTATGCACTCGCCTAATATCAGGTAATATAAAAAGGTATTTGTGACAAACAAGATGGTATTAAAATATATTTTTAGTTAAATTTTAGATAAAGTGTTTGTGACAAATAAAATAGTGTAAAAATATAATTTTAATTAAATTTTTGAAAGAATATTTATGACAGATTTAAGAGTATAAATAACATCACCGTTCTTTTATGTCTTGTTTGGTGAGTGAAGTTTCCACCCAACTAATCCACACCTTCAACTTTTAAGATAATCTCCTCTCTTTTCTTTTTCGTTTTTTATTCGTCTTTCACCTTTAAAGAAAACCGCGTTATGTAGGGACCCCCACTAAGAATCACCAAGGATTGTGTTGTGTTATTGCACGGAAAGTAACCGGCCATGTGCACCGCGTGCTTGGGAAGAAATAAATTTGGTTTTTTGTTCTCGTTGTTTTTGTAGTTTCTGTGTCAAGAGTTTTTTGCTTTGATATAGTGTTGTGTTCAAATTTTGAAATAAAATTGACACAGAATTAATATAGACATGTCGTGTTGCTGACTTTATTAGACCCTCTTCTTCATCTTCTTCTCCGTTCAGCCCACTCTCATAATTATTCACTACTTCTTAATTTTTATGCTTCAAATTCAGTCAATCAATCAGACTGCCGTTTCTCATCTGCACTTGGATACGCAGATTCTATTGTAAGTACTCTAATATTCATTCACTTTGGACTTTCATATATATATATATATATATATTCTCTACTTGTCTGTTTTTGAAAAATTGGATTCCCTCACTTTAATAAAAAAAAAAAACGATGATCATTTAGAGGGACAATTAGATGAATTTTTTTATAAGATTTTCTAGAGATGATATGTGTTCTGACTAAATCGCCTCTACCAAATTTTATAAAAAAATTCAACCTAAAAGTAGGTGAGATGATCATCAAAAATTTTAACGGGCGAAAATGTACATATATATCAATTTTTCATAACACCCTATAAATTTTTGTGAAGGTGATCTACTCGCTATATAGATCATCTTTACAAATTTTCATAAAAAAATTCATCGATTTACCCCTCTAAATTGTCGTCCCTTCTTTTTTGTTAAAGTGATGGAATTCTCTTTGTAGCCTAACTCCAACAACTAGATATTTATATATATACATATATAATTGTACTGAATTAGGTTTAAATTTATTCATATGTTTTCACATTAATCATGCTAAATCAGAATCATAATTAGAGGTCACTGAATGATACTCCTTCCGTCTGAAATTAATAGTCCCAATTTATTTTTTTAGTAGTATTCCGAATTGATAGTCCCATTTCTTTTTGAGACGTTATAGATGTGTATAGTCCCAATTTCTTTTTAGGAGTATTCGGAATTGATAGTCCCATTTTCTTTTAAGACATTATAGATGTATATCATGTTTCAACTGGATGCAGTCAACTTTTTCCTTTCTTAAAGGATACACTCTGTTAATCCTGATAGATACCGTAGTTTTTAGTATCTCTAGTATTTCTCGGCACATATATTATTATTTGCCTGAGAAAATATTATTTGTGCCAAGAAAAACTAGTATCTACATCGAGAAAATTAGTATTTATCGCATAGTATCTGAATATTTGCCAGAGAGATACAAAAAAAAGTATCTCTGATAATAGCATCTTTAAAAAAAATAAAAAAATAAGGGATTGCATCTTAAAAAATTTCACATTCAGGGACCGGATCCTAAATGCCCTATTTCACAATAGGAAATAAGTCATTCTTCTTGACCGTTGAATAAGTTGAAATTAGTTTTTCGTACAGTGGACTATCAATTAGAGGTAGTCACGGAGGGAGTGTGTATCTTCCATCAGTATTTAGAGAAATTTCACTGTATTCTTATGAGTTATGACTGAAAACATTAATTGTGGTTTAATTTCTTATATGTAAACCGAAGTATCATATGAACCGCTTTTAGTGCTCATTTGATTTGTTCCTGAAATCTAAATTGATAAATTCACACTTGCAGTCTATTATAGTTCATGTCAAGAGGTTGAATCATAATCTCATGAGGTTTAAAGTTTCCATGTGATTTACCGTTTCGGGTTCTAGGTACAAATGAAACTCGAACCAAACGAGCACTTAATGATGTGCCACACTTTTGATTTCTAATTTTGTATCTATACTTTTTAAGCCTTGAGAATGTCAATACCATTGAAACATAACTTCATATTTTATTTTACTTGCAAAACAACTGAGATTAGGTTTTTAGTAATAAATATAGTAATGTTGTAAAATGTACTTGGGGCTAAAACAAATTGTAAAGGATGCCCTTCATGAGTTGGGTAGAAGTAACGTGTCCTTACAAAGAGAAAGATTTAATTTGGAAGGAAGCCTAACAATCCATTTCACTTTTGACAAGTTCATGTTTCTTTTGAAGTTGATGAAATAATACTAAACCACCACATGTTTGTTGTTCATCACTCAAAGAAATTAACATCCAAATTTTGCCTTAACAAGTGTGCATTCCAAGCTAAGGGAATTGACCAAAGCTATAGCCAAGTACTCCCTCCGTAGCTAGACATTCATCGCAATCAACCACTTGTTTTCTATCGTGAGTTTTGGTACGTTGATTATGTTTTGAATAAAAAAGTGGACTCTTAATTTGAAAAATCCCAAGAAGGAATAGTGGACCCTTATTGGGAAAGAGGAGAAATTAACGTCATAGCTAATCAATCCCTTCACATAAGCTTCTAAAACTTTCACATGGAGTGAACTTAGGGACATTTTCTAGTGCCAATGATGAAAATAACCCCACACGTGACGCATGCGTGCCCCCTAACAGCTCAGATATTGATGGAACAGGACATAATGTTGTTTGAAACAAAATATAAGTTTACTGGCATGGGTAAATTGAAACTTTCTAAAGTTGAGTGGGTATATTGAAACATGCTAATAGTTTAGTTGCAAATTATGCAGTTCACTTCTAAAAGAAAAAGATACAAGCTCAACAAAGCAATGGATCTGATTACAAAGAAGTAAGAGCCGTTTAAGCAACTCTGTACTTTATTGATAGGGAAATTGAGGTGGACTCACCATATTCAAAAAATGTTTGTTGATTAGTGAGATTTGCTAGACGATGAGCTTCAGATGCCTGTGAACATGATTGGTCGGTTCTCAGATTGTATCTGGAGAATGGTGAGGCTTTAAGATTTAGAAAAGATGAGAGTGAAATCGAAAAGAGCGAGAGAGAAAGAGAAGACATTGGTGTTGCTTGGGAATCGACCTATTTGGATATTTTTTGGGGGTCCAATTCTATCAGAATTGGTTTTGAAAAACTCTCGTCCCACAACGGGAGTTCACACATTTAATTCCAATTCTAGTCTCATTTTTCCTAACCAAAGAGATAAATTATAATTCAATGCTCCAATACCAATTCCAATTCCAATTCCAATTCCATACCTATTCCTAAGAGGATTTTGACTCTATATTTTTTCTATAAATATAACCATTATTTGAGGTGAAAAATACATGACTCTAGAGACTTTTTGAGAAAAAAAATATCTTAAAGCTAGAATCAATTTTTTAGGGTATTAAGACACCAACTATATTTGTTTATCTGGGAGCATAATTTTGGAACCATTACTTAGGCCGATTGGTCAAAAACAAGCCCATGAAGTAAACCTAGGAGATGGAAAACGAACCTGAGAGTATGAATAATATTGAAAATTATCCATTGATTTAATTATCTAAAATCTAAATCTCGACCGTCCATTGATCAAAATCTAATTATCTAAAATTTAAATGTTGTGGTATTTGATATTAATGGTACAACTGGTAATGGTACAGTATGGTATACCATGGTACATACCAATATTTTGATATGATACGGTATACCATCGGTATTGATTTTTAGTACGAGTATCGTGCCATAATTTTTGATACGATACAAATACCGATTGGTACTGTACCATTACCAAACTTCGGTACACTTTGGTAATGGTATGTATTGGCATGGTAATATTGGTATAAAAATACACCCCTACATGAATTAGCTCAAACTATTAACATATTTGGATTCCTGTTAAAAAAAAAACAATACAAGAAATACGCTTTTGAATTGTTGAAAAATGTTGAGAAAGAATGAGAACAGCTCAAAACATGTTTGAAATAAGAAAAATGGTTAAGCTAAGCAGAGACGAAGGTCCATGTACTGGCGCGTGGAGGAGAGTGGAGAACTTCAATTTGATAAATTATTCGACATATTTTGAATTTCGAATGAGAGAGCTACACCTATTTTGTGGTAGATGTTTTAAGTTATAAAAGTAATAAATTACCTAGTTAAATAATTTTTTTCCCAAAATTCATCTTTATTAATTAAGTATAATACGACCTAAATAGTGGACCATGATTTAAAGCATATTTATTTGTTCTATTTTACAGTAAAATTAAAGTAACATTGGTGTGCTTAAATATGTTTCTAAACTTTATTTCATAGAAATTAAAACATGAAAATTGTTTTTAACAAGCTTAAATAGTATTAATCAATGGTTATTTAAATTTTATGATATTTTATTATCTATAGTTCAGTACTATGTACTAATTTACATAATACATGTGTTACAACGACAACATGATTAAATCAAGTTTTAAAACCAAACTACTAGTAAAAGTAGGTGTTTTCCTACTGCACCTTGATTCTTTATTAATATTCCCACTTCTAGTTGAAGTCGAATGCGTTATTTTCACTCTACTTTTGCTATCATTGTGACTACGTTTTTAAAGTGTTATTGTACAATTATTGTCTTAATTGTACTTCATTTTTTGTATCGTATTAAAACTTTGTGATAGACTCTGGGAGAGGGCAACTTAATTAATTAATACCCACATAGGAGACTCATGAGATTAATTACTTGTAAGGGCACAGGAGGTTCGGTGCCTTGGTGACTATTGGTATACTACTCGTACATGCCCAGCATCGGCCTTGTATGACAGGGTTGAGCTTGGTTTGACCAGATAGTTTTGTGAAACTAGCCTGTTATTTGTGTATGAGTAACTCATGTTAAAATAAATATTCATTTCCAATGGTCTATAATATTTGATCTTGATATACCTATTTGAAAGAAAAGTACCATGATCCATCAATCTTTTTTTGTTATTCACCAGTCCAATACTGTGCTAACACTTCACCATTCATTCACGTACACCTATTGGGCAAAATTTTGCTCACTATTTGTTTAACATGTCTTATCTTTTCAGATGAACATCCTTAAAGGAGAACTCATAAGCTATAAAGAACATAAAAGCAAAATAAGGAGAATAATCATTGGAAGGAAATGCAAGCATAAAATCACTACATGGAATGAAGATTGATTCATCTCCATTTATTACAATATATTAATTGTAGTAGCTATGCGTAATTGTTTGAGAAGATAACTTGTATTATAAATAAAAGTTTCATTTATTATTATTATTTGTAATTTTCACTGTCAAAATACGGGGCGTGACAGAAAGGCTCCCAAGTGAGGTCAAATGGTTTGAGCTAATCTAAGAGTCGTCAACCTTTCCCTTTCCCAAGCATATACACCTGAAAAAGTACATAAATAGGAAAAAAATAGTAAAATTGAGCCAATCGGGCTCAGTGGGAACTATACGAGTCCAATCCATAAAAATATAAGTAGTAAACAACATACAAGTGCCACTTTATAAGAATAAATATATATATACTTTTGTTTATGCAAGGACAACCAAACCATATTGGGCACACCACATGTGAAACCCCAATGTATTAACATGTACAATACTACCTAATTATGTTGGTAATTAAGTACAAATACGCACTACCAATTGTATCATCTAGCTGTAGTCAATCTGAGACATTTGTCTCAATAATCCTGCAACTATCCCAATGTACGCTACGTCTAGATTTCGTGTCCTTTCACCCACATTGCAGTACGGCCTCTCATTAGTTTTTGTGTGCAATTTCAAGCCTTTCACCTAGGAGACTTTGTCCCATTTTCCCAACCCTCTCACATGAGACCAAACTTGGTACTCACCATGGACTAACACAATGTATATATAGGCAACCGAGTATAAGAACTCCAACAGATGTGCAATTGTACTATACCACAGTTATAGAACATCTAGCAAATATTCAAAGCAATGCCAACATGCATGTGTTCAATATCATCAACATATGATTTGAGTAATAATCCCACCACTTGGTTCATCAATAATGGTGGTTATGTATCAGTATACCAAAATCTATTAGATACATTTACGTCCAAGTCGGGTTTTAGTCAGACTTATCAAAATAGATACATGTATATAGTAATCCTTGAGACGACACGAGAAACAAAAAAAGGGTATAAAGATGTAACGTTCTTAATGTGGATTAATGATGTGCATTGTTTTGAAATGACTATTTTATTATAACTAAATTAAGCTAAATTTTGAGTTCCACTTGCTTAGTGGTCCATATAACAAAATAGGCTGATCAAAACCTTGCTAGAATTCAAATTCCCACCCCCTATTTTCTCCTATAACTAACCATAAACCTACATTGAGAACCAAAAAGATGGTTTTATTTAAATTTTATGCCATCACATTGGTCAAATTTTAAAGTTGATCCATGAAATTTTATTTTCGCCAATCCAGTCCATAAAGTTTGATCCCGTTGTCATTTTAGTCCAAATACAACATGCCATTTGTTTCTTGGACGAGAAATGCCACATGCAACTGATGTGGTCTAGAGAAAAAAAAACAGATGGATTTTGGATTAAAGTGACAACAGGATCAAATTTTACGGATGAGATTGGCAAAAACAAAATTTCATGGATCAAACTGAAAATTCAATCCAACTTCACGAAGGTAAAGTGTAAATAACTCAAAAAAATGAAAAGATAAATTCAAGTAATTGAATGAATTACCTCTGTAAAAGTGATACCAAATTGGCTTTCTTATTCTTATGTTTAGTTGAATGAGTAGAGTAGGGCTCCAAATGTAAAGTTACAAGTAAACTCTGAAGCTCTTGCTCACACCCATCACAATTCTTCTTGTTTTGGTCACTACAAAATTCATGTGCAAGGGTATTCTTGTTGCACTTGCATGTTAACATTACCGCATTCTCTCCCTTGAACGCGTCGTTACAAAATCTACAAATCGCTTCTTCTTCAGGTATCTTCTCAATACTTTCCGCTGAATTTATTTGATGATAAGGAGGTGAGATATAAAGGATGTATATATATATATAATCGAGTTATAAAATATTCAAAAGAAAATCTCAGAACTATCTCTTCAAACTTCATTATTTAGGTCTAGTAAAATTTTAAATCAATTATTTGTCACTTTTGTTAGTTTATCCTTGTGATGAATTGTCATGACAAAAAGAAAGCATGAAAAAGGACATGTTGATACATTGTTACTTATATTACTTATATGTATATGGATATATACATGCCAAAATTTTATTCAACAAGAAGTATTTTTGCAATTACAGACACAATTTTTTTCCCCTGTACAATATTCTTAAGATTCAAAATTGCCCTTCCTTCATATTTGAAATTGTTGCTGATGGAGTTTGAACACTGTAAACTCTTATGAAAATAAGGAACGAGAGAAGAAAGGGAAATCATGTATGAGATTAAGTGTGTACCGTTAAGGATTGTTTGAGTTGAAGAAGTTTTGGGTCTTATAATAACAAAATTTCCCTGAGGCAAAAAAGACACGGTTATTAGTAATTTTTAGCCTAAAAAAGGTTACCCTGATAATGAAAAATATTGTTTATTTTAGTTACATGTAATTATTTTTGTGTTGGCCTATTTCCATGTAGCTAACACATTATTAATTTGAATTCAAATTTACATGTAAAGGACTTTGAATAAATTCTTACTCAGTTTCACGTAATTAAATGACTTACATGTAACGCAATGCACTCTCGTGGACGGGTGCTAGGTCCAGATAACTCATCCGGGCGAATTAAAGATATTCCTGTACGTGAAACAACCTGACCCGAATAATAAGCCTAATCAGGGACTGAGAACAAAGTGGAGCTCAAAATAAATAATAGATTCATATCCGTTATACAGACTCATGAAAAATATCAAGACTAGCCCATTGCAGCTAGCAAATTACATTACGTCCGCTTAAGTCCAAAGTCACTCGTATACGGCAAACTCAAACTGTATAGGTTTAAAACCAATTATTATAAGAACATCCTTACTAAAGTAGAATCACTAATCATAAGCCTTACATGCTTAAATCGTGTCATAAATATCACAGAATCCAAATCTAGGTTCAAGGACCATTTACTAAGTTCATAATGAAGAGAAAACACCTCTAGCAGAAGATTATACAACCAACCAATACAAGATTAAACTCATAGAGGAGTCGGATTTAGAAAGTGTCATAGAAGAAAATAAATATTTAATGAATATTTTTTGGAAGGTGTTGGGGCGGGGGGGGGGGGGGGGGGGTGAAATTAAATCATGACTACAGGGGAAATATCAATTTAAAACAGTAAATACTTACACTACTACCAACAAAGCCGCCATCAAATCCATTGCGAGCCTCCATAGCCGTAGATTCCGGAAAAGGAGGTGCTGACTGTTTGAATATTAGTAATTGGAATTCTCAAGGGGGTGGATATGCTTCAATTACAAGGTTAATTACTTCAATCAAGATTTTTAATTTCCGGGCCAATCATTTTTTCCTTCTTTTTATCTTGTTTCGGGAGCCAAGTTTCATTTTACCAACCCACTCATTCAATTTCTAATAAACTCTCCTCTTTTTAAAGAAACCGCGTTTATGTTGGGAGCCAGCCCCCACGGCCCTACCACAGAGTTGTGTTGCGTAATATCAATGGCAAAATAAATCACAAAAATATCAGTGGTAAAATAATTCACAAATTAAATACTCACTCTATTCTTGAATACAAAGAACTATCAATTTGAAATAATGAAGAAAAATAAATACTTATAATGGGAGTGTTAAAACCAATCTAAAAATCGACTGAACGGACCAGATCGATCCGTAAAATCTTGAACAAAAAAAAAACGAAATAAAAAACGAGAAAATCGAACTAAAGGCTTGTTAATCTAAAACTGAACCGCTGAATTATGTATAAAAAATTAAAATATGTTAATATATATTCTAAGGACACACATTAAGTATACTATGATAGAAAAAAGAAGAACTTTTATAAGAATATGTTCCTTATTAATTGCATGTTGTGATACTTTTAAAAAGGTCATTAATGCGTGCTTTATTATTGAATTAATTATATGATGCTAAGATCTTTTTTATCATATACATGATGGTGAAATAATTTATCATTTTATTTAATGTATTTTATTCTTGCAAATGTACGAATAAAATAATAACTAAGTATAGAACGTGGTGTCTATATGTTTGATCCTAATGTCTAAAAAACTATGACTTTAATTTAAATCTAAATCAATCTTATATTATTACTAGTATTCAATTGTTATGTTAAATTGATTTAGGGGAAAAAATGTCAAAACAGAATAAAATTGAACTTAAACCGAACCAAAACCGAACCGAAAATTTTGGTTCGAGTTTAGGTTTAGAATATTTAAAAACTGATAAGAACCGAAACTGAAATTTTACATTTCGTTTTAATTTGGGATACTGTAGTTTCTACTCTGTCCACAACCGAAAACAATCCTATAGAATACTTTCATCAGAGCTGCTATCAAATCCATTCCGAGCCTCCATAGCCGTACGACTCCGGAAAAGAAGATGTTGATTGTCTGAAGGGTGATGTTATATGCACCTTTAAGTTGTAGCCGGGACACCATTTTAGCCCGAACACCACATTTTTTATCATTAATCAAGATCACCACAAGGGATACTCAAAATTTAAACACCGAGTCGGTGGCTTATTGCCGAACTTAGACATTCAATTCGGTAACGTTTCCCCAATTTGACCTATGCGGCGCCTTTGACTGAATTTTTATTACTAACTCGGTAACCTTTAAGTCAGCAACTTGTCATCGACTTATATTTCTTGTAATTGGGCACCCAACCCCTAATTATGCAGCCACAACACCAGATAGTCTTATGATGTCTTGGTTACAAATTAAGAGTGTATATAATATCACCCGATTGTCTAAATATTGTGATAAATTAATTAGTAAGTGGAATTCGATCTCAAGGGGGTGGGTAAGCTTCAATTACAAGGTTAATTACTTCAATCAAGAATTTTAATTTCCGGGCCAATCAATTTTTATTTGCACGGTTTGTCTAAATATATTTCCTTTTTTAAAATTTATTTTTTTTTACGTAAGGTTTTTTTTTTTTTGTTATCTTGTTGGGTGAGCGAAGTTTCGCAAAAAAGAAGTTTCGTGCAACTAATCCACTCCTCCAACTTCTAAGAAAGTCCCTTACCTCTGTTACCTTGTGTTGTGTCCTTGTCTAGAATGTGACCTCGTGCACCACATACTTGGGGCCCACTCTAAGAAATCATGTGAGATAACAAAACAAAATTTATAAGAAATTTACTTCTAATGATTTCAGGGTTTATATTAATTTTCCACATTGATAATTTCATTGTATAGGCACTGGTTCGTGTAGTTAATTGTTTATTTTATAAAAAAATATCAATATTTTATTTTTTTTGTCATTTCCACCTCATTGAAACAAAGAAAAGCTATCAAGACCCGAGATAATCTTGCTAAATTTGTCAATGTGGTTAATCATCGATGTACCCCTAGTATAATCAAACTGGAAAAGTTTCTTATTCAAATATGCACGATTATCTATTGTCTTCGTCATATTTTTTTCCTCGAGTTTTTACCATATACTAAGCACCGACGCCTCATTCATCACATAGTACACAAGGTTTTAAGTTAGATTCAACTAGATAGTGCTACATGCGTTTAGATCGTACTCTTTCTAATCAAAATCGAACCATGATCTAGGCCTGGCCAACACACCAACCCAATGCTTTGTGCAATACGCATTTGACACTCTGACGTGCCAAAATTAACCTTTTTTTCCATCTAAATTAACCTTTACGTTTTCGTGTTTATCTTAACTTTTAAGGTGCTCAGAATAAGTTTTACTCTCAAATAGCTTAGATGACTATTGGCTTATATAATAGACAACCGCGACCACCATATGACTATCCTATAAGTAACTAGTTTAGCGTTGCTAACTAGAGTTGAGACTTCATGTTTCGGATCCCTTCTCTACGTGTTTCTTGCGTTGTCCCCCATCAATTCCATATGTAATTTAATACTTATATATATATATATATATATATGGTTCAGCGTTCCTAAATAGGAACTCATTTCAACAATAATGAGGAAAATCAAAATCAAAGTAACAACGCAATTTTCTCACAGCATTCCAAGGCTTGTTGACCCCCATTGGGGACTCCTCATAGGCTCAAAAATCACATAAAAGAAAAAAAATAATCTTATTCCCTATTAATTAAGTTGAGACTATCATCTTCATCTTCTATTTATTCTTTTTCCTTAAAAATTGAAAATGATTAATAAACAAATTTAATTTGAGAAAAAAATAAAAGAGTATTATGCACCTGTAACAAAATTTCCCTTTTTGTGAGAACATCAACACGGGATTTGAACTCAATACCTCCCACCAGTCAAGAGTGAGTTCTAGACACTATATTAGTCCTATTGGTTACCAAACAACTTTTTTATTAATTAATCGACGTATTACTTTTTATTACTTTATAAATATATATATATATAGTACATTTTCCATACGGACCGGACATTTAGTGACGGTATTTCGTCGCAAATACATTGGAGATATGTTTTTAGCGACAAAAAACCTACGCTAAAGGTCCCGGACCGCATAGAAAAAAAATTATATACATATATATATATATATATAAATTTTTATGCAGGAAAGCAATGGAGGGGCGTATTTGTTAAACAAGAGGGGTAAGTTTGCCACATCACTTGGTAGTTAACAGTTTCACCATTTGATCCCGCGAAAACTGTCAAAATAGGTACCCAATTAAATAAGAATTAATTGAAACATGGGGCGTTAAAAAGGAAAATAAATATTTACCATATTTTATTATATTATTGGAATACCGTAGTAATATATAACAATTGCATATCCAAATTTTGGTTATTTTGTAGTGTATAATTATACATTCTTTTGAATAGAAATATAATTTTGCTAAGGTATATTTTGGGTAGTGGTTCAGGCATTGGGTTATCTTTTTAACACTCAATGTCAATATTTTTAACTGTCATTATATACTTCATTACAATGTGACATTCGACCCGAATAATACCTAATATATTATCAATTATCATGATTAGAAATCATTACCGTAGGTATAAAACTGACATATATGTGCCACTTGATCAAACCAAAATAATTGTTTTTACTAGAGTTTATCAGTATAATATAGCATGTGCATCGTGTGCTCCACAAATTTAGTATAACATATAATGTAGGGGTCCGCAGTTAAACTTTTCCCCAAAATACAAATGCCGGACTGGTATACTAAAATACTCATACCGGTCCACAGGCAAACTTTCTGCCCTGCTACTCTTTTCTTGTTTTGGCCATAACTTTTTGCTCAGAACTCCGATTGAGACGACCTTTATATGCCTGAAAAGGTAATTCAGAATTCTACCATTTCCGAACGGAACTTTTCTCCAAATTATGGATAGAAAATTTTCAAAAATATGAATTCCACACCATATCTAATTAAAACAACACAATTAACATTAATATAAATATAGGATGTTACATATCCCTTCCAGCCCAAGCTAATGCCAGGACGGATGTTTGATGCGAAAGAAAATGACAAATCCATTCGCGAGAGTTTCCCTTAGAGACAAGTAAAATATATACATCTTTTTAAAAACTGTCGAATTTTATTCGGAAGTACATCGGTCGGGAAGATGCTTAAACATACAATGGAATTTTCTTTTAGTGCAATCAAAAACAAACCACATAGTAACAACTTGAGAGCCCCGTACAAAAGCAAAGTAGGAATATGAATTCCTTGGTTCCTTTAACTTTTGAATTTGAAAATCATTTTTAAAGAATTTTTTTAGAAAATCCTTTTAAAAGACGGGAAGTTCTCTCCTCATGAGTTGCTTTGTTCATGGAACCAGTGATAGAAAAATTAAAAAGATTATCAGTCTCCGTGAATTATTATGGCGGAGGTTAGGCAGCCGTCGACTGTACCTACCAAAACCATGATGGTATGATTGACATGGTCTTTATTCACTAGGTTCTCATGACTGTTAGTCCTTAAAACAATGAAGAAAATCATTGTGTTCTAAGCTGACTCCCTATATGCAAGCGTAGTTGAATAGAGTAAGGTTTAAGGCTCCCTGCTAATTTGCAAGTCTTACAATATACCTCAAAGGCACAGGTATGTGTAAGGATTTTTTGATATATCTCTGCTGGCTCTAAACAGCCGAAGCGTTGCTGCCTTCCGGAGGATTAGGGATTTTCAACCCAAGGGCACCAGGCCCTACTTATTTCCATCCCGGTAGGCACAGATCAATACATCATTCCTTCACAATGAAGGGCCACAATAGAATCATATCCGAATCCATATCACATCCAGAATCAGATCATAACAAGTTTTCATCATCATAATAATCATCATGAGAAATACGCCCATATGTCGAGCCATAAGAATGATCCACATATGCTGGAAATCCTTCAAGTGCTTGGTTGACACAATAATAACATGCATGATATGCAAAACATGCTATTTCAATGATACAAGCAATTTATGTCATATCCACTCCCATAACTCTCATATCATATCCATTGGTGTGTAAAGTTCGTTAACAATCCAGTTTATCCGCAAACAACATGTACATCACTAAGGGACACCACATATAGTTCAAATAACACTTATTAGCAAGTGTATATGGCATATCTTGATCAAATCTTACAATCACAATTTTATAAGTCATAAAAATAGCATAACACTTTAATATTCAAGTTTCTCAAGCAATTGATAATCACGAACAACAATTCTTGACTAATAAAATCATATTATCTAATTTTGAAAGCCATAGAACCCCTATCTCGTGTTTACTAGCCGTATAAAAAAGAAGATGAGAATCCAAGCTCTCCCAAGGAAATCCCAAGGAAAAAGGTGATGAATAGTGAATTAGAGAAGAGTTTGAGTGATTTGGAGTGCAAATCATCGATCGGGAGCGAAAACGAGTAAGTATCGCTCAAGAACTCTTCACTCTCTCTCTAGAACTCTCTAGAAGGTGGTGGAAAAGTTTGGGTCGAAATAGATGGAAAAAGGGGCAAAAAGCACTTAAAAACGAGCTAAGTCGGTGGACTGTTGCAGGTGCTGGACCGGTATGCCAAAAATAGGATACCGGTCCGCAGACCAAATTTTTCCAAATTTTTATAGGCCGGACCGGTATGCCAAAAACCGCATATCGGTCCGCAGCCAAACTTTCCCCCAAATTACATACGCCGGATCGGTATTCAAAAACTCAATACCGGTCCGCGAGTGAACTTTTTCTCAACCTGTTTTGACCTTAACTTCTCGCTCGGAACTCCGATTGAGACGATCTTTATGTTCACGAAAAGGTATTTCCGAGGTCTACATTTAATGGACAAAGCTTTTCTTCAAATTATTAACAGATAATTTCCAAATCACAATTTTCACACAAACTCAACATAATTTACATAAAAATAAACACAGAGTGTTACAATCTCTCCCACTAAATAAAATTTGGTCCTCGAAATTTAGATATTACATTCAAATCAAATAGTTCAGGATACTTGCTACGAATTTCTGTCTCTAAAAGTTTAATGAATTGAGAAACCATTAGGGTTTCGTACACTAACTTTTATGAAAGTCAAAATTACACCATTTCCCCCCAATTTTGCAATTCTCTTATTTTGAACTAAATTAAATTGAATAAGGACACCTTCCTATGTTTTCAAGGCCAGTTAAGAGATCTGAAAGGTTTTATTTTGTTGATATAAGCTCTATCATGCTCAATTTTAAATTTCAAATTTGATAGTTTTTGGTAAATTCGAAACAATACAGAATTCTCTTTCAATACTTTGGATTAGCTAAAACAATTTACATATTTGGATTCCTATCAAAAGAAAATACAAGAAATAGGCTTTGAATCGCTGAAAAATGTTGAGAAAAAAAAAAGAAAAAAACTCAAAACAAATTTGAAATAAAAAAGGTGGTTGAACTGGGTGGATAAAAAGGTCCACGCACTGGCATGTGGAGGAGAGTGATGGCTCGTGTGAGTGCGTGCTAGCTCAGATGGATCTCTTGTTTTCACTAGCTATTCTCTTTCTCTCGTTGAGAGCTTTGATTTGATATATTTATTCAATATATTTTGAATTTCAGATGAGAGTTACACTTGTTTTAAGGTAGATATTTTAAGTTATACAACTATTAAATTAGCTAGTTAAATAATTTTTTTCCCTAAAAAAACCATCTTTATTAAGTACAATACAACCTAGATAGTAGACCAAGATTTAAAGCACATTTATTTGTACTGTTTTACAATAAAATTAAAGTAACACCGGTGTACTTAGACTATGTTTCGAAACTTTATTTCATAAAAATTAAAACACGAAAGTTGTTTTTAACAAGCTTATATAGTATTAATGAATGGTTATTTAATATTTATGATATTTTATTATCTCCAGTTTGGTAGTGTAATGATTTATATAATACATGTGTAACAACGACATGCATGACTGAAAACAAGTTTTGAAACTGAACTACCTAGTGAAAGTGTTTTCCTAGTACACCTTGATTATTTATCAATATTCCTACCTCTACTTGAATTCAAATGTATTCTTTTCACTCTATTTTTGCTATCAAGGGTGGATTTGGTACAATACCGTACCATACCGACTATACCAAGTACCATACTGAAAATTTGGTACACCAAAATCTATTACCATTACCATACCAAACTTTCGGTATACCAAATTTTGGTATACCGAAATATCGGTATGGTACGGTTTGGTACGGTACATGCATTACCAAAAACTCAATCTTGTAAATAAAAAAGACTTTTTTTAAAAAAAAATTTAACTGAATTTTCTGAATTTAACTGATTTACAAAATAATTGATTATTATTAATTAACGTAAAACATAGGCTAACTTAGCTCAAACCTAAATTTATCTAAAATTTTCTGAAAAAGAATTAGACATGATTTGTTAATATTTACATCTTTGCACTTTATTGCCTAAAAAAATAAACTAAATCACTAAACAGATAAAAATGTGTTATTACTATGATGGCTCATATTTATCGTAACGCAAACCGATTAAGAAAATTGAGCCATTATAATTCAAATGGATTAAATAAATTGGGACAATTTTCGCAGAACTAAGAAAAGGATGGAGAACTTAGAACCCTTACAACTAAGCAGAATTACAAAATATATACATACATATATCTTTATAATTTATATATCTTAGTCCCACTCAACCAACTAGATTCCCAAATTCAGAATAAAACTTACGACATTCTAATTTATTTCCTTTACTTGACATCATCTGTTGAGACTATACACTGCCATAGCCTATTGTGAAAGAAAACAAAAACCAACATCTTCTCATCATCGATAGATATTATATATGTCAGATTTCGATTGCATACTCAGTGAAACGATTTAAATAAACTGAACAATATTAAAATGAACCAACAAAATTTGTTTAAATTGAATATTTATATGTGTGAGAATCCGCAAATGCGACCCTCGGGTCTCGCTCCCGTCGTTGGGCGTCTGAAACGTCGGAACGGATTTTGTCGTTCCATTTGCTTCTATTCTCGTTGATAGTTTATACCGGGAGTCCCTATGTTCTATTTCTAGATGCAAAAAGGGTTCATTCAGAGTCGCCAGTGCGTTTTACGAGAAAACGGACAAAACAGTTGTGTAAGAGAAAAGGCTACAAATAAGCCTTTTTTTACACGTTAGTCTACGAAATCAGGATTCTATAGGGTTCAGGAACTATATTACAGTTTGGGAAGGTGTTAAGCACCCATTCCGTCCTTTTGGTCTCTAGTGGTCTTTTATATGTTTATTCTATGTTGAAAAACTTGGATGCTTTTACTGACAGTCTACTACTTTCTAAGAAAAAAAACCTAATTTCTGGGAAAAACGGGAAAGGGCACGAAAAACCTTTGTCTTCTGAGATCCGATGTTTAGTTTTGAGAGATGCAAATACGAGTGTCAAGAGTTGTTCTTACTTTAGAGGGAGTTTTACCGTGTTATTTCTCATAAACGACGATTTTTCTCGGGTTTTGACTTGTTTTGGAAAAAGTTTGGATCTTATATCGGAGCTAATTCAATATGGAATTAGAACTCTTGAGGGGAGTTCTACCAGATATATCACAATCTATGAAACAGATGGGATATACCGGGTTTTTAATTCCTAAGTAAGTTTTACCGGTCCGGGTTTTGAAAACAGCATTTTGTCCGGATGATAATGTACTTACTCTTCTGGTTTTGCAAATGATCTTATCAGGGTCTTTTGTTTTGAAAACGGTAGACTATTTGTAACTTGGCAATAAGTTTATTCAAATAAAACGTGGACAAAATAACAGAAATAAAACAAGTACACGGATATTTAATGTTAAATACTATAAGAGACTTTCTTTACCTTCCCGACGAGAATAATAATAAGAAAGAAAATATAATACTGCAGAGAGATCTTTGGCGATAATAATCTTTTCCTTCTTCAGATATTTTCGAGAATTCAATTCCAGAGACGGGACACGTCGAGTGTCGAGAATAGATTCGATAATTCTTCAGAAATAAGACGAGAATCAAGAATGCTTGATGAAAGACTAAAAAATCAGATATAAGCAAATAATTCTTCAATCCTAAGTTACTGTCTTGAACCCTTGGGGGTGTTGGCCTATTTATACTGCTCAGGGAGGATTGTCGCGCGACACTTCCCCAAAAAAGGCATGTGTCGCGCGACAATGTGTACTATGTCGCGTGACAAACGGCTAATGTGATGTTTCTGATAGACTGATGTGTCAGAGAGTGGATGGTCTGGTGTCAGGGGGATTGTCGCGCGACACAGGGGGGATTGTCGCGCGACATACCCATTTGTCGTGCGACATTTCACTTTAAAAATAGGTTTGTTGGCCAACAAACCCTTTCGGGGCAGTTTCGGGTGCTTGGGAGGGTCCCGGACTCGAAAAGCAGTACTTATCGAAGGTCGTTAAGGTTCTTGCGGGGGTCATGGATTGGGGTGTCTACAGACCCTCTCGACTCAAGCTCCTTGCTTGCAAGGATTTGAGGCGACTGGAAGAGACCGTGGTCCATGGCTCCCGTAAGAACTCTAAGGGAGTGTGTGTATGCAAAAAGTGTTCGTGAATGCCTCTGGAGAAGGCTTGTGTTTGGTTTTGCTTTCGGAGAGGGCTTTTGTTACCTCACTGCCTCTTTCGAGGACTTTATTTGCTCCACTTGCCTCATATTTCCTGATGGGAGGATGTTGTGTATTGTTCTACCATTACTCCACTCGCCTCAGGTGGGAGGACTACCATTGTTACATTGTGCTGTGAGGACTCTCTGGGAGGGCTTTGTTCTTTGTTGTGATCTTGTGTTTTATCCTCATGTGGGAGGACTACCATTGCTACACGGTGCCTCTCTGGGAGCGCTTTGTTCTTCTTGCCTCATGTGGGAGGACTACCATTGTTACAATGTGAGATTATGCTGTCTTCGCTGCCCGTTACTTGATGAGGGAGCCGAAGGGGACTTGGGGACGGGTCTTCTACGGAGGTACCGAGCGTTGAGAGGTGATCCCAACTATATACGAGGACAGACTCATTTGTCCCGGACAGTCTCCGGTCATCTGCTGCCTGTCCCTGATCAGACGGACAACATTTTGGACTCCGACGATGATGACCCTGAGGGAGAGAGGGACGTCCCTGCTGGTGCTGAGGGAGGTGATGATAGGCCCGAAGGAGGTGATGATAGGCCCGAAGGAGGTGATGATAGACCCGAGGGAGGTGAGGGAGGTGGAGCAGCGGCTGTTCCAGAACAGCCTCCTCAGACGACACCTATGGAGGAGCAGCGTGCTGAGGGTTTCGAGTTCCCTACCGGTCCGTCAGCATCTCCGGGGGCTATTTTTGAGGCTGCTGAGGGAGGGGCAGCAGATTTTTCAGAGCGATCCTGGGAGCCTGCGAACTTTGGGGTCGACTATGAGCAGTTTGGGCGGACCCCTCCTGCTGCTGTGACCACTCCTTCCAGCGGGGTCCCCCCTTTGAGAGCAGCGGCCGTCGTGGATCCTCCGGGCGCCCGTGCTTATGCTACGCTGACTCTGCTTCCGTCGGCTGTTATGGTCCCTCTGGCCCGATCTCCAGGTTTCGGGGGTTCTTCTTCCCAACCTCCCCTGTTCTCGATTCGCGAGGAGGGTGGGTCCATTTCTGCGGCGGTACCGACGGGTCCGTCTGTTCCTCTGGTTGACATCCCATCCTTTCCTCGGGACATTACGTATGTTGGTGCCGGTCTTTGCCGCTACACCGTGCCTGAGTATCCTTTACTCGAGGATACTTTTGACTATCTGGGCGGCCGCGTGGGTGACAAGGTATGTCTCTTTTATTATGTCTTCTGCTGTTCTTTTATATTTGTTTATCTTTAGAAAGTGTGCTAACTCCCTCTCTTGTGTCTTTTTGCAGCGGGTGAGTGTTCGTGCAGGTAATCTGAGAGCTCTCCATGCCCAGTACCTCTACAACTGGAACCTCCTCCAGTTTGTTGGTCGGGACCCCACGTCATACATGTACGATTACCAGAGGGCGATCAACGTATCTCTTCGGGTGGACAACCCTTTGTCCTCCTCTCGCGCTCGGTCAGAATCTCGGAGGAGCAGTAGCCGGACCTCTAGGCGTTCACGGTCCTCTAGGCGTTCACGGTCCTCGGTGATTCGCCCCATGGCACCGATCCAGTCGACGGGGCCTTCTCAAGCAGCAGTTTCCTCTCATCCGGATGTCCCAGCGGTCAATCCCACTCCGGAGGAGGGTTATGGTGATAGTGGTAGCGTGTCGAAGCGCGCTAGGATAGATTAGTTTTTCTTTTCCTGCATTTAGTTAGTTCAGACAGATATATAGTTTTTTTTTTAGACATGTAGACAGTTTTTTAGTTTTAAAAACTATTCTTTCATTGGATTTATGCAAAATCTTTATTCGTGTTTGATGATATACATATATTCTCTATCTATGAATGAACATATTTATACGAATCAGTAATTTAGGAGCCATACCTTGTAGTGTAGTGATACTTAGGGTTCCTGCAAAAGAACAAAGTGAGAACAAGAATGCATTTCAAAAGTGATTCTTTTAGCAAGAATGACTCTTATGTGTAAGAAAAGCAAAAAACAGGGTGACAGAAAAGGGGATTGTCGCGCGACAATCCCTCCTGGATATGGGTTTGTCGCGCGACAAACAGGTACACGACAATCCCTCCTGGATATGGGTTTGTCGCGCGACAAACAGGTACAGGATCCTTATTTTTGCTATAAATACACCTCTCTGCCTTCCTTCATCCCCCCACCTTCCCAGAATTGTCTTCTTATCGCACAATTTCTGATTTTTCTTATGTTAAAGCCCGAGATGCTCTGATATCTTCTGAAAATGGCTTGAATTTTGGTGCATTCAGTCCTTTAGCGGGTTGGTGCCATCGTCCTATAGATTTTTCCTTTTTGTTAGGTGCTTTGTATTTCTGGAGCCCTGCGGATCATGTTTTTCGCTTCGGGCTAGATCAGCTCTGCCCGACTTACGAGGAGTTTTCCTGACTACTGCGTTCTGATGTCTATCTCCCGATGGCTGTTCCCATAGAGGAAATCGGTCCTCGAGATATGCTGATCGCTCTGTTAGCCATTCCCCAAGCGGCATGTGATGGATTTATTAATGACGGGCTTCTTGACCTCCACAAAATGGTGAGGTTCTTTCATCGTTACGAAGAGAGGGCTTTTTATAGTGTGGGGCGTACTGCGGCAGCCTTGATCTGTCTTTTTTCTGATATGTTACTGGTGACGGGCTCTTCCCGTGTTGATCTGACTATTCTGAGTTTGATTTATCATGTTAGGAATGGGGAGTCCATAGTGCCCATCGTTCTTGCAGAGACTCTGAACGGTCTAGATGATATTCAAAGGGGGGGGCTTCACCCTTCTTCAGGGGAAGTCCGCGCTTGCTATACATGTGGCTGTTGGAGCATTTTCGATCGGTGAGTTTCAACGGGGTTTGGCTTGACAACCCGACGCACTTTTTTCGTCGTTCCCTCTTTGGTGCTTTGACCATGTCTTCCTCTGATTGGACGGTGTGGTTTTCGGAGAATTTTTGGGCTATTCGGTGGAACATTCCTTGGTGGAAGCTGAGGGCGATGGTGCTTAGTACCAGGGGCAGAATTACGTTCGACTCCGTGGGCTCTGGTTCACTTCTTTTTATCTCCCAAGATGTCTTCTTCGGCAGTTCAACGTTCCTCAGGACATTCCCCTCGGCCTGAACAACTTTTCTTCAGAATCTAAGTTTGTGACCCCTCATGTTTCTGTATCAGTGGAGAGAATATAGCGCACTCGACGGACCCGTCAGTTCAACTATACCCGTTTTGGTATTACCCGGCCCCTCCGGGCTGACATCATATGTTCTTGTTGGGGGTCTTTGGAAGGGGAGCTAATTGATGATCCCTTCCAAATTGAGTGATTCCGGTTCATGGATTCTGAGCCCACAGAGGAGAACATTGTCTTTGCATACCAGATTCTGGATGAGGCTCGGATTGATTTGGCTACTGAGGACCCTGTTTTGCCAACCCCTAGGGATTAGTTTTTTTTCTGTATACTGTATCTCCTTTGTAATTTTTGGTGTTCTGAACCACCTTAATAATATACGAGGGGCTGTTTTATGGGAAATAAATTTCTTTACAAAGTTTAAACAGATGAAACAGATGAGATATACCGGGTTTATGGAATTAGAACTCTTGAGGGGAGTTCTACCAGATATATCACAATCTATGAAACAGATGGGATATACCGGGTTTTTAATTCCTAAGTAAGTTTTACCGGTCCGAGTTTTGAAAACAGGATTTTGTCCGGATGATAATGTACTTACTCTTCTGGTTTTGCAAATGATCTTATCAGGGTCTTTTGTTTTGAAAACGGTAAACTATTTGTAACTTGGCAATAAATTTATTCAAATAAAACGTGGACAAAACAACAGAAATAAAACAAGTACACAGATATTTAATGTTAAATACTAGAAGAGACTTTCTTTACCTTCCCGACGAGAATAATAATAAGAAAGAAAATATAATACGGCAGAGAGATCTTCGGTGATAATAATCTTTTCCTTCTTCAGATATTTTCGAGAATTCAATTCCAGAGACGGGACACGTTGAGTGTCGAGAATAGATTCGATAATTCTTCAAAAATAAGACAAGAATCAAGAATGCTTGATGAAAGACTAGAAAATCAAATATAAGCCAATAATTCTTAAATCCCAAGTTGTTGTCTTGAACCCTTGGGGGTGTTGGCCTATTTATACTGCTCGGAGAGGATTGTCGCGCGACACTTCCCCAAAAATGGCATGTGTCGCGCGACAATGTGTACTATGTCGCGCGACAAACGGCTGAAGTGATGTTTCTGACAGACTGATGTGTCAGAGAGTGGATGGTCTGGTGTCATGGGGGATTGTCGCGCGACATACCCATTTGTCGTGCGACATTTCACTTTAAAAATAGGTTTGTTGGCCAACAAACCCTTTCGGGGCAGTTTCGGGTGCTTGGGAGGGTCTCGGACTCCAAAAGCAGTATTTATCGAAGGTCGTTAGGGTTCTTGCGGGGGTCATGGATCGGGGTGTCTACAATATGGAACGAGAATTATTATCTGATTTAGAGCTGAAATGGGTTTAAAGAGAGAATTGTTGACAATCTGGACCATTCATCTAACTTCATTTATATCTAATTGTGGAATATTGGTATTTGTTTAGTATTTGGTATAATGGCACATTTGGTATTGGTATGGTACGGTATACCGTTCTGTACCAAAAAATGGGTACGGTACGGTATACCATCGGTAATTAATATGAATACCAGTACCGTACCAAAGTAATTCAGTACGGTACAATACTAATCGGTTTGTACCATTACCAAATTTTCGGTACAATTTAGTATTGGTTCGGTTTGGTACAAATTGGTACGATATAAATGGTATATTTTTCCACCCCTAGCTATCATTGTGACTACATTTTTAAAGTTTTATTGGACAATTGTTGTCTTAATTGTAATTCATTTTTTTTTATTGTATTAAAACTTTGTGATAGATTGATCATTCTACTTTAGTTGACAACAAATATATTATGTTTATTCCATCGATTACTATATACATGTGATTCTGGAAGAGGGAAAGTTAATTAATTGATACCTACATAGGAGACTCGTGAGATTAATTACTCATAAGGGCTCAAAGGTTGAGTGCCTTCGTAACCATTGGTATACTATGCATAAATGCACGGTATCGGCCTTGTATTCTAGGGTTGAGCTTGGTTTGATAAGATAGTTTTGTGAAAATAGCCTGTTATTTGTGTATAAGTAACTCATATATGTTGGAATAAATATTCATTTTCAATGTTCTATAATATTTGATCTCTTGACATACCTATTTGAAAGAAAAGTACTATGATCCATCAATCTTTTTCATTATATCCCAGTCCAATACCGGGCTGAGACTTCACCATCCTTTCACACATATTAGGCATAATTTTGCTCACTGTTTGTTTATTATGTCTTATCCTTTCAAATGAACATCCTTATGGGAGAACTCATAAGCTATAAAAACATATAAGCAAAATAAAGAGAATAATCATTAGAAGGAAATGCAAGCATAAAATCATTACTTGGAATGAAGATCGATTGATCTCAATTTATTACAATATATTAATTGTAGTAGTTGTGCGTAACAGTTTGAGAAGACAAATTGTATTATAAATAAAAAGTTTCATTTATTGTTATTATTTGTAATTTTCACCATCGAAATATGGGGCATGACAAAAAGGTTCCCAAGTGAGGTTAAATGTTTTGAGCCAATCTAAGAGTTGTCAACCTTTCCCCTTCCCGAGCTTACACACCTGCAAAAGTACATATAAAGGAAAAATAGTATAAATGAGCCAATCGAACTCAATGGGAACTATACGGGTCCCGTCCATAAAAATACAAGTAGTAAACAATACATAAGTGCCCCTTTATAAGAAAATATACTTTTGGTTATGCAAGGAAAACCAAATCATGATGGGAACAATGCACAAACAAGCACTACCAATTTTATCATCTAGCCGTAATTAATTCGAGACTCGACTCAATAATCCCACAACTATCCAAATGTACATTAGGTCTACATTTCATTGTCTTTTACCCACATAGAGTATGGCCTTTCATTAGTTTCTGTGCACAGTTTTGGGCCTTTCACTTTGAAGACTTTATTCCACTTTCTCGACCCTCTCACATGAGACCAAACCTGGGACTCACTATGGACTAGCGCAATCTATAACTAGGTAACCGAGTATAATAATTCCAACATATGTACAATTGTGGTAGTTATAGAAGATCAATTTATAACAAATATCCAAAATTATGCTAACATGCTTGTGTACAACATCATCAACATGTGATTTGAGTAATAATCTCACCATTTGGTTCATCAATAATGGTTATGTTTCGATATACCAATATCTTTTAGATACATTTACTTTCAAGTGGGTTTTTAGTCAAACTCATCAAAGTAGCTACTTGCATGTAGTAATCTTTGAGACAGGGTGAGGAACAAGGAAAGTATAAAGATGTTATCTTCTTAGTGTGGATTAATAATGTTCATTGTTTTGAAATGGCTATATTATTATACTAAATTATGCTCCATCTTCAGATTTGCTTGCTTAGTGGTTCATGTGACAAAAGAGGCCGATTAAAACCTTGTTAGAATTCAAATTCCCACACCTTATTCTCTCCAATAATTAACCATAGACCTACATTGAGAACAAAAAAAAATGGAGTTATTTAAAGGTAATGCCATCACATTGGTTGAATTTTAACGTTGATCCATGAAATTTTATTTTTGCCAATCCGATCTATAAAGTTTGATGCCGTCGTCATTTTAGTCCAAAATACAATGTGCCATTCGTTTCTTGGATGGGAAATGCCATTGTAACTAATGTGGCCCAAAGAAACAAATGAAAAGATGGATTTTGGATCAAAGTGACAACGCAATCAAATTTTATGGATGAGATTGGTGAAAATGAAATTTCAATCCAACATCATGATGTAAATGACTAAAAAAATTGAAAAGAACAAAATTCAAGGAATTGAATGAATTACCTCAATAAACGTGATACCAATCCCCCTTTCTTATTTTTATGTTTTGTCGAATGAGTAAAGTAGGGCTCCAAGTGTAAAGTTACAATTAATTTCTGAAGCTCTTGCTCACATCCATAACAATTCTTGTTGTTTTGGTCACTGCATGATTCATGTGCAAGGGTATTCATGTTACACTTGCATGTTAACATTACTGCATTCTCTCCCTTGAACGTGTTGTTACAAAATCGACAAATCGCTTCTTCTTCGGGTAACTTCTTAATACTTTCTGGTAAATTTAATTAATGATAAGGAGGTGAGATATAAATTATATATATACATAGGGGTGGGAAATTGTTCTAAATATACCGTACCATACCGTCCCATTGCCAAAATATACCAAAGTTTGGTAATCGTACAATACCGATCGGTATTGTATCGTGCCATATTTTTTTTGGGGACAATAGTGGTACTCAAAATCATTATCGACGGTATACCGTACCATACCAAAATATTGGTATTCCCATGGTATTATCGTATCGTACTCTTATTTATTGTACCATTATGCCAAATACAAAAATAATACTAATATACCACAATATTTACCAATAACATTTACATCAATAGTACAAATTCGAGTTAACCAAGATTTTACTTCCACACTAACTTAGGGTTTCATAACCTCCTCACAAGCACACCACCCCTCTCTCTCTCTTCTACTCCTTTTCTTCTTTGTAGAACTGAAACCACCACATACTCACTGCGACACTGCCACCCCACCAAAGCCATACACAATATATAATTTCAATCACACTATCCACCCCTCCCTTTTCTAATTCAACCAGACCCATTTCAAGGCTTTTTTTCGTTTGAGGTAAATGTTCTCTCTCATTCATATCCTCTCTTTTATTCATCATACATTCATATGTATCAACTATTTGCACTATTTCTTATTACTCACTTTCATTTCTGTTTTTCAAATTTTTTTCTTTTTTTTCCTTTAAAGTTCAAAAAAAAAATTTACTTTTTTTTGCTTTAAACTTGAATCTATCAAATATTTATCTTCATTTTTTCTTCTAATCTTATCAAATTTTAATTATTCGGCTTCGAAATATTTGATAGATGTGTATGTGTTGATTATAGTTTATAATACAACAATATTTATACATGGTTTAATATTTTTGGAATAATCTATTGCAAAAACTTAATGAAAGGCAAGTAAAAGTAACTTAATTATTTTGTTTTAGCCAAAAATGCTCACTTTTGATGGTCTAGTTTCTTTTTCTTTTTTTAAGGATTTACTTTTTGTAATGTACCATATCATACAATATCGATATTTTGGTATACCGAATTTCAGTATACCAAAAATTTGGAATGACAATGGAAATGGATTTTAGCGTACCGAATTTTTGATACAGTACACGGTACACTTGGTGTGGTATGGTATTGTACCAAAGCCACCCCTAATATACATATATATATAATCGAGTGATAAAATGTACAAAAGCAAATATGAGAACTATCTCTTCATCCATGAAGTTTATTTTGCATAATGTTCACCTTTAAAGTTTGTTATCTCTTCATCCACACGCTATTAAGTTTTTGGACGAAAAATAAAATGTACTTTGCACGTGGGCACTGTAGTAGGTTAAAATGGATAAGCCACTATAATACTCTCATATATGTTTATCTCAAGACCAAATTAGTGCAAAATCAAGGCGTAGAGTTAAAAACAGCAAAGAGAAAAAATGAAGAAATTAAAGCATTTTATTCCATTATAGGCTTTAATGAGGGAAAAATGAGTTGGAATTAAAGCATTATAATAGCTTAACCGTTTTACCTCACTACAATGCCTACGCGCGCACACACGTGATATTTTTCATCTAAAAACCTAACGGCGAGTGGAGTTTTCAGACTAAAGTGAAAATGGAAGTAAACTTCAAGGATGTGTGTTATGCAAAATAAACTTCATGGACGAAAGTGCAAAAATGGATAAACTTTAAGGGGGCAAATTTTTAATAACTCAATTATTTGTTGGCTTATCCTTGTGATGAAGGATATGTGGATACGTTGTTACTTAAATGGGTATATACATACTAGTTTGTAATCCCTACCAAAATTTTATTCACCAAGATGTATTTTGCAATTTTAGACACAATTTTTTTCCCTTGTACATTCTTAGGATTCAAAATTGCCTGCACTTCTGTGAGAATCTGCAAATGCGACCCCCGGGTCTCATCCCCGTTCGTTGGGCGTCTGAAACGTCGGAACGGATTCCGTCGTTCCATTTGCTCGGAGTGATTCATATTGGGTGTCCCTACGTCTATTCTAGATTCAAAGGGGTTCGTTCAGAGTCGCCAGTACGTTTTACGAGAAAACGGACAAAAGGGGTCGTGTAAGAGGAAAGGCTACAGATAAGCCTTTATTTACACGTTTGTCTACGAAACCAGGATTCTATAGGGTTCGGGAACTATATTACGGTTTGGGAAGGTGTTAAGCACCCATTCCGCCCTTTCGGTCTCTAGTGGTCTTATATGTTTATTTTATGTTAAAAAACTTGGATGCTTTTACTGATAGTCTACTACTTTTAAATGAAAATCCTAATTTTTGGGGGAACACGGAAAAGGGGTAGAAACCTTTGTGTTCCGAGATCCGACGTTTTTATTTATTGAAAGATGTAAATACAAATGACAAAACCTTTTATGTTAAAAGAGTGTCTCGCATTATTTTCTCAGATAATGACGGTTTTCTCGTGTTGTGATTAGTTTTGTAAAAGTTCGGATCTATATCGGGACTGATTTAATATGGAACTAGAACTCTTTGAGGAGAGTTTTCAGACACTTCGCAGTCTATAGAGAAGACAGGATATGTTGATTTTAATTCCTAGATAAGTCTTATCAGTCCGGGTTTTGAAAACATAATTTTATCCGGACGATAGTCTACTTATTCTTCTGGTTTTGTAAATGGTTTTATCAGAGTCTTTTATTTTGAAGATGGTAGACTATTTATAACTTGGCAATAAGTTTATTCAAATAAAACGTGGACAAAACAACAGAAATAAAACAAGTACACAGACAAACCTGATTTTCCAGCGCGTTAGGAACTTAGCACAACCATATTGCCACTTCGCTTACTAGAACGGGGATCGACCTGACCGGGCAGGTCGATCCCCAAGGTTTGAGGACACCAACATCACAGCAAAAAACAGCAGTTTTAGAGCAGAATTGCGGGTTTATGATTTGATTTTCTGATCTTTCGTCAAGTATTTTCTATTATCGTCTTATTTCTGAAGAATTACCGAATCTATTCTCGACAATCGACGTGTACAGTCTCGAGAATCGAATTCTCGGAAATATCTGAAGAATGAGAAGATTATTATCGCCGGAGATCTATCTGCCGTATTATATTCTCTTTCTTATTATTATTCTCGTCGGGAAGGTAAACAAAGTCCCAGAAAAGTCTCTTCTAGTAATTAAACAAAGTCTCTTCGATCCCCGTCCTGGTAAGCGAAGTGGCAACATGGTTGTGCTAGATTTCTAACGCGCTCGAAAATCAGGTTTGTCTGTGTACTTGTTTTATTTCTGTTGTTTTGTCCACGTTTTATTTGAATAAACTTATTGCCAAGTTATAAATAGTCTACCATCTTCAAAATAAAAGACCCTGATAAAACCATTTGCAAAACCAGAAGAATAAGTAGACTATCGTCCGGATAAAATTCTGTTTTCAAAACCCGGACTGATAAGACTTATCTAGGAATTAAAATCAACATATCATGTCTTCTCTATAGACTGCGACGTGTCTGATAACTCTCCTCAAAGAGTTCTAGTTCCATATTAAAACAGTCCCAATATAGATCTGAACTTTTACAAAACTAATCACAACACGAGAAAACCGTCATTATCCGAGGAAATAATACGGACACTCTTTCAAAATAAAAGGTTTTTGTCATTTGTATTTACATCTTTCAATAATAAAAACATCGGATCTCGGAACACAAAGGTTTCTATCCCTTTCCCGTTTTCCCCAGAAATTAGGGTTTTCATTTGAAAAGTAGTAGACTGTCAGTAAAAGCATCCAAGTTTTTCAACATAAAATAAACATATAAGACCACTAGAGACCAAAAGGGCGGAATGGGTGCTTAACACCTTCCCAAACCGTAATATAGTTCCTGAACCTTATAGAATCCTGGTTTCGTAGACAAAACGTGTAAAGAAAGGCTTATCTGTAGCCTTTTCTCTTACACAACCTTTTTGTCCGTTTTCTCGTAAAACCTACTGGCGACTCTGAACGAACCCCTTTGCATCTAGAATAGACGTAGGGATACCCGATATGAATTATCAAACAACTCCAAGCAAATGGAGCGACGGAATTCCTTCCGACGCTTCAGACGCCCAACGAACGGGACGAGACCCGGGGTCGCATTTGCGGATTCTCACACTTACTAGAACGGGGATCGACCTGCCCGGTCAGGTGGCGAGGTGCGGGGCAGCGCCCCGTTAGAAAAAAACGAGTTCTAAAAGTCTATGCAAATATCTTATTTAATTACTAGAAGAAACTTTATTTACCTTCCCGACGAGAATAATAATAAGAAAGAGAATATAATACAGCAGAGAGATCTCTGGCGATAATAATCTTCTCCTTCTTCAGATATTTTCGAGAATTCGATTCCCGAGACCGGACACGTCGAGTGTCGAGAATAGATTCGATAATTCTTCAGAAATAAGACGATAATAGAAAATACTTGACGAAAGATCAGAAAATCAGATCATAAACCCGCAATCCTACTCTAAAATTGCTGTTTTTTGCTTTGTTGTTGGTGTCCCTAAACCTTGGGTGCTGCTGGCCTATTTATAGTGCCGAAAAGGTGTATGTCGCACGACATATTGGTGTATGTCGCGCGACAATCTTGACTGTCGCGCGACATTCTACTTTAATGATGATTCTGACTCATTGCTGAGTCAGAAAGTGGAGTGGTGGGGTGTTTGTTGCGCGACATGTCTCCCAAAAGTGGGATTGTCGTGCGACATACTGGTGTATGTCGCGCGACAATCTTGACTGTCGCGCGACAATCTTGAATGTCGTGCAACATTTCACTTTAAAGCATGCTTGTTTGGCCAACAAACGCTTTCGGGGCAGTCTCGGGTTTTCGGGTGGGTCCCGGAGTCCAGAAACAGCAGTTCTCAAAGGTTGTTAGGGTTCTTGCGGGGGTCACGGATCGGTGTGTCTACACCTTCATATTTGAAATTGTTGGTGATGGAGTTTTAACGTTGTAAACTCTTACAAAAATTTAGATATAAATGAAAGGAATGAGAGAAGAAAAGGAAATCATGTATATGAGATTAAGCGTGTACCGTTAAGGATTGTTTGAGCAGAAGTAGTTCTGGGTCTTATAACAACAAAATTTCCCTGAGGCAAAAAAGACAATGTTGTTGGTACTTTTTAGCCTAAAAAAGTTACACAGATAATGAAAATTATTATTTATTTTAGTTACATGTAATTATTTTCGAGTGGCCCTATTTCCATGTAGCTAACACATTATTAATTTGAATTGGCATTGGACAAAATTTAACAAAAAGATAATAGAGAAGAGTCAAATCCATGAATAAATTCCTACTCAGTTTCACATAAGGGACTTACATGTAACATACGCCAATCTCGTGGAAGCCTGGTCGAAGGTCCTGATAATGTAGTCGGGAGAGTTACATATGATATTATACATGAAAAAACCTGACCCGAACAATGAGCCTAATCAAGGTCCAAGAACAAAGTGGAGCATGTAGCCTATGGCCCAGCCCAAAATAAATAATAGATTCATATCCGTTATACCAGACTCATGGAAAATATCAAGACTAGCCCATTGCAGCTAGCAAATTACGTACATTTTGCCCGCTGAAGTCCAAAGTCACTCATACAAAACAAGCCCAAACCGTATAGATTTAACACCAATTATTATAAGATTATCCTTATTAAAGTAGAATCATAATCACTCGTCACAAGCCTTACATGCCTAAAAACATATGCCAACAAGTGTATAAAGCGTGTTATAAATATCATCATTTTTTAGGCATATAAGGCTTGTTATAACACGCTTTATCCTTATTAAACTTGTTGGCATCATTCAACTATAGCCATTTATGCCAGCAAGGGTATAAAGCGTGTTATAAATATCACATAATCCAAATCTACGTTCAATGACCATTTACTCAGTTCATAATGGTTTTTCCTATTTTTCCACTTAAATAGGTGACACTAATACTACACATGCACTCACTAACCCACCATACGTATACCTTTACACTACTAACTTCGTCACTATGTAAATATAGGGAAGAATTTAAGGGAGGGCTCATCAATTATATGCATACAACAGCCATATCAAAATATATCCGTTATGTATACCACTAAGTGGGTTTTATACCAATTATTCAATTAAGGACCTATATGTGTAATAATAGGTTTAATCATGTATCCTAGTATAATAAACATTAATTGTACCATTATAGATGCATACACAAAGATATACCAACATGTATACGATACACATGCGAATTGCGGGAAATCTAGCCAACACTTATAGTATGGACATACGAGCGGAATCAATGGTTGGATCATGTATATTCTTTAATACTAAGCAATAATCAAGCGTCAATTGAGGCTATAATCAACCCAACCCATATCCATCAAATGGTGCATATCAGTACGCGCATAAGTACCCTCGATCTGGCACATTGTTAGAATTTTGGTCAAAACTTTTCGCTCGGAACTCGAATTTGGAAGATCTATATATTATCGGAAAGAGGATTCGAAGAACTACAACTTTGCTCTTTGAGTTTCTCCAAATTATGGATGGATTAATGTCAGAAATCCATAGAAGACGGCAGTATATATGCCACTACGTTACCGATACGATCATATTTTAACAATTTGCTTTTTTCGCATGTAATTTCAAACCACAAGGAGCATGAATTGGCTTGCAGTCAAAACATGAAAGTTGCAGAATGGATCAAAACCTAACTAATGGCACAAACGGGTATTCAATCGGATAAGAAATGAAGAAGTTATGACTTCTCAAAGACTGCTAAAATCCATAAATCACGTCAAAGCAAAACGCGATTAACATGTCGATTTCAATTCAAATCACCTGAATTGCAAAACGATATTTCACGCAAGAGTAATATACCTAATATGAAATGACAGAAGTGTCGAATCATCCAAATAGAACCCAAATCTAAAATTGACCCTCCAAAGCAAAGATTATGCCGTAATCAAACATAGTAATGAGATTAACAAGGAAATGGAACATGGGGTATTAAGAGATCGGTTATCTGTAGGCTTTCTCTATAGACAACCTTTTTGTTTCTTTTCTCGTAAAACAAACTAGCAACTCTGAAATAAACTTTTGCATCCAATCTAGGATAAATTACACCGTACCTCCCCCTTAAGCCACAGTAGTATTTATCCCCCCTGGGATTGAGGGCATGGGTTCTCACAAAAGGGCGAATTTAAAACTTTCTATCGCTATACAACTATTTAGCTATATATTAAGATTTTAAAGCACCCCGCAAGTTTAATAATTGATTACCATTTTATTTGTAGCTAATTAAAGATTTAAATTTAATATTAATTACCACAACAAAATATAATTGTTTTTTGTGAAAATGTGAAACAGAAAAAAAAAATTAACACTAGAGAGATGTCAATATGTTTTATAACAGTGGCGCCATATGATTTTCGTGCTAAAAGTGTCATCGTAAAAAATAAATATTTAATGAAGATTTTTTTGGGTGGAGGTCAGGGAACAAAAATGTTCGCCCCCGTACCATTTTGCTCCCCAAAAACAATAAATACTTACATTGCGGCATGCATTGCTATCATCAGAGCCGCTATCAGATTCACTGCGAGCTTCCATAGCCGTCAGATTCCGAAAGGGGGATGCTGATTGTTTGAATATTGTGATAAATTAGTAAATGGAATTCCCAAGAGAGTGGGTAAAGCTTCTATTACAAGGTTACTTTAATCAAGTTTAATCCTTTTTTAAGCGTGTTTGGTATAATTTGATTGTGGAATTTTAAAAGAAAAAATTAAAAAAAAATTAAAAAAAAGGAAAAAAAAATTATGTTGTGATGTAAGTTCACTCAGCCAATTAGCGGCTCTTCCACCACCTCCATAAATTTAGATTAGATATCGCTTGTATTCCAAAATAAAAATAAAAAATTCTTAACTCTGGCTGAAATACAAGAACTTTTAATTGGAAAGAATGAAATAAGTAAATTCTTACAATGCTATCATCAGAGCTGCTATCAGATGTATATATTGCAAGCCTCCATAGCCAACAGATTCCGGAAAAGGACAAGCTGATTGTTTGAATATTGTGATAAATTAGTAAGCGGAATTCTCAAAGGGGTGGGTAAGCTTCAATTACAAGGTTAATTAATTATGTCGTATATTTTATTTATATATTTTAATAGAGAAACCTATAAAGCTATCTATAGAGATCTAATTGTAGGTCAAAGTATAGTAATTTTTTTTTGATATATCTTTAATAGAGAAACATATAAAACTATCTATAGAGATCTCTATTTAGAATTATACATTTATAGACCCATACTCATTGTGTCTTAAAGGGATCGGAAGACACCATTAAAACCTAACTGTGCCGAGATGTTATTCTAGAGGGGCAAAATCTTCTCCTAAAACGCTTCAACTACTTTAATTATTTATTTTCGCAATCAAGATTTTAACTTCCGCACCAATTAATTTTTCTTTCATTTTATCTTGCTGGGTGAGCTAATTACCAACCCACTCATTAAACTTCAAAGAAACTCTCCTCTTTCTACCTCTCTTACCCTTATGGCTCGTTTGGTTCAAGATTTAAATCATTCCGAGAATGCTAAATTTCATTCCAAAACGATTCCCGCGTTTGATTCAAGTTTTAAGTCCGGAATAAATGATTCCAGGAACAAACCTCTTCCCCCAAGTTTCCCCATTTAAATCATAAGGAATAAACCATTACCAATGGGCATTTTTTTTAATTTTTCATATTAGGACTAAAATAATTCTCTTCCTTATGAATAAATAATTGTTTTTCCATCCGTGTATGAAAATATTGTTTGGAATTATTTTTTTTAGTTACGTTGCTGTAAAAAAATGAAAAAAAAAATATTTGGAACTTTTTTCTTTTCTTTTTTCCTGTTGTAATTTTTTTTATTTACAAAAATTGTAATTTTTGTAAGATAGTTATTAGCTAGGCATGTGTAATTTTTGTAATTTATTATAGTAATTGTCTCTTTTGAAAAATTAATAGGAGATGTCTTCTCATCTTATAAAAAGAATGGTATTTTTGTAATTGATACTTTATTCCATTCCTATTGCCGGTTGAACCAAACATCCGCATGGAATCTTAGATGTCAGGAAAAAAAAATTCCAGGAATCAAGTATGCTCATTTCATGCCTATTATATTCCTAAAACTGTTGGGAAATATGAACTGCAGAAATGAAATAGACAAGGTAGAGAGTACACCGGGTTGAGTCGCGGACTAAGTCGCTCTCTTTAAGACGTTTCGCGGCTCTGCCTGGAATTGTGCTAGCAGTTCTGATTATGCCACGCCGTCCCCAGGATGAAACAGCCCAGAAACTCTCTGTACGATTGATTTGCACTTTTTTCGATCGCTTGACAATAACACTCTTTTTAATTGCTCGGGATCAGAAAATAATTTACTGCCGGAGGCTAAAAATGTTTCAGCCGAAAAAATAATTTTTGTAGATAGATAGTCTCTCTCTCTTTTTTGTTTTCTTGGTATATCTCTTTTGAAAAATATTTTGAACCGTTTAAAGGGATAAAGTTTAGACCAAAAAACAGCTTTGAGGAAAATCCGCAAAAGTGGAGGAAAACGCGGATGGAATAAAGGGAGTGTGGGAGGAAAATGTGGGAACATGTTGGGGTAAAAAATGATGGAGCATCTTCTAGTATTTTTATTTATTTAATAAATAAAATTCTTTAAATGTATTTTGTATAAAAATTATAATACACTACACAAGCCCAAAGCCCGAGCCCGGACCGGGTCGGTCGGCGCGCGTGTGGTGAACCACATTCATCTAAGTCCTCACCCAATAGCACAAAAGTGTAATGCCCAAAGGGCTCAAGCCCTTAAGCAAATTCTTCCATTTAAAAACCCATGAAAGGTTTTATATCTCTCCTATGTGGGACTTGGGATAACATCACAACACATTAAATTACCTTGTCTTGGTTTTATTTTTATTTTTTTTTCATTAAATACATTTTTCATATTATGACTAAAATAACTCCATTCCTTATGAATAAATAATTGTTTTTCCATCCGTGTATGAAAATATTGTTTGGAATTATTATTTTTAGTTACGCTGCTGCAAAAAACTGAAAAAAAAATATTTCGAACTTTTTTCTTTTCTTTTTTCCTGTTGTAATTTTTTTTAATTACAAAAATTGTAATTTTTGTAAGATAGTTATTAGCTAGGCATGTGTAATTTTTGTAATTTATTATAGTAATTGTCTCTTTTGAAAAATTAATAGGAGATGTCTTCTCATCTTATAAAAAGAATGGTATTTTTATAATTGATACTTTATTCCATTCCTATTGCCAGTTGAACCAAACATCCGCATGGAATCTTCAATATCAGGAAAAAAATAAATTCCAAGAATCAAGTATGCTCATTTCATACCTATTATATTCCTAAAACTCGAACCAAACGAGCCCTTAAAGAAACCGCCTCGTTTATGTAAGTAGCTAGGCAACCCCCACTACAGAGTGGAGTGGAGTTGTGTTGTGTTGCGTCATCTATATACCTTTCAAAGAATTTTATGTAAAAATTTACGGGTGTATGAAAATAAGACGGGCATGCCTATGGGCCTGTATCTAGCTAATTGTTTGGAATGTGATCACGCGCACCACGTACTTAGGGCTACTCTAAGAAAATATGTTATGTAACAAGACGAAATTTATATGAAATTGACACAAAAATATAAATGACAAAATAAGATTTCAAATATCAATGGCAAAATAATTCGCAAATCAAATACTCACTCTATTCTTGAATACAAAGAACTATCAATTTGAAATAATGAAGGCAAATAAATACTTACAATATTAGGGGTGTAATTAAGGTCAATTTGAAAATCGACCAAACGGACCGGATCAATCTATAAAATACCAAACCGAAAAAAAGCTGAAATCAAAAACAATAAAACCGAACTAAAACCGAATAGTTTGGTTCGGGTTCAAGGCTAGCTAGTTCAAAACCGAAAACCCGAACCGAACCGAATTATGTTAAGAAAAATGAAATATGTTAATATATACTTTAAGGGTGCACATTAAGTATACTATGATATAGAAAAGATAAACTTTTATAAGAATATATTATTTATTAATTGCATGTTGTGATGCTCCTAAAAAAAGTCATTAATGCATACCTTTATTATTGATTTAATTACATGATAATAAAATTTGTTTTTTATCATATAAATGATGGTAAGATAATTCATCATTTTATTTAATATATTTTATTCTAGTAAATGTTCCAGTAAAATAGTAACTAAATATAGAAAATGGCTTCTATATGTTTCCTCCTTATTTCAAGAAAATTATGATTTTATTTTGAATTTGAACCAATCTTACGTCCATTACTATTAGTATTCTATTGTTATGTTAAATTTATAATAAAAAAAGAAAAGAAAATAATAAAGCTGAAAAGTTTGGCTTGAGATTGGATTTAAAAAATTAAAAAACAAAAACCAAATTTTTATATTTATTTTGAGTTTAAGGTATCTTAGTATTTATTTCGACCAAAACCGAAAACACCCCATACAACACTAACATCATAGCTGCTATCAGATCCATTGCGAGCCTCCATAGCCGTCAGATTCCGGAAAAGGAGGTGCTGATTGTTTGAATATTGTGATAAATTAGTATGCGGAATTCTCAAACGGGTTGGGTAATCCTCAATTACAAGGCTAATTACTTCGATCAAGATTTTAATTTCCAGGCCAATCAATTTTTAAAATTTTTTTTTCTTTTATTATTATTATTACCATCTTTTCTTGTTGGGTGAGGGAATTAAGTTTCGCCGAACTAATCCACTCCTTCAACTTCTACGAAAGTCCCTTTCTACCTCTTTTACCTTGTATTGTGTCATTGTCTGGAATGTGACCTCGGGGCCCACTCTAAGAAATCATGTGAGATAACGAAACGAAATTTCTATGAAATTTACACACAAATTTGTGTTCGTTTTATTTTTGTGTTCATAATTTTCAGCTTGATATATATCGTATTGTGTGATGTTTAGATTTTGGAATAAAATTGACATGTAATTAAAGATATGAGTGTTGATAATGTTTACTCACACGTGCCAATCGTGTCTTGCCATGTCTAAATAAGAGAAATTTTGTTTGTCACTAGTTGTTTAGGACGTGTTTATTAGGAATTTGAAAATTTTAATTGTATTTGTCGGGTTATGTTGTGTTGTATGTTGGCCATGTTAACTAAATATATATAACACAGTCTCGTGATTAGTTTATGTCGGATCATGTTACATATCTATTGAATAATAAGTTAGATTCATTTTATTTTATTTTTGAAAAAAAAGTTACTTCTAATGATTTCAGGGTTTATATTAATTTTCCACAATGATAATTTCATTGTATAGGCAATAGTTCGTGTTATTTTCCTGACTAGACTTTATTTTTTTTGTTCCAAGAGTGTTTATAATTCAATCCAAAATGTTTAAACTAGCCAATCTAATCCAATTTTGATTGGGCCCGGTATAACTAACAGATTGGAGTTAATTGATTATTTTATGAAAAAAATCGACCAGTATTTTCTTTTTTTTATCATTTCCACCTCATCGAAACAAAGAAAAACTTTCAAGACGTACTCAAGATAATCTTGCTATACTCGTTGATGTGATCGCTTATCGAAGTACTCGTAGTGTAGTCAAACCGGAAAAGGTTCTTCTTCAAATATACACGATTATCTATTGTCTTTGTCGTATATTTTTCCTCGAGTTTTTACCATATACTAATCGCCGACGTCTCATTCATCACATAGTACACAACGTTTTACACTAGATTCAACCGGATAGTGCTACACACCTTTAGATCGAACTCTTTCTAATTAGCATCGAACCATGATTTGTACCTCGTCGATACACCAACCAGTGCTCTGTAAGTGTAATACTTGTTGGACGAGAATATCACGCATCTGACAATGTCATGTGCCAAAATTAACCTCTTTTCCATGGAAATTAACATTTACGTTTGCGTGTCTATCTTAACTTTTAAGGTGCCCGGAATAAGTTTTACTCTCAAATAGCTGAGGCGACTATTGGGTTATATTATAGACAACCACAGCCACCGGATGACTATCCTATAAGTCACTAGTTTAGTGTTGCTTACTAGAGTACGTTGAGACTTAATGTTTTGGATCCCTTCTCTATTTCTTGCGTTGTCTCCCATCAATTTCATATGTAATTTATAACTAGTGTACGTATATATGGTTCAGCGTTTCTAAATAGGAACTCATTTCAACAATAGCTAGTAGCAACCACAATAATGAAGAAAATAAAAATCAAAGCAGCAACTCAATTTTCTCACAACATTCCAAAGCTTGTTTGGCCCAACGGGGAGGATGGGCTCCTCGTAATTAAGCACAAAAATCACATAAAAGAAAAATTAATCTTGTTCGCTATTGATTAAGTTGAGACTCTCTTCTTCTTCTTCTTCTTCTACTACTACTGCTACTTCTTTTTCCTTAAAAACTGAAAATGATTAATAAAAAAAATTTAATTTGAGAAAAAAAAAGAAAAGAAAAGAGTAATGTGCACACTAGTCATGAGCGAGTTCTATTTTTTGATTACAAAATTTTTATTTTTTGAATACATCGCGATGCGAGATTCGAACTCAATACCTCCCATTAGTCATGAGTGAGTTCTAGTCATTACACTGGTCCACACGTAACAAAATTTTCTATTTTTTGTTTACATTGACGCGGAATTCGAACTCAATACCTCCCACTAGTGTGAAGTGTGTTGTAGCTACTATGCTAGTCCCAGTGGTTACCAAACCAACTTTTTTATGAATTAATCAAAGTATTACTTTTTATTATATATATCTATATATACTATAGGAAAGCAATGGAGGGGTATATTAGTTAAACAAGCGGGCTAAGTTTGCCGCATCACTTGGGAATTAACAGTTTCACCATTTGATCGGGTGAAAACTGTCAAAATATGTACCAAATAGGAATTAATTGAAACTTTGAGCATTAAAAAGAAAAATAAATAAATGGAGGCCAAAAGAGAAATTACCATTTTTTACTATTTTATTGAAATACTGCACTAATATATAACAATTGCATATCCAAAATTTGGTTTTTTTTTGTAGTGTATAATACATTCTTTTGAATAGAAATATAATTTTGCGAAGGTATATTTTGGATGGTGGTTCAAGCATTGGGTATCTTTTTAACACTCAATGTCAATATTTTTAACTGTCAATATATTTTTTTTATTGTAACGTGACATCCGACATAGATAATACCTAATATATTATCATTTATCATGATTTGAACTCATTACGGTTGGTATAAAACTCAAACTCAATCAATCAATTGTAAGTACTCTCATATTCATTCACTTTGGGGGTTTTGATCTCTATTTGTCTGTTTTTGGTAAATTTCAATGCAATCACTATATATATACTTGTACTGAATTGGGTCTAAATTTATTCATATGTTTTGACATTAATCATGGTAAAACAGAATCGTAATTCCCTCCATGTGAAATTGATAATCCTAATTTCTTTTTAGAGTGTTTTGATAGCCTCATTTCATTTTGAGACATAATAGATGTCACGTTCCGAAATTTTATGGATCGGATGCAATCCCTGTAAATCCTATATATTTTTAGTATATTTCGGTGCAGATGCTAGAATTTGTCTCGAGAAGAAACTAGTATCTACATCGCATAAGTATTTGAGTCTTTAATTACTAGAGGCAAATATCAAAAAAAGTATCTCTATCCTTCGAAAAAGAAGTTTAGGGATTGCATCTTAAAAAATTTCAGACTCAAGGATCGGATCCTAAAATATCCAACTATTCAACTAATCAACTTTTAGATAAAAAGGCACACAAAGAAAAAACATTGTCTTTTCAGATCTATAGTTATTAAAATGCATGTTAAATTAAACCCAATTTATAACTTCAGTTTAAGTAAAAGTGTTCTTAAAAAACATGGTAAAAGATTAAGAACAGTATTTTTCTTGAAATAGTAGTAGTGTTCTTAAAAAAAATATAATACAGTATATCATCGGTATTAATTTTTAGTACCAGTTTCGTGCCATAATTTTCAATACGATACAAATACCGATTGGTATTGTACCATTACCAAACTTCGGTACACTTTGATAATGGTATGTATTGGCATGAAAATATTGGTATAAAAATACACCCCTACTTGAATTAGCTCAAACTATTAACATATTTGGATTTCTGTCAAAAAAAATACAAGAAATATATAAGCTTTTAAATCGCTGAAAAATGTTGAGAAAGAATGAGAACAGCTCAAAACATGTTTGAAATAAGAAAGATGGTTAAGCTGAGTGGAGACGAAGGTCCATGTACTGGCGCGTGGAGGAGAGTGGAGAACTTCGATTTGATATATTATTCGACATATTTTGAATTTTGAATGAAAGAGCTACACCTATTTTGTGGTAGATGTTTTAAGTTATAAAAGTAATAAATTAGCTAATTAAATAAAAAATTTCCCCAAATTCATCTTTATTAATTAAGTATAAGACGACCAGAATAGTGGACCATGATTTAAAGCATATTTATTTGTACAATTTTACAGTAAAATTAAAGTAACATTGGTGTACTTAAATATGTTTTTGAACTTTATTTTATAGAAATTAAAACATGAAAATTGTTTTCAACAAGCTTAAATAGTATTAATCAATGGTTATTTAAATTTTATGATATTTTATTATCTCTAGTTTAGTACTGTGTACTAATTTACATAATACATGTGTTACAACGACAACATGACTAAATCAAGTTTTAAAACCGAACTACTAGTGAAAAGTAGGTGTTTTCCTACTACTCCTTGATTCTTTATCAATATTCCCACTTCTAGTTGAAGTCGAATGGGTTCTTTCACTCTACTTTTGCTATTATTGTGACTACATTTTTAAAGTGTTATTGTACAATTATTTTCTTAATTGTACTTCATTTTTTTTATCATATTAAAACTTTGTGATAGACTCTGGCCGGAAGAGGGCAACTTAATTAATTAATACCCACATAAGAGACTCGTGGGATTGATTACTTGTAAGGGCACAGGAGGTTTAGTGCCTTGGTGACTATTGGTATACTACTCGTAGATGCCCGGCATCGGCCTTGTATGCCAGGGTTGAGCTTGGTTTGATCAAATAGTTTTGTGAAACTAGCTTATTATTTTTGTTTGAGTAACTCATGTTAAAATAAATATTCATTTCCAATGTTCTATAATATTTGATCTTGATATATACCTATTCGAAAGAAAAGTACCATGATCCATCATTCTTTTTTTGTTATTCACCGGTCCAATACTGTGCTAACACTTCACCATTCATTCACTCCTATTGGGCAAAATTTTGCTCACTATTTGTTTAACATGTCTTATCTTTTCAGATGAACATCCTTAAGGGAGAACTCATAAGCTATAAAGAACATAAAAGCAAAATAAGGAGAATAATCATTGGAAGGAAATGCAAGCATAAAATCACTACATGGAATGAAGATTGATTCATCTCCATTTATTACAATATATTAGTTGTAGTAGTTATGCGCAATAGTTTGAGAAGATAACTTGTATTATAAATAAAAGTTTCATTTATTATTATTATTTGTAATTTTCATTGTCAAAATACGGGGCGTGACAGAAAGGCTCCCAAGTGAGGTCAAATGGTTTTAGCTAATTTAAGAGTCGTCAACCTTTCCCTTTCCCAAGCAAATACACCTGCAAAAGTACATATATAGGAAAAAAATAGTAAAATTGAGCCAATCGGGCTTAGTGGGAACTATACGAGTCCAATCCATAAAAATATAAGTAGTAAACAACATACAAGTGCCACTTTATAAGAATATATATATATATATATATATATACTTTTGTTTATGCAAGGACAACCAAACCATACTGGGCACACCACATATGAAACCCCAATGTATTAACATGTACAATACTACCTAATTATGTTGGTAATTAGGTACAAATACGCGGTACCAATTGTATCATCTAGCCGTTGTCAATCTGAGACATTCGTCTCAATAATCCTACAACTATCCCAATGTACGCTAGGTCTAAATTTCGTGTCCTTTCACCCACATTGCAGTACGGCCTCTCATTAGTTTTTGTGTGCAATTTCAAGCCTTTCACCTAGGAGACTTTGTCCCATTTTCCCGACCCTCTCACATGAGACCAAACTTGGTACTCACCATGGACTAACGCAATGTATATATAGGTAACCGAGTATAAGAACTCCAACAGATGTGCAATTGTACCATACCAGTTATAGAACATCAATTTATAGCAAATATTCAAAACTATGCCAACATGCATGCGTTCAATATTATCAACATATGTTTTGAGTAATAATCCCACCACTTGGTTCATCAATAATGGTGGTTATGTATCGGCAGGGGCGGAGGCACGTGGCCCCAGCTAGACTTTTTTTAAAAAAATTAAAGAATATAGGGGTTTATGTGCGAGAAGGCAAAAAGTAGGGGCCATTGTGTAATATATGTAATAGTTGAGGGTGAGGCGCTGTAATATGTAATAGGTAAGCAATGTCATGTGTTGTTTTTAGGGGGGGCGGGGGGCGGAGTGAGCGAATAAGCTTATAAGTATAGAGTACGACTTTGCAATATTAATCAGTTTATATCTTAGAACATTCTTAGAACATGGCAAGGCAAGGAAAGACAAGGTCTGCCTGTTTCTCCCATTCCTTCTTCTTATTGTTGTTCTTTTTTCTGTTTTTCTTTTTTTTTAAACACTGCTTTCATTTTTTTTTTCGGTAGTAGCAACTAGTAGTGCAGTAGGTCTTTTTTTCATCTTTATTTTTCATTTGTTCTGGTATTTTAGGTTAGATTTCTTTTTTATAATCTTATATATTTTGATTTAAAATTTTGAATATTAAGAATTAGGTATTTTAATGTTGATTTGTTTTTTAGATTGTTAATATTTTTGTTTGTTGGTTATTATTCATTTTGATTTTTAATGCGTAAAATGTTAAGTATTTTAATATAATATTATAATTTTGGTCTTATTATAATAAATACAAATTTTATTTTATTTGTTTTTTTGACTATAGCGTTCACTACACCAAAATGTTCAAAATAGATCACCTAGTTTTTTTTGAATTAGTTCAGACATTGGGTGAACCAAATATTAGATCTAATTTTAGCCTTTAAGATCGGGTTCTAGCCGCTCCAATAATTGGGCCATGTAAACCTTGCTCCAAACTGTGGTCTAAAGTAATGAGCCCCTGTTCACCAAATTTTTATAATATTTTATTCTTTTTTCTTTTACTACATCTCTTATATTTTTTAATGAAATAACAAAAGGGACTTTCAAATTAACCAACGAGGGTTTAACGAAATGGGGGTTTTACGATTGAGCCAACGAGCTAAGCCGAAGCGATTATCTTTTCGCCATTGAAGGTTAGGTTCATCATCTACTCTCCTCGAGGTTGAAGGATTGAATTAATAGGTTAGGTTCTTCATCTACTCTCCTCTCCATTGAAGGATTGAATTAATTTCACAAGTTTCTCATTCTCCATTCCATTTAATATTTGATTTTGTATGTATTCAAGTTCTTCTTCCTTCTATTAGAACAAATTAATGAAGATCTGTATTGTTTCAAATTATTGATGCATTATGCTTGAATAGATCTAATCGATCAAGTATCTCTAATCCACAAATTCCGAACCGGTTGAGTAAATCTCTATCAAGTAGCTCCGTGGGAAGTATCACAATCAAGTAGCTGTAATCTCCATTGAAGTAGTGCTGTAGTGGTTTTTTGTTTCACAAGTTCCTCAAATTTGGTATTTCGGTATGTATTGCCCTAACTTTGCCCTCTTATTTTAGATATAATTAGTTGTTTCAAATTATTGATTAAATTGTGTTAGGGCTCATATTTAGAATACATTATGTTAGCTGTGTTAATTTATAATCAACAAATTGTGCTAGCTGTCCTTATCTTCTTTAAAATCAATAGTTTTAGATTATTTGATTTTGTTGTTTCTTCCATCTCTTATTCAATTGTTAAAAAAAAAGAAGTGTACCTACCTATACAGTTAAATTATTTCAATTATTTTCTGGTAAGGCTTAATTCTTAGTCAATTAAATACATTTTTAGGGGAAAGTTGGTTTATAGTTGGCTTAGTGATAAGATTTGTTGTACCTTTTTCCACTTCTTTTAACTACCAGTTTGGAAAGGGAGAAGACTTTAGGATGTATAACATGGATGTAGGGCTACCAAAAATGGGGAAAAAAAATATGGCAGACACTATTTAGATGATTGGACTACTTAAAAATAAAACTAACTAATGAATATAAAATGTTCTGTTTGGCATAAAAAAAAATATCAATCATAATTAATGTACCATCTCAGAATTGGACATACAAATTTATTGTAAGTGATGAGTTTCAAATGAATTTCACATTCGAGCCAATATATTATGACTTAACTAAATATGTTAGATTTTTTTTTTATATCAAATTCAAAATGTAATGTGGGGAATATCATTATAATTTCTTTATCAGTAGCCAAAAATTGGAAAGGAAAATAACCTCTTTTTCAAGGCTTGAAGTGAGGAAGGACCATATTTGGAACCAATAAGATCCCCTGTATGCCAAAATTATTGACTATGTTAAGTGATTCTATGGAATATTTTTACATTATAAGGCAAGGAGGAATTTAAGCTATAAAAACCTTGTCAATTCTCCTTTTATCTTGTTAAATATACCCTGTATAATTATTCTTGCACCTGCTGCTCACTCGATGAATTGATAAGTTAGCTTAATTTATGCTTATTTCAATTTAATAAAACATATCCGCTTCATACAAACTTTCTTGGCTTATTATAAACACAATATTTAATTATCATTTTATTTTGTGTGTATGTATGTATATAAATACAATAGGCAATTATTGCTAAACTAATTAATATATGTGTGTGTGTGTATGTATTATATAGTACATTATTGCTTTGTTCTGATTAGGACTATACAATTTAGATAGTTTTTAGTGGACTTGGCTCATTTCCATTATCCTTGAACTTGGTGATGATAACTTTTGGCTTGAATTTTTTGGTGAATTTTTTTAGGATGTCATCGAAGATTAACAAAGACTGGATTAAGGGTAGTAACTTCCAAAGTGATAAATATAAGAATGGAGTGCTAGAATTTCTTACTTTTTTGCACAACAATGTTCCTGGGGATAGACATCCATGTCCGTGTAAGCGCTGTCAAAATGCGACCGGGCATATTGAGTGATTGTTCAACCTTTGAACCTACCCCCTTCTTTGTGCAATCTATATAATTAATAAATATAGGTTAAAAAATTAGTTATTTTAACAATATAATAAATATTAAAAATGACGAAATGTGCGATTGGCAATAGCAACTGATGGCTTTAACCCAAACAGCATGTTTGGACGTAGCTACAGTTGTTGGCCAGTGATTGTTCAACCTTTGAACCTACCCCCTTCTTTGTGCATGAAGAGTGAATTCTCAATGTTAACAGTGTTGATACCGGGGCCGAAGTCACCTACTAGTAGTATCGACGTTTTTCTTCAACCATTGGTTGATGAGTTAAAAGTCTTATGGTCTGGAGTCGAAGCTTGGGATGCAAACCGAAGGGAATATTTTCATTTACGAGCCATGTTGATGTGGGGTATTCATGATTTCCCTGCCTATGGGATGCTAGCAGGTTGTACAACCCAAGGTCATTATGCATGCCCAATTTGTTCAGAGCACACACCATCTGAATATCTTCCAAAGTCTAAAAAGTGTTGTTATTTACGATCACGCATGTTCCTCCCTCAAAGCCATCATTATAGGTTTGACGCATCTAAGAACACGTTTAACGAAAAACGAGAAGAGGGTGTGGCTCCTCGTAAGTTAACTGGTAAAGAGCTTGATGACCTTATGGCATCTATCGCTCAAAAAAGTGTCAAAGAAACTAGTTCAAGTAGGAAATATATAAAGCCATTGGGTGCGATAGGAAAAAGGAAAATGAAAGGGAAGGGGAAATATGATGATTCAGGAAAAGGTGGCAGTGGAGATCTCGCAAATAAGGGACTATCAAGGAGATCAATCTTATTTGATTTAGAGTACTGGAAGTATCATGATATTCGTCATAATCTAGACATAATGCATGTTGAGAAGAATGTTACAGAAACACTCTTAGGTACCATCTTGTCAGTGAAAGGGCCGTCAAATAAAGATACGATTAAAGCAAGGGAAGAGTTAAAAGATCCATTGAATTTGAAAAAAAAAATTGTGGATGAAAGAAGTTGAAGGTAGTGTTAAAAGACAGATGCCGCAAGCACCTTTTGCTCTAAGCAAAGAAGAGAAAATAATCTTTTATTGTACCTTAAAAACATTAAAGGTCCCGATTGGGTTTTCATCGAACTTCAACAACAATGTTAGCCTTGAGCCCCTTACATTTGTTAATCTCAAGTCTCATGACTATCATGTGATTATGCAACACTTGCTCCCTATGTTGCTTATGCATTCTTTCCCCGATCACAAAGCTTTATATAAAGCTATACAACGGATTAGCATATTCTTCAATGTCTTGTGCTCAAAAGTGATATTCAGGGAACATTTGAATAAGGCAAAGCATGCATTAATTGAGGCACTTTGTGTATTGGAAATATATTTTTCACCTTCCTTCTTTGGAATAATGATCCACCTTATGCACCATTTAGCCGATGAAGCGTTGGCAGCCGGACCCCCTCGATTTCGGGCAATGTGGTTATTCGAAAGAGATATACAAATGTATAAAAAATGGTCACGTAACAAGAGGTATATTGAAGGGAGCATATCTAATGCTTATTTGTTACATGAAGCTTCATTATATGCTATGGAATACTTATCTAAGAAGGGTGAAGGAACTCACAAAAGGAATCTTGAGGCATATCTTGATGAAGAGTTTGATGACTCTACTGGTCAACTACCTTTAAATAAAGGTAAGGAATTGATCCTCAATAAAGTGCAGTATGAGCAAGCACGTAGATGGGTCTTACTCCACATCCGGGTGTCCATGAATGGAGAAGGTAAGCATGCAATTGTGTACTTTTATATGAATGAAAATGTATGTAATTATTGATTTTTTACTGTGACTATTTGTTAAACGCAGAAAATTTGAGTTGACTCGGGCTTTCCAACAAGGGACTACATCAATACATAGAGTTGATGATTTCATTCCATGGTTGAGACTTGAGGCAAGTATTTGTTTGTACTTTTTTCCTAAGAAAAACATGTATCTTAACATTACTTTAATACAATGTATACTTTATTAATCTTGTAGGCTGTAAAAGTTCAAGACAAGGGCATATTGGCATTAGCAGATGGCCCACTCCATAGGGTGATAAGCTATAAGAAGTTTCTATGCAATGGTTACACTTTCACTACTTCTGTTTATGAAGAAAATCGTAATGTTCAGAGTAGTGGTGTATCCATGAAAGCATTTAACAATAAAGGGGTTCTCACGACTTACTATGGAATTATCAGAGAAATCATGGATCTAAATTACAATGATTTCACACATACGGTGTTTTATTGTCACTGGGTTGATGTGGATGCAAAGAATGCTTATAGAGTTGATCCTACCTCAAAATTGGTAATGGTAAACCTTAGCAAGTTAATGAGCTGGAGCGCAATCCATGATGAGCCATTCATCCTTGCTTCTCAAGCAAGTCAAGTATTTTATTGTGCGGATAGCAAATTCGATGGATGGTCAGTCATTTTACATTCTCCTAAGAGATTGACGAAAGTGATAGATGCGCTTGAGATTGATCGTACGATGTATGACTCCATTCTTGAAGAAAATGAGAAGTTGTGTGAACTTTTGGACATCGAATTTACTTAGAAAGCATGTGGAATTGTTCGATGCTTTGTCACTAGATTTAGCTTTCCATGTTCGTCTATTTGTAAACAATTTTGGGAGTTGGTTAATTACTTTGGGATTTGAATATATTTTGGTGGTTAATTGCATTTTTTATTATGAAAATTATTATGATAAATTCCTTAGTTCTTCTATGGATACTAAATAGATTTTGTCCCACACTTTATATGTATTCTTGATTATTGTAGTTTCATGTATTAATAATTGTTTTTTTCTTTATACCACAGGGGCATAAGGAATCGGTAAAATAGCAAGACTTTATTTCAGGTATTTCCCATGAACTCAAAATTGGTGAAAGGAAATATAGTTTGATTTGCCTTTCGGGTTGTTAATTTCTTTTTATTGATTGATTTCATATTTATTGTCTACAAGTTGTTAATACATATAGATATTGCAAGTTAAATTAGTCGGTGATGATGTTATGAAATGGAAAGAACAAGTTCCAAACAATATTAGAAGCGAGGATTGGGAAGCATATTGTGATCACGAGGCTACACAATCTCAAAAGGATCTAAGAAAGCGTAACAAATATATCAAAGATAATTGTGAGAGAAAGTCCACACATAACACCGGTCGTAATGGTTATGCTCGAGCCGCCGAAAATTGGAAAAATAAGCATGGACGTCCTCCCACTCGTGCAGAGTTATGGCTGGCTACTCATAAAATGAAGGATGGTTCTTATGCACCATATGATAAGGAGTTTGCGGTGAGCTCATCTTACAACTTTATGTTCTTTAATTTATTCTATTATTTTTGCTTGAAAAATGCTAGAAATGATGATTCTAATGTCTTTATCTATAGGAAAAAATTGAAATGCTTTTAAAGGTGTTTAAGGAGAAAGGCGAGGATGAGACTTTGGATAGTGGTCCATTGTATGAAACATTTGGGAAAGAAACTGGAGGACGTGTTCGTTGTATTGGGTCCGTAATCTCGAGAAAAGCCGTATCGGCTTCGGCATTTGCACGAGAAATGCTTGAAGAGGTAAACACGGAACGTGGCAATTTAATAGAGTCAGTAGAAAACCTTAGAGAAGAGATGGAGAGTGTGAAGTCTACACTTACAAATTTTATTAAGGATTTTCAGAGTGGAAAATTTGCAGTTGGCCATCATGTTCAAACAACAATTTCTTCTTCAAATACAAGTCTCACGAGTGTCCATCAAGCACCATCTACATCACAATTTTCAGGCCTTGGTGATGTGATCTCATGTGAAATACTTTCTTACACTGGGGAGGTTGTCGGTTATGGTAGGAAATCTAAACTTGGTGGTGTTGCTTCGGTTCATGGTCGTCAATTGGGAACAAGGGAGGTTCGAGTTATACTTGATGATATAATAGTGTTAGATTATCCGCTATGGGGTGGAAAACAAGGACCTTGCAGTACATTGGCAGATGTGGGCAAGGGTGGTATTATTGTGAGAATCCGCAAATGCGACCCCCCGGGTCTCGTCCCCGTTTGGATGGGCGTCTGAAACGTCGGAAAGGATTCCGTTGTTCCATTTGCTAAGAGTTGTTGTTTTGATTCATATCAGGTGTCCATATGTTCTATTTCTAGATACAAGAGGGTTCGTTTAGAGTCGCCAGTACGTTTTACGAGAAAACGGACAAAATGGTTGTGTAAGAGGAAAGGCTACAGATAAGCCTTTCTTTACACGTTTGTCTACGAAACCAGGATTCTATAGGGTTCGGAAACTATATTACGGTTTGGGAAGGTGTTAAGCACCCATTCCGCCCTTTCGGTCTCTAGTGGTTTTTTATATGTTTATTCTATGTTGAAGAACTTGGATGCTTTTACTGACAGTCTACTACTTTCTAAGTGAAAAACCCTAATCTTGGGGAAAACGGGAAAAGGGATGAAAATCTTGTATTCCGAGATCCGATATTTTGCTTTGAGAAATGTAAATACGAGTGACAAAGTTATTTTCTTAGAGAGGGAGTTTTCCGTATTATTTCTCGGATAATGACGGTTTTCTCGGGTTTTGGCTACTTTCGTAAAAGTTCGGATTTTCATAGTGGAACTAATTCAATGTGGAATTGGAACTCTTGAGGGGAGTTCTACCGAATTTATCACAATCTATGAAACAGATAGGATATACCGGGTTTTTAATTCCTAAGTAAGTTTTACCGGTCCGGGTTTTGAAAGTAGGGTTTTATCCGAACGATAATGTACTTACTCTTCTGATTTTGAAAATGATTTTATCAGGGTCTTTTGTTTTGAAAACGGTAGACTATTTGTAACTTGGCAATAAGTTTATTCAAATAAAATGTGGACAAAACAACAAAAATAAAACAAGTACACAGATATCTAATTTTAAAATGCTAGAAGAGACTTTCTTTACCTTCCCGACGAGAATAATAATAATAAGAAAGAAAATATAATCCGGCGGAGAGATTTCCGGCGATAATAATCTTTTCCTTCTTCAGATATTTCCGAGAATTCGATTCCAGAGACGGGACACGTCGAGTGTCGAGAATAGATTCGATAATTCTTCAGAAATACGATGATAGTAGAAAATACTTGATGAAAGACTAGAAAATCAGATTATAACTTAGAATTCTCGGATTCCAATCGCTGCCCTTAATCCTTGGGGGTGTTGGCCTATTTATAGTGCTCGGGGAGGATTGTCGCGCGACATTTCCCCCAAAAGGGCATATGTCGCGCGACATTGTGTCCAATGTCGCGCGACAAACGGCTGAAGTGATGTTTCTGACAGACTGATGTGTCAGAGAGTGGATGGTCTGGTGCAGAAGGGGATTGTCGCGCGACATAGTGGGATTGTCGCGCGACATATCAGGGATTGTCGCGCGACAATATGATATGTCGTGCGACAATCTCTCTAAAAAACATGATTGTTGGCCGACAAACTCTCCTAGTGTAGTTTCGGGTGCTTGGGTGAGTCCCGGACCCAAAGCAGTAGTTCTTGAAGGTCGTTAGGGTTCTTGCGGGGGTCACGGATCGGGGTGTCTACAGACCCTCTCGACTCAAGTTCTTTGCTTGCAAGGAATTGAGGCGACTGGAAGAGACCATGATCCATGGCCCCCGCATGAACTCTAAAGGAGTGTATATGAAAAAGTGCTCGTGAGTGCCTCCGGAGAGGGCTTTTGTGTTTGGTTTTGCCTCCGGAGAGGGTTTTTGTTACCTCATTGCCTCTTTCGAGGACTTTCATTTGTTCCACTCGCCTCAGATGGGAGGACTATCATTGTGCCTCTCTAGGAGGGCTTCGCCTCAGGTGGGAGGACTACCGTTGTGCCTCTCTGGGAGGGCTTCGCCTCAGGTGGGAGGACTACCGTTGTGCCTCTCTGGGAGGGCTTTTGATCTCCAAATAAACAAAATTGCCTTTGGGAGGACTTTTCGTGAGTAATTTTGCCTCTGGCGAGGGCTTGTGTTGGTGACTTGCCTCTGGAGAGGGCTTGTGTTTGTGCATTGCCTCCGGAGAGGGCTTGTGTTGGTGAATTGCCTCTCTTTAGACTGCTTAGAGTGAGAGAGTAAATTTATGAAGGTGAAAAGAGCTCCTCAGGGTCTGATTCGGATGTCCGTTTCCCTGTATCTTTTTAAACTTTACTCATGTTTTCCTCGAGTGAAGAAACTTCACTCAGAAGGCAGTTTTCGGATTTCTCTCCGCAGAGTGGTGGTCCGAGGTTTTTTCCAAATCATCTCTTCTGTACCGTGCTGAAAAGAAAATTTGTTTGAAAATTCAATCTCTGATCTCTGTTTTCTTCTTAGTTTTTTTCTTGGTGGGCCCACATCATATTCTGTTTTTTGATGCCCTTATTTCTCCCTCTTTTGGGAAAGACTTTTCCTGACCTTCTCTGTTTTTGGTCAGGAGTCTTTTTATCCCTTTGTCGTGATCAGGAGCCTTACTCACCCAAAACGAAGCCCTGAGCCGGTTTTGGCCTAGCTGTCACTTTTGGTGTGGCTCTCCCTGTCACTCTGCATTTCTGTTTCTCTCGCTCGCTTTGGGCGCTCATGCGGGTTTCTTTCTCTTTTCTACTCTTTCAATTTTTTCTATTCCCGTCTTAACTTGCTTTTCCTCTTTTGATGGTCTCGGTCCTTTCTGGTAGATCAGAGACTACTTTTAACCGTTCGTATTTTGTTCTCGCACTTATTGGAGAGATGATTTGGAAGTGTTTTTTTTTTTTTTTTTTTTTTCTCTCGAATTCTCATCCTGGGTGTGCGGTTTTTAGCGATTTTCCGAAAACTGCTTCTCCGAAGTGCCCCTGCAGAAGATAAAATGAGACAAAGGTCAAAAAATCAGGGGAGGAGGGGGGATTGTCGCGCGACACTTCGGTGTCTGGCTCTTTGTCGCGCGACAATGTGGCCATTTGTCGCGTGACAAACTGACCCACTATATAAGCCCCTTGCTGAGCTCATTCCACCTCATTCTCTCCTTTCTCTTTCTCTCTCTAGCTCTCTCTTTCTCTCTCTCTCCTCTCCTAAGCGCGGAAGCTCTGCCGCTTTCTCGATTTTTTCGACTTCTCTCATATTCTACACACACCTAGATGGATCCCGGACAGCCGGATCGACTTGAGGGTGACCAGGATGAGGTCACCTTTACTGATGCTCAGGGCGTTCTCCGCTGTAGCCCTCACCACGACGATTGGGCGGACCTCGATTGGTATGGTGAGGATGGGATAGACCGCGGTCGGGCGGTGGTCTACCGTGATGCTATCCGGGCTGCTCCAGTCCCGGATGTTCCTTGGCTCTTGATGGAGCCAGTTTCTCACGAGATTCGTCGTCGATCTCTGGTATGTCTTCTTCCCTTTTTTATTCGTTCGTTTATTTCAGTCGTTTCCTGCATGTTATTTAAACAAACGTTTAAGATGCATGTTTGCCTAAAAATAACGTCCGAATTTAGCGAATACATACTTTTACCTGTGATACTTTTTAGGTTCGAAAAAAATACATAATTTATCCTTATGACCTTATAATTCTCGTAATTACACCAAAGTACCCTCAGGCTTGGAAAATTACATAATTTACCCTTATAACCCTATAACTCTCGTAATCACACCAAAGTACCCTCAGGCTTGGAAAATTACATAATTTATCCTTATAACCCTATTACTCTCGTAATCACACCAAAGCACCCTCAGGTTTGGAAAATTACATAATTTACCCTTATAACCCTATAACTCTCGTAATTACACCAAAGTACCCTCAGGTTTGGAAAATTACATAATTTACCTTTATAACCTTATAACTCTCGTAATTACACCAAAGTACCCTCAGGTTTGGAAAATTACATAATTTACCCTTATAACCCTATAACTCTCGTAATCACACCAAAGTACCCTCAGGTTTGGAAAATTACATATTTTACCCTTATAACCCTATAACTCTCGTAATCACACCAAAGTACCCTCAGGTTTGGAAAATTACATAATTTACCTTTATAACCCTATAACTCTCGTAATTACACCAAAGTACCCTCAGGTTTGGAAAATTACATACTTTACCCTTATAACCCTATAACTCTCGTAATTACACCAAAGTACCCTCAGGTTTGGAAAATTACATATTTTACCCTTATAACCCTATAACTCTCGTAATTACACCAAAGTACCCTCAGGTTTGGAAAATTACATAATTTACCCTTATAACCCTATAACTCTCGTAATTACACCAAAGTACCCTCAGGTTTGGAAAATTACATAATTTACCTTTATAACCTTATAACTCTCGTAATTACACCAAAATACCCTCAGGTTTGGAAAATTACATAATTTACCCTTATAACCCTATAACTCTCGTAATCACACCAAAGTACCCTCAGGTTTGGAAAATTACATATTTTACCCTTATAACCCTATAACTCTCGTAATTACACCAAAGTACCCTCAGGTTTGGAAAATTACATAATTTACCCTTATAACCTTATAACTCTCGTAATTACACCAAAGTACCCTCAGGTTTGGAAAATTACATAATTTACCCTTACAACCTTATATTTATATATACATCTATCCTTGTTGTCTGTAGTGGGTCGGCCGAGGTTGGGGTTCTCCCAACACTATTTCTACAGAGTGGCGACAGGCACCGGCCCCTGTCCAGGAGTTAGTTCTTGCGACTCCTTTTGGCTCTTTCTTTGATGCCCTACCGGAGCGGGTATCTCGGGCTGCAGTCTTGGTGTCGGCACTGGCCTGTCATTGGTGGGACACTACTCACACCTTCCACTGGAGCAGGGGGGAGATGAAGATGACCCCCCTTGATCTATTTGCTTTGACCGGGATTCCTTCAGGGGGGTCCCTATTCAGATTGATGTCCCTTTGCGTTTGACAGCAGAGGGCATCGTTGGTGCACTAGGATGGTTCCCGGAGCGACGGAGTTCTGGTGACACGATTTCTCGAGCTGTTTTGGTTACGCGGCTAGCCACAGAGAGAGCTCGGTTAGTTGCTTCGGGGGTGTCGATGACCCGTCAGGAGGCGCGCCAGTATGCCCGCGTCCTTCTTTTACTGACACTCCATGATTTGTTTGAGGCTCGTGGGGGGGACACGGCCCATCTCTGGTGGCTGCCCTATCTCCGGGACTTTAGCATCATGTTCGACTACGATTGGGGCGGTTTTATTCTTGCCGTCATCTATGATGCTATGGATCAGGTTTCTCGCCACCTAGCCCTGAACCTTAAGGGCTTTTCTCTGCTGTAGGAGGTACATACTTTAGTCCTTTATCTTTGCTTCAGTCCTTTATATTTATTATCTGTTGTTGCTGATATTCTCTATGTTTTTTCTTCTCAGAGTTGGTTTGTGGCGTACACCCGTCTGGGTCGTGCCCAGGTGGATCTCCTCGTTGAGAACGAGGATCAGTTCCCCTTTCTCCGCCGATTCATTGCGGGGAACTACAGGGCTCCCTATGTATACCGGACTCGGGAGACCGGAGCTGCTGCTGTCCACGACCTGCAGGAGGAGCAGGTAAATATTTTAGTATTCTTGTTTTTCAATAGTCAGATAGAATATATAATTTACTGAAATAAAATGCTGTTCTCTTTTCAGATTGAGTGGGCCCCTTGGGGTGATCTTAGTCTTCATTTTGGGTATGGCCGTGCTCTGACCGCCTCGAGGACCAGGCGGCTTATCCGGTATGAGTACGGCCTTCACTTCTATTTGGGCGAGAGGGTCATTCGCCAGCACACACCGTCCCAATGGCCTCGTGTTCCATTATTCCCCCCTGTTCTGATGAGGCGGACGGGCGAGATTGATCCGGTGACGGTGCAGGCCTTGGTCGACGGACTCGGCTTTCAGACGTTCACCGAGGAGGGAGACTATGCTGTTTTTGCTGCTCGATATCTGATGCGGGAGCCAAAGGGGACTCGGGGACGGGTCTTCTACGAGAGATACCGGGCATTGGGAGGTGATCCCCATTACATACGGGGACAGACTCATTTAGCTAGGGCGATTCCGGGTCATCTGCCACCTGTCCCTGATCAGAGGGACATCATTTTGGATTCCGAGGACGAGGACCCCGAGGGTGAGAGAGGTGTCCCTGCTGCTGCTGATGGAGGTGATGGTGGGCCCGAGGGTGGTGATGATAGACTCGAGGGTGGTGGGACAGCGGCGGTTCCTGAGCAGCCGCCTCAGACGACACCTTGCTGAGGGCTTCGAGTTCCCTACCGGCCCTTCTGTGTCTCCGGAGGTCCTTTTTGATGCTGCTGAGGCTGCTGAGGGGAGAGCCGAATTTTCCGAGCGGTCCTGGGAGCCTGCGGACCTTGGGGCAGATTATGAGCAGTTTGGGCGGACCCCTCCTGCTACGGCGACCACTCCTCCTTTGAGGGCGACGGCTGTGGTGGACCCTCCGGGTGTCCGTACCTACGCTACGTTGACTCCTCTCCCGTCGACTGCTATGGGTCCTCCTGCCCGATCTCCAGGTCTCGGCGGTTCTTCCTCCCGGCTTCCCCTGTTCCCGATCCATGAGGAGGGCGGGTCCACTTTTGCTGCTGTACCGGCGGGTTCGTCCGTTCATCTGATAGACCTTCCGCCACTTCCCTGGGATATTTCTTATGTTGGCGCTGGTTTATGCCGGTACACTGTTCCTGAGTATCCTCTTCCTGAGGACGCTTTTGACTTCTTGGGCGGCCGTCCCGGTGATGAGGTACCTACTCTGACTTTTCTCGATACTTTTATCTCTATATTTATTTATTTCGACTGTGCTGATTCTCTTATCTTATGTCTTTCACAGCGGGTGAGTGTACGGGTGGCGGATCTGAGAGCTTGGCATGCCCAGCATCTCTACAACTGGAACTTGCTCCAGTACGTTGGTCGAGACCCTCCAGCATACATGCGTGACTATCAGAGGGCGATTGACGTTTCTTTACGGCCGGGGGACCCTCTGACTTCTTCTCATGCCCGGACGGAGTCTCGGAGGAGTAGTAGCCGGACCTCCAGGCGTTCTCGGTCCTCGGTGATCCGTCCCACCGCTCCTGCCCAGTCGACGGGGCCTTCCCCGGCGGTGGTTCCTCCTACTCAGGGCGTCCCAGTGGTCGACCTTTCTCCGGAGGAGGGTTCGGGTGATAGTGGTAGCGTGTCGAAGCGCGCTAGGATAGATTAGCTTTTTCTCTTTTCCTGTATTTAGTTATTTCAGACAGATATGTATTTATTTAGGCATGTTTATACAGATATTTAGTTTAAAAAACTGCTTTTTATTGGATTTATGAAACATCTTTATTTGTGTGTGTTTATACTTTTATTATCTGTCTGTGAAAGATATATATATATATATATGTACACCTGAGTCAGCGGTTTAGAAGCCATACCTTGTAGCGTAGTGATACTTTTTCCTGTAAAAAGAACAAAGTGAGAACAAGAAAGCATTCAAAAATGATTCTTTTGGTAAAAATGACTCCTACGTGTAAGAAAAAACAAAAATAGGGTGCCCCTAGATGGGTTTGTCGCGCGACAATCCCTCCTGGACATGGGTTTGTCGCGCGACAAACAGGCACAGGTCCCACTTTTTTGCTATAAATACACCCATCTTCCTTCCTTCATCCCCACACCTTCCAAGAATGTCCTCTTATCGCACAAACTCTGATTTTTCTTATATTAAGGCCCGAGATGCTCTGATATCTTCTGAAAATGGTTTGAATTTTGGTGTATTCAGTCCTTTAGCGGGCTGGTGCCATCGCCCTGTAGATTTCTCCTTTCTGTTAGGCGCTTTGTATTTTTGGAGCCCCGCGGATCATCTTTTCCGTTTCGGGCTTGACGAGCTCTGCCCGACCTACGAGGAATTTTCCTGGCTGTTACGTTCTGACGTTCGTCTGTCGATGGCAGTTCCTATAGAAGAGATCGGTCCCCGAGACATGATGATTGCTCTGTTAGCCATTCCCCAAGCGGCCTGTGACGGTTTTATTACTGACGGACTCCTCGATCTCCATAAAATGGTGAGATTCTTTCATCGTTACGAAGATCGAGCCTCTTACGGCATGGGGCGTACTGCGGCGGCCTTGATCTGTCTTGTCTCTGATATGTTACTGGTGACGGGTTCTTTCCGTGTTGATCCGACTATCCTGAGCTTGATCTACCATGCTAGGAATGGGGAGTCCATAGTGCCCATTGTTCTTGCAGAGACTCTAAATGGTCTAGATGATATTCAAAGGGGGGCCTCACCCTTCTTCAGGGGGAGTCCGCGCTTGCTATACATGTGACTGTTAGAGCGTTTCCGATCGGTGGGTTTCAACGGGGTTCGGCTCGATAACCCGACTCATTTCTTCCATCGTCCTCTCTTTGGCGCTTTGACCATTTCTTCCTCTGATTGGACGGTGTGGTTCTCGGAGAACTTTCGTGCCATTCGGTGGAATATCCCTTGGTGGAAGTTGAGGGCGATGGTGCTTAGTACGGGGGGTCAGCACTATGTTCGGCTCCGTGGGCTCTGGTTCACCTCCTTTTATCTCCCGGGACGTCTTCTTCGGCAGTTCAACGTTCATCAGGACATCCCCCTTGGTCTGAACAATTTCTCTTCTGAGTCTAAATTCGTGACCCAGCATGTCTCTCTATCAGTGGAGAGGATGTGGCGTGCTCGGCTGACTCGGCAGTTCAACCATGCCCGTTTCGGCATTACCCGGCCCCTCCGGGCTGACATTATCCGCTCTCGCTGGCAATCTCTGGAAAGAGAGCTGATTGATGACCCCTTTCAAATGGAGTGGTTCCGATTCATGGATACTGGGGCTACTGATGATAACATCGTTTTTGCGTACCAGATTCTGGACGAAACTCGAATTGATTTGGCTACCGAGGACCCGGCGTGGCCAGCCCCTAGGGATTAGTTTCTTTTTGTATGCTGTATCTTCTTTGTAACTTCCGGTGTTCTGAACCACCTTTTAATAACATATGAAGGACTGTTTTATGGGAAATAAATTTCTTTACAAAGTTTAAACCGGGCCTGAAGTCACTTCTCAGGTTGCCTACGTTCCCCTTTTGATTTTTCAAAAGAACAAAAGTTTGAGTTGGGGCTCAGGTTTACGTAGTTCTTATCTAAACATGTTATGCCTACTGATAGTATTTCTTTAGTCGGTCTATGTTGACTGGTGAATGCAGTAACTGTCCGTCTAAGTCAGCGAGTATAGCGGCACCTCTCGTATCGATCTCTTTGACGATATACGGCCCAGTCCATTTCTGCCCAAACTTCCCCCTTGGATCCCTGGCTGGTTCTCGAATTTCTTTCAATACGATGTCGTTCTTATTGATACCCCGAGTCTTAACTTTCTGGTTAAATGCTCGAGCGACTCTCTTCTGATATCCTTGATGGTGGTACGCAGCTTTCAATCTTTTCTCATCCAGTAGGGCTAGCTCATTATAACGTGCCTGGACCCACTCCAGTTCATTGACTTGATTCTCTAGCGTTACTCTGAGAGAGGGGACCTCTAATTCAATAGGGAGGACTGCTTCCATTCCATATGTAAGAGAAAACGGGGTTGCCCCGGTGGAGACTCTCTCGGTGGTGCGGTATCCCCATAATGCATAATGCAATTTCTCTAGCCAGTCCCGACAGGTGTCGGTCATCTTGCTCAGGATATTCTTCAGGTTCTTGTTGGCTGCCTCGACTGCCCCATTGGTTTGCGGTCTATATGGCGACGATCTGTGTCGGGTAATACCGTATTCCTCCATGACAGAATTAGCCTCTCCTTCGAAGTGGGTGCCGTTGTCTGAGATGATTTCGTGTGGGACCCCATACTGGCAGATGATGTTCCGCTTGATGAATCGGGCAACCTTTCTGGCGTCAAGGGTTTGGAAAGACTCAGCTTCTACCCATTTGGTGAAGTAGTCGATGGCTACTAATATGAATTCATGGCCGTTGCTAGCTTTGGGTGAAATCTTCCCAATGATATCGATTCCCCAGGTTGCGAAAGGCTAGGGAGCAGTCATGTTGTACAATTCCTTCGGGGGAAGCTTCTGAGATTTGGCATAGATTTGGCACTTGTGACAACGGCGTACATGGTCGACGCAGTCGTTCTGTAGGGTAGACCAGAAATAACCTTGCCTGATGATCTTGCGGGCAAGTGTGTGACCGCTCATATGAGGTCCGCAATCACCCCCGTGTACCTGATCCATCATTCTGACAGACTCTTCTTCAGTGAGACATTTGAGGTGGGCACCGTCGTAGTTTCTCTTATACAGTCCTCCGGCGCAAAGTATAAATCTTGATGCTAGTCTTCTGAGCGTGACCCGGGTTCTCTTGTCTGCTTGCTCGGGGTACTGATGGCTTTTCAACAAGTTCCAGATGTCGTAAAACCAAGTGGTTGGGTCCCCATTCTCTTCATTCCCTATCTCAAGGGCCATGCAGTGTGCTGGCCCTGACCTCTTTTGTACGGTGAGAGTCATTTCTTCCATCCCCTCCGGGATATCTATCATGGATGCCAGGGTTGCTAATGCGTCAGCAAAATTGTTCTGTGATCTGGGGACATAGTAAAACTCTGCATGCTCAAACCTTCCTGCGACATCCTCCAGTCGGGCAAGGTAAGGGACTAATTTCTCATCTCTGATCTTCCATTCCTTCAGGACTTGGTGGACTACTAATGCTGAATCTCCGTATACCTGTATCCTCTTTATACCCCTTTGGAGCGCGATCTCCAACCCAATTATACAAGCTTTATATTCGGCCATGTTGTTGGTGCAGAAGAAGTCCAGACGATACGATACCGGGGAGTGAGTTTGGTCTGGAGAGACTAACAGGATGCCTATCCCGTTTCCATTTCGATTGGCGGCCCCGTCAAAGTAAAGTTTCCAGTCTTCGTCAATCTCTACATTCATGATAGTCTCATCGGGGAACTCGGCTTCTTCTAACATGTCCCCCAGTATTGGGTTGTGGGCCAGGTAATCAGCTATGATCTTGCCTTTGACTGCCTTCTGGGTCATGTAGGTGATGTCGAATTCAGAGAGTAGAAATAGCCATTTTGCCATGCGGTTCGAGAGAGCTGGTTTCTCGAAGAGATATTTCAACGGATCAATTCGCGATGCTAGGATGACCGGGAAAGCCAGCATGTAATGCCGTAATTTCTGTGTTACCCATACGAGGGCGGTGCACGATTTTTCCAACTGTGTGTAATTTATCTCAAACGGGGACAACTTCTTGCTAACATAGTAAATGGCCTGCTCCTTTCGGGTGTCGGTCAGATGTTGGGCTAGCATGGCTCCTGTGGCTGTGTCGATGACCGTTAGGTATAGGATTAAGGGTACCCGACTTGCGGTGGGGCCAATACTGGGGGGTTGGAAAGGTAGTCTTTGATTTTGTCAAAAGCCTCTTGGCACTGATCGTTCCATTCTCCTGGTGAGGTCTTTCTCAGGAGCTTGAAGATGGGTTCGCAAGTTTGGGTGAGCCGAGAGATGAACCTGCTGATGTATTGTAGATTACCCAGAAATCCCTGAATTTCTTTCTCAGTACGAGGCTTGGGCATGTCTTGGATAGCTTGGACTTTGGCAGGGTCTACCTCGATCCCCTTCTTACTGACGACGTATCCCAGGAGTTTTCCTTTGGTTACCCCGAACACACACTTCTGCGGGTTGAGTCTCATCTGATATTGGCGGAGTCGGTCAAAGAAGGCTCGTAAGGCTGGTACATGGCCTTCCCTCTCTTTTGACTTGATTATCATGTCGTCCACATACACCTCTACCTCTTTGTGAATCATGTCGTGGAAAATAGCTGTTGCTGCCCTCTGATATGTTGCTCCGGCATTCTTCAGCCCAAATGGCATAACGGTGTAGCAGTATGTTCCCCATGGTGTGATAAACGCTGTTTTCTCCTGGTGATCCGGATGCATCTTGATCTGGTTGTACCCGGCGAAACCGTCCACGAATGACTTAAGGGCGTGGTTGGCGGTATTATCCACTATTAAATCAATGTTGGGTAGTGGAAAATCATCTTTTGGGCAAGCTTTATTGAGATCGCGGTAATCTACACACATGCGAACTTTTCCATTTGCTTTTGGGACGGGTACAATGTTGGCTAACCATGAAGGGTACTCGATCACCCGCAAAAACCCCACACTTAGTTGCTTCATCACCTCTTCTTTCACTTTCAGGGACCATTCTGGAGTAAGTTTTCTCAATTTCTGTTTGATGGGTCTAAACTCTGGCTTAGTGTGTATCTCATGCATGACTATCTGGCTGTTTAAACCTGGCATATCTGTATAGGACCAGGCGAAGACATCCACGTACTCATTCAGAGTTTGTGTGAATTCTTCTCTTTCCGTCTCACTTAGACTTGCCCCAATGCATACCTCTTTTCTCTCCTCTTCTGACCCAAGGTTAATTACAAGCGTGTCTCCTTCCTCGCTCCATATACGCTGCTCCTCCCGTTCAGGGTGTTCGTTCAATCTTTCTAACTCCCTATAAGCAATTACAGAATCAAGATCAACAGGATAACGCAAAACAGAGTCTTCTTTATTGATAATAGTGTTTACAGGTACAAGTTTAAAAAGTAAATCTAGGAGTGACTCCTCCCTAGCCTTACCCTCACTCTTATCTCTCACTCTTACAGACTCATTCTTTCCCCCCTTTTCCTGGTAATCTGGATCAGCGTGTATTAGGTACACAGGGTCGTCTCTTGGCTCCTCATCCCCTAGAGTCATGACGTCGAAGAGATCTCCAATCAGCTCTTCCTCTTCGTCTTCCTCGTCTTTATTTTCTTTCTTCGGCCCGAATGCCAATTTGGTAGAGAAGTTGTGTATGACGTGTTCCTTGATATACAGGTCCTCTTCATAGAAGATTTCCCATCCTGGTAGATTCTCTCCGTCGCTGTTTCTCCAAGGTTCTTGAAAACCGCAAAAGGGGAAGTCCTCTCCTTCTTTGACGAAAAAACCATTCAGAGAGCTAAAACTCGGATAACGATGCCCCCGGCTCCCTTTCTCTTGGTCGTCCTCCTTGGTGTGTTGATACCCCAACCCTTCTTTTCCGTACCTCGTTACGGGTTCTAAGGCTTGAAGTAAACCCGGCTGTCCCTTTCCTAGACTAGCTCCAGGTAAATATTTCATCATTCTCAGCATGTTTGTGATCTTGGTGCTGAGTCCGGGGATATTGTCAGAGGGTAGATACTTGATTCTCTGGGTGGTGAGAGTTTGTACCTGAGGCTCGTAAGAAAAGCTTCCCAATTGTATGCTCTGGCTCCCGATGCCTAATACGGGCAACTCCAGACCCGCCAAGGTCCTCTCAGGATCTCCTTGGATGGTGATTACATTCCCCTCGAATGGTATCTTGATCTTCTGGTGTAAGGAGGAGGGGAGTGCCCCTATGTCATGTAGCCACGCTCTTCCCAACAGGAGGTTAAAACTGGAGGGAATGTCTATGATCTGAAAATCGGCCGAAAAGCTCCCGGGACCAACCATGAGATCTAGCTTTAGAGATCCTAAAACGGCTCTCCTGGTGTTGTCATAGGCTCTAACAGTCACAGCTGACGGGGAAAGTTCTGAGTCTAAGATACCCAGGCATCTAGCGGTCTTCAGGGGGCAGACGTTTATGGTTGACCCGTTATCGATGAGGACTTATGGTAGGATCTTTCCTCGAGTTCGGACGGTGATATGGAGGGCCAGGCTGTGTTTCCTCCCCAATGGAGATAAATCTTCATTTGAAAATGACAGACTTCTTTGAACTGTGAGTGACCCGATCATGTTTGGCAGTTGTTCGGGTGTGGAGTTTGGTGATATGACGGCCTCGTCTAAAAGTTTGATGAAGGCGGTCCTGTGAGGTTTGGAGGCAACCAAGAGGCCCCAAATGGTGATGTGTGCCTGAGTTTTCTTTAACTGCTCAAGTACTCGATCCTCTCCTATCTCCTTAGGAGGTGGTGATTTATCGGCATCCATTGGTGGTGGCTGGTATACCTTTCCTGACCGGGTGATTTGTTGGATCCAGAGAGATTCCGGGTCTGATCCCTCTGAAGTTCTTGATGATTTTGGCTCTTCCGACCAACTGAAAGTCCCGGGGGAGGTCTCTATCATACAGATTGTCTCCTTAGGGGGGCCTCGGGGTTTCCACGGCTGTTTTTTCTTCTCTTGGGTCCATCCTATCCCAGATTTTCCGGGATTGGTTTTGATTGTAAGCGGTTGTGAGATCCCTTGGTTGGTCTTTCCTAACCCCTGTCCGAGTAGGAAATTCATCTTGGCCATCCATTGGTCAATTATCGGATTGAGGCCTGGTGCAACCTGAGCTCTTGCGGGCAGTACAACGGGTGCTTTGCAGGCTGGGTCATCTCGAATGAGTCCTACGGGATCAAAGCCTTCTTCATCAGTGGTTAAGGCGTTAATCCCCGCAGGGGCATGGTTGGGAAGGGGATTATTGGTAATATTGGGCCCACCGGGTGCGGGAATGGTTCCGGCTTCGATGAGGTCCTGGATACGATGGCGAAGAGCTAAGCAGCGTTCCGTGTCATGGCCCGCTGCTTGATGATATGCACAGTTCTCGTTCATCCTCCAGGTGTTGGGAATAGGGTTTGGTGGGGGGCGTGGGTTGAGTGGGGTGACTAGTCCAGCTTTCTGGAGCAGTTCCAGGCTTTTAACCAGGGTAGTGGGAAGGGTGCAGAAGTCCCTTATTTTCTTGATCTCAGTGCTTGAAGAGTTTCCCTGTGCAGGCCAACTCATCAGGGATGTTGGTTGAGGTTGCTGAAATGGATTTTGTGGGTAGGGATAGGAATTTAGTTGGTTCACAACTGGAGTGCCTGTCTTTTTCCCTGCGTATGAAGCTTTCTTGGTATCGGTTTCTGCCCTTTTGGCCAACTCTTCTTCTACTTGCGACCCCATGCTTAACAGGGCTCTGAAGTGCCGGAATACATGCTTTCCCATGCAGCTCAGTACAGCTGGAGTGAAATTCTTTTGTATTATCTCCAACTGTTCTTCTTCATCGGGCCATTTAGACATTTAGGAGGCCATTTCTCTCCAGCGGGTGACAAAGTCGCTGAAGCTCTCTTTCTCGCCTTGTTTGGCCATCTCCAGGTGTTTACGGGTAATTTCCAAATCTTTATTGGACCCGTATTTTGTCATGAATTCCTTGACGATATCCCCCCAAGTCTTCGTGTGGTGTCTTTCTAGATCAAAAAACCATCTCAAGGCGGCCCCCGTGAGAGTCATATGGAAGGCCTGAGCTAGCTCCGGCTCTCCACAACCGGATACTTGCATGGATCTGATGTAGGATTGGAGATGGGTCTTCGGGGGCGTGGTCCCGGTAAACTTGGTGATGGAAGGGAGCTTGAATCCCTGAGGTAATCTTTCTTCCGGGTAGAGAGAGAAGGCATTCATATCTGTAATCTCGTCTGCCCATTTTATTAGAGAGACCCCCCTTTGCAGAACTTTCATCTGCTCTTTCAGCTTCTTCATTTCTTCACTCTCTCTTGATACCTCGTCGGGTTGTTCCCGTGCTATAACCGATTCTGCGTACACTGCCCGAAGTCGGTTGATGTCTGAGTATTCATTGAGAAGGGCTGCTGGGGCCGGTGGGGGAATAGGTCTTGCGGGGACTTGTGGCCATGGCTGATATTAGGGATCAAGACCCTGCTGAGGTTGCGGCCAAACTATGGGTGGTTCTGGTTGTTAATAAGTGGGACCTGAGTCCGGGGCCCATTAATTCTGGTTGTTGGAGTCGGTTTGAACGGGACCGGCCATGGTAGGGCCTGTTTGTGGTGGGTTAGTTCCTGGGACTGGGGGAAGTACTTGTGAAGACTGTCCCTGGTTCGGATCTCGATTCGGTGGTAGCCGCTCAAATCCTGGTGGTGCAGTTCGTTCGGCTGATAACTCTTCTACCCTGATTCGGGTACCCTGCTGCTCGGTTGTGAGGTTTGCTAAACTCATGCTGACTGACATTAGCAAACGGTGCATCTCGGCTAAAGTCGGCTGAGGTGTAGACGCCTCGGCTAGGCTCTGATCGGTCTCTTGATTCTCACGCCTATCGGTCATTGTAGATGAGTTTGGTCTTACTAATCTTCCGGTACTATCTCGGCCGGCCCAACCTTCCAGACTGTCGTTGCTTATGGCTGTAGATGAAACCACGTGGCGAAGATGAAGGAAGACTATGATGCGACTCAATTTTTGCCAAAAGAACCACTAAAAATTGCCGAGAGAAAAAAACTCGGATTTTTAAAAAGTGTTGTAAAGTAAGCCGTAAGGTGGTACATCCCCTACGACTGTTTTGACAAGTGTTTTAGCCGACTCAATCTTATATGCAGCGCAGGTGTACGAACGGTTAAGGCTTCAGGCTCCCTCCTATTTGGCAAGACCTTGCGATATACCCCAGGGGCGGGTACGTGCAAGAGTCTTTTGATATACTTCCCGGGTACGTGAGTGTTCTCGTCACTCGATATACCTCGGGGGCGTACTTGGCCAAGGAGAGTGGAAGTAAATGCTTTCGGTTTATGTTGGCCCAATCGAGCCAACTCCCTACTCACTTATAATACTTCCGAAGGTTTGGGGTAATTTCACACTCGTAGAACTAATGCATGATTTGTGATAGTGCGTGTAAAGTTCGAAAGGTTGGTTTCACAAATATCAATTATCTTTATTACGTATTTTTGAAAAACTCCCATTTTTAGAAAAAGGTTTCTTCTCAATCAATTAACACAAGTAGGGAAAGCAGTAAAAGCAGATATTCAACAGATAAACAAAAGTCCACATATAAGAGTCTAGTTTTCTAGGGTTGTCCCCAGCAGAGTCGCCACTGTGAGAATCCGCAAATGCGACCCCCCGGGTCTCGTCCCCGTTTGGATGGGCGTCTAAAACGTCGGAAAGGATTCCGTTGTTCCATTTGCTAAGAGTTGTTGTTTTGATTCATATCAGGTGTCCCTATGTTCTATTTCTAGATACAAGAGGGTTCGTTCAGAGTCGCCAGTACGTTTTACGAGAAAACGGACAAAATGGTTGTGTAAGAGGAAAGGCTACAGATAAGCCTTTCTTTACACGTTTGTCTACGAAACCAGGATTCTATAGGGTTCGGAAACTATATTACGGTTTGGGAAGGTGTTAAGCACCCATTCCGCCCTTTCGGTCTCTAGTGGTCTTTTATATGTTTATTCTATGTTGAAGAACTTGGATGCTTTTACTGACAGTCTACTACTTTCTAAGTGAAAAACCCTAATCTTGGGGAAAACGGGAAAAGGGATGAAAATCTTGTATTCCGAGATCCGATATTTTGCTTTGAGAAATGTAAATACGAGTGACAAAGTTATTTTCTTAGAGAGGGAGTTTCCCGTATTATTTCTCGGATAATGACGGTTTTCTCGAGTTTTGGCTACTTTCGTAAAAGTTCGGATTTTCATAGTGGAACTAATTCAATGTGGAATTGGAACTCTTGAGGGGAGTTCTACCGGATTTATCACAATCTATGAAACAGATAGGATATACCGGGTTTTTAATTCCTAAGTAAGTTTTACCGGTTCGGGTTTTGAAAGTAGGGTTTTATCCGAACGATAATGTACTTACTCTTCTGATTTTGAAAATGATTTTATCAGGGTCTTTTGTTTTGAAAACGGTAGACTATTTGTAACTTGGCAATAAGTTTATTCAAATAAAATGTGGACAAAACAACAAAAATAAAACAAGTACACAGATATCTAATTTTAAAATGCTAGAAGAGACTTTCTTTACCTTCCCGACGAGAATAATAATAATAAGAAAGAAAATATAATCCGGCGGAGAGATTTCCGGCGATAATAATCTTTTCCTTCTTCAGATATTTTCGAGAATTCGATTCCAGAGACGGGACACGTCGAGTGTCGAGAATAGATTCGATAATTCTTCAGAAATACGACGATAGTAGAAAATACTTGATGAAAGACTAGAAAATCATATTATAACTTAGAATTCTCGGATTCCAATCGCTGCCCTTAATCCTTGGGGGGTGTTGGCCTATTTATAGTGCTCGGGGAGGATTGTCGCGCGACATTTCCCCCAAAAGGGCATATGTCGCGCGACATTGTGTCCAATGTCGCGCGACAAACGGCTGAAGTGATGTTTCTGACAGACTGATGTGTCAGAGAGTGGATGGTCTGGTGCAGAAGGGGATTGTCGCGCGACATAGTGGGATTGTCGCGCGACATATCAGGGATTGTCGCGCGACAATATGATATGTCGTGCGACAATCTCTCTAAAAAACATGATTGTTGGCCGACAAACTCTCCTAGTGTAGTTTCGGGTGCTCGGGTGAGTCCCGGACCCAAAGCAGTAGTTCTTGAAGGTCGTTAGGGTTCTTGCGGGGGTCACGGATCGGGGTGTCTACAATTATGTATTGGCATGATGATTTTCTTCGTCGTCGTGATGACGTTCATTAGTGAGTACTCTTAGACATTAAAAAATAGTGAATGTTATTTTCTTTTGTATCACAGCTAGGACTTTTTACTAGTAATTTCATTAATACAGGTTGCTAGAGACTTGGATGCAATTTGGACATTTTGATGAGCATCTAGAAGGAAATGGCTCTTGGTATGTCTAATTTTCTTCTTTTTCCCTCCCAATGTCTAGAGTTCTTTAAACACATTTAATCGATGTCCATCAGACATGCTTTCTTCATTAAATTTTTTTCAAGTTTAATTATGTGAATTACCTTTAATTGAGTACTTTATTCATTTCTATATTTCACAGCTTTGGTTTAATTATGTTCCATTTGAGATTTGAGTTTCTAAAAGGTCTTGATCAAAGCTATCATTTTCTTATTTCAATTTACAGGATGATTTACATGACTTTGGGAGAAGAGAACAAAGAGAGCATTTTCGCTTTCTCGTCATTAATATGTAAATCTTGATTGTTAAACTTCTTGTTTGAATCAATATTTTGTTCAATAACCATGGTAGATTTCTAATTTTTGTTTTGAGCGTAAAATTGTTCTTTTGGATTCCAGTTTTGTTGTCCATTGATTTTGAGATTGAATGCTTTGTTGAATATAATATTTGGCTTTATTGTGTTAAAGAATCGGGTAATAGGAAAAAAATTACATGCTACATACTGGATCACCCTTGTGATGACCCAAGGCAGTGCCTAAACAGCACAAGCAGCCCATGAACAGAAACACTTTGACCAAAAATTGGTGCAACTAGAGATGAACCAAAAAAATTGGTTCTGCCTGATTTAGATCAGCTTGTAGATGAACCAAATTTGGTCAGGCTCTGCCCTGAATAGTGCCAGTTTCTCTTTTTTGGTGTAGTGGTTTGGCCCCCCTGACCAGAAATTTTGGCTCCGCCAGTGTGCATCGCTATACCAAAATCTATTAGATACATTTACGTCCAAGTCGGGTTTTAGTTAGACTTATCAAAATAGCTACATGCATGTAGTAATCTTTGAGACGACGCGAGAAACAAAAAAGGGTATAAAGATGTAACGTTCTTAATGTGGATTAATGATGTGCATTGTTTTGAAATGACTATTTTATTATAACTAAATTAAGCTAAATTTTGAGTTCCACTTGCTTAATGGTCCATATAACAAGATAGGCTGATTAAAACCTTGCTAGAATTCAAATTCCCACCCCCTATTTTCTCCTATAAGTAACCATAAACCTACATTGAGAACCAAAAAAATGGTTTTATTTAAATTTTATGCCATCACATTGGTCGAATTTTAAAGTTGATCCATGAAATTTATTTTAGCCAATTCGGTCCATAAAGTTTGATCCCGTTGTCATTTTAGTTCAAATACAACATGCCATTTGTTTCTTGGACGGGAAATGCCACGTGCAACTGATGTGGTCTAAAGAAAAAAAACAGATGGATTTTGGATTAAAGTGACAACAGGATCAAATTTTACGAATGAGATTGGCAAAAACAAATTTTCATGGATCAAACTAAAAATTCAGTCCAACTTCACCAAGGTAAAGTGTAAATAACTCAAAAAAAATGAAAAGAAAAATTCAAGTAATTCAATGAATTACCTCAGTAAACGTGATACCAAATTTGGTTTCTTATTCTTATGTTTCGTTGAATGAGTAGAGTAGGGCTCCAAATGTAAAGTTACAAGTAAACTCTTAAGCTCTTGCTCACACCCATCACAATTCTTGTTGTTTTGGTCACTACAAGATTCATGCGCAAGGGTATTCTTGTTGCACTTGCATGTTAACATTACCGCATTCTCTCCCTTGAACGCATCGTTACAAAATCTACAAATCGCTTCTTCTTCAGGTATCTTCTCAATACTTTCCGCTGAATTTATTTGATGATAAGGAGGTGAGACATAAAGGATGTATATATATAATCGAGTTATAAAATGTTCAAAAGAAAATCTCAGAACTATCTCTTCAAACTTCTTAATTTTGGTCTAGTAAAATCTTAAATCAATTATTTGTCACTTTTGTTAGCTTATCCTTGTTATGAATTGCCATGACACACAGCAAGCATGAAAAGGGACATGTTGATACATTGTTACTTATATGTATATGGATATATACATGCCAAAATTTTATTCACCGAGAAGTATTTTTGCAATTTCAGACACAATTTTATTTCCCTTGTACAATATTCTTAAGATTCAAAATTGCCCTTCCTTCATATTTGAAATTGTTGCTGATGGAGTTTGAACACTGTAAACTCTTATGAAAAGGAACGAGAGAAGAAAGGGAAATCATGTATGAGATTAAGCGTGTACCGTTAAGGATTGTTTGAGTTGAAGAAGTTTTGGGTCTTATAATAACAAAATTTCCCTGAGGCAAAAAAGACACTGTTATTAGTAATTTTTAGCCTAAAAAAAGTTACACAGATAATGAAAAATATTGTTTATTTCAGTTACATGTAATTATTTTTGTGTGGCCCTATTTCCATGTAGCTAACACATTATTAATTTGAATTCAAATTTACATGTAAAGGACTTTGAATAAATTCTTACTCAGTTTCACGTAATTAAATGACTTACATGTAACGCAGTCCACTGTCGTGGACGACGAGCTCCAAATAACTCATCCGGGCGAATTAAAGATGTTCTTGTACGTGAAACAACCTGACCCAAATAATGAGCCTAATCAGGGACCGAGAACAAAGTGGAGCCCAAAATAAATAATAGATTCATATCCGTTATATGGACTCATGAAAAATATCAAGACTAGCCCATTGCAGCTAGCAAATTATATTATGCCCGCTAAAGTCCAAAGTCACTCGTACACGACAAACCCAAACCGTATAGGTTTAAAACCAATTATTATAAGATCATCCTTACTAAAGTAGAATCACTCATCATAAGCCTTACATGCTTAAAAATATATATTATGGTAGCATCACTCAACTCTAGCCATTTATGCCAACAAGTGTATAAACGTGTGATACATATACATTTTTACACTACTAATTCCATCACTATGTAAATCTAGGGAAGAATTTAAGGGAGAGCTCACCAATTATATGCATACAACAGCCGTATCAAAATCTATCCTTTATGGTATGGATACCACTAAATGTGTTTCATACCAATATATTCTTCAATTAAGGACCTATATGTGTAATAACAGTTTTAATCATGTATCCTAGTATAGTAAACATCAATTGTACCATTATATATGCATACATAAAGATATACCAACATGTATATGATACACATGCGAATGGGGAGAAATCTAGCAAACGCTTGTAATACGGATCCCATGATATTTATTAAATAATTTCCCTATAAATAAAGCATGTATTAATAAATTATTATATCCTGCCGTCATATTATAACCTCTAGTTCTTATACTAATTTTTATATGTTTTGTAAATTTTTTTGAGTCTATTGTTAAATTTGGTATACATCCTTATATGGTAATCAAGAAGCTAAAGAATTAATATTTAAAGTGTATAGTGCAAAAGGAACAGATGAAGAACATAAAAATTATTTATTAACAATATGATTAGATAAATTCTTAACAAATGAAAAAATCACAAGTATAGAAGAAATTAATACATCAGAAAGGAGAAAATAGCGAAGCCACAAATAATGAAGAGAAAATGCCTCCAATAGAATATTATACAACCAATACAAGATTAAACTCATAGAGGAGTAGGATTTAAAAAGTGTCATCGAAGAAAATAAATATTTAATGAAAATTTTTTGGTAGGGGGCGGGGGCTGGAGGGGGAGGGGTACAGGGGAACTATCAATTTAAAACAATAAAGACTTACACTACTACCACCACCGCCACCGCCACAGCCGCCACCACTACCACAGCCGCCGCCACCAATGCTGCTGCTGCCGCCGCCGCCAAATCCATCGCAAGCCCCCATAGCCGTCAGATTCCGGAAAAGGAGGTGCTGACTGTTTGAATATTAGAAATTGGAATTCTGAGGGGGGGTGGGGGAGGGGGGGGGGGGGGTGTGGAATTACTCAATCAAGATTTTTAATTTCCGGGCCAATCATTTTTTCCTCCTTTGTATATTGTTTGGGGAGCCCAAGTTTCTTTTTACCAACCCACTCATTCAACTTCTAAGAAGCTCTCCTCTTTTGACCCCTTCTAAAAGAAACCGCGTTTATGTTGGGAGCCAGCCCCCAGGCCCCACCATGGAGTTGTGTTGCGTAATATCAATGGCAAAATAATTCACAAAAATATCAATTGCAAAATAATTCAAAAATTAAATACTCAGTCTATTCTTGAATACAAAGAATTATCAATTTGAAATGATAAAGATAAATAAATACTTATAATAGAGGTGTTAAGGCCAATCTAAAATTCGACTGAACAAACTGGATCGCTCTGTAAAATCCCGAACAAAAAAAAACGAAAAAAAAACGAGAAAACCAAACTAAAACCAAATAATTTGGTTCGGGTTCAAGGCTAGTTAGTCCAAAACTAAATCAAACTGAATTATGTATAAAAAATTAAATATGTTAATATATACTCTAAGGACACACGTTAAGTGTCCTTAAGTATACTATGATATAAAAAAGAAGAACTTTGATAAGAATATATTGCTTATTAATTGCATGTTGTGATACTCTTAAAAAGTCATTAATGCGTACTTTATTATTGAATTAATTATATGATGCTAAGATCTTTTTTATCATATTCGTGATGGTTAAATAATTTATCATTTTATTTAATGTATTTTATTCTTATAAATGTACAAATAAAATAATAATTAAGTATAGAACATGATGTCTATATGTTTGATCATAATTTCTAATAACTAAGTATAGAACATGGTGTCTATATGTTTGATCATAATTTCTAGAAAATTATGACTTTAATTTAAATCTGAATCAATCTTATATTATTATTAGTATTCCATTGTTATGTTAAATTCATTTAGGGGAAAAAATGTCAAAATAGAATAAAATTGAACCAAAACCAAACTGAAACCGAACCGAAATTTTTTGTTCGAATTTAGGTTTAGAATATTTAAAAATTGATAAGAACCGAAACCGAATTTTTACATTTCGTTTGAATTTGGGATACTGTAGTTTCTACTCCATCTAAAACCGAAAACAATCTTGTAGAATACTATCATTAGAGCTGCTATCAGATCCATTTCGAGCCTCCATAGCCGTTCGACTCCAGAAAAGAAGATGCTGATTGTCTGAAGGGTGATATTATATGCACCTTTAAGCTGTAGTCGGGACACCATTTTAGCCCCAACACCACATTTTTTATCATTAATGATTAAGACCACCACATGGGACACTCAAAATTTAAGCATCGAGTCAATGGCTTATTGCCAAACTTAGATATTTGATTCGGTGATGTTTCCCCTATTTGACCTATCCGGCAACCTTTGACCGAATTTTTATTACTAACTCAGTAAATCTTCAAGTCAGCAATTTGCCACCGACTTATATTTCATGTAATTGGGCACCCAATCCCTAATTATGCAGCCACGACACTAGATAGTCTTGTGGTGTCTTGGTTATAAATTAAGAGTGTATATAATATCACCCAATCAGTGATGGATCTAGGGGGCGAGCGGGGGCGGTCGACACCCCAATTTTTTTTTAAAAAAATAGATTAGATATGGTAGTAATTTTTTATTTATAAAAAAATTATAAAAGCTCATCCCGCCAAATTATTTTGAAAAGATTAAGTATGGCCCCCTCAATTATTTATTTTTTAGAAAAGTTAAATACCCGGACTAATATATAAGATTTACATTTCTGCAACAAAATAAATAAAAATTGTATATCCTTTTATACATCAAAATTTACGATCTTGCTTATAAATAGATAATATTTGCAATCTTGCTTATAAATTTTATCATGTCGATTTCACCGAGCAAGAAAAAGTACACTTAGAATTCAATTAGAAAATTATAAGCTTGATATTTTGGTCCATCCAGAATTTTAAAATTTATCAACAATTTCAGAGTTACGCCAAGTGTTGGTAAAAACTAGAAAGTCAATCATTTATCCTCTTATCGATAGATTAATTCATCTTATTTTGACGTTGTCGGTTTCATCAGTTACATTTGAATGTGCATTTTTAGCTAGGAAAATTGTTAAGACCGCAATTTGTAATAGGATGGAAGATGGTTTTTTAACAAGTTATTTGATCACATATATCGAGAAAGATATTGCTCGTGATTTCGATGTTAATAATATTATAGATGCATTTTATATCATGAAAGAAATGCGAGCACAACTTCAAATGCCTAAGTTTAATAGATTTTTGTAAGAGGGTAATTGTAGTTATTATTTTTTGTAAGTCAATGTGTTTAATGTAACTTGCTCACGTGGGTAATCATATGTGTATATATATGTGTGTGTGTGTATATTTTTTATAATTGTATATATATTGACATATTATATATGTTATATTTTTGCATTAACTTGCTTTATTATTTGATGGTAAAATTTAGTTTGAATGATTTTTGTAATCATTATTTTTTGCTGTCGATTCATTTATATTCTCATCCCCCCAAACCTAAAATCCTAGCTCCGTCCCTGCACCTTGTCTGAATATTGTGATAAATTAATTAGTAAGTGGAATTCGATCTCAAGGGGGTGGGTAAGCTTCAATTACAAGGTTAATTACTTCAATCAAGAATTTTAATTTCCAGGGCAATCAATTTTTATTTTCTTCTCTTCCTTTTTTTTTTATGTAAGGTTTTTTTTTTTTTTTTTTTTTTGGTTATCTTGTTGGGTGAGCGAAGTTTCGCAAAAAGAAGTTTCGTGCAACCAATCCACTCCTCCAACTTCTAAGAAAGTCCCTTACCTCTGTTACCTTGTGTTGTGTCATTGTCTAGAATGTGACCTCGTGCACCACATACTTGGGGCCCACTCTAAGAAATCATGTGAGATAACAAAACAAAATTTTATATGAAATTTACACACAAATTTGTGTTCGTAGCTTTTAGCTTGATATAATGTTGAGTGTTGTTCAGATTTTGGAATAAATTGACACATAATTAAAGATATAAGTGTTAATAATGTTTATCTTTGCGTGTCAATCGTGTCTTGCCGTGTTTAAATAAGAGAAATTTTGTTTGTCTCCAGTTGTTTAGGATGTGTTTATTAGGAATTTGAAAATTTTAATTGTAATTGCCGGGTCATGTTGTATTGTATGTTGGCCATGTTAACTAAACATAACACAATCTCGTGATTAGTTTATGTTGGATCATGTTGTATTTCTATAGAATGATCATTTGGATTCCTTTTCTTTTTTTTTGAAAAAAAATAAAATCACATACTTCTAATGATTTCGGGGTTTATGTTAATTTTCCACTTTGATAATTTCATTGTATAGGCACTGGTTCGTGTAGTTAATTGATTGTTTTATAAATAAAAAAATCAATATTTTATTTTTTTGTCATTTCCACCTCATCGAAACAAAGAAAAGCTTTCAAGACCCGAGATAATCTTGCTAAATTTGTCGATGTGGTTAATCATCGATGTAACCCTAGTATGGTCAAATTGGAAAAGCTTCTTATTCAAATATGCACGATTATCTATTATCTTCGTCATATACTTTTCCTCGAGTTTTTACCATATACTAAGCACCGACGTCTCATTCATCACATAGTACACAATGTTTTAAGCTAGATTCAACTAGATAGTGCTACATGCCTTTAGATCGTACTCTTTCTAATTAGGATTGAACCATGATCTAGGTCTCGTCGACTCACTGACCAGTGCTCTGTGCAATACGTATCTGACACTATCATGTGCCAAAATTAAACTTTTTTTCCATCTAAATTAACCTTTACGTTTGCATGTTTATCGTAACTCTTAGGGTACTCAGAATAAGTTTTCCTCTGAAATAACTTAGGTGACTATTGAGTTATATTATAGACAACCGCCAGCCACCATATGACTATCCTATAAGTCACTAGTTTAGCGTTGCTAACTAGAGTTGAGACTTCATGTTTCGGATCCCTTCTCTACGTGTTTCTTGCGTCGTCTCCCATCAATTCCATATGTAATTTATACTTGTATATATATGGTTCAGCATTCCTAAATAAGAGCTCATTTCAACAATAGCAACTGCAATAATGAGGAAAATCAACATCAAAGTAACAACTCAATTTTCTCACAGCATTCCAAAGCTTGTTTAATTACCCCCATTGGAGACTCCTCATAAGCTCAAAAATCACATAAAATTAAAAAATAAAAAATCTTATTCCCTATTAATTAAGTTGAGACTATCTTCTTCATCTTCTATTTCTTCTTTTTCCTTAAAAATTGAAAATGATTAATAAAAAAAATTAATTTGAGAAAAAAAATAAAAGAGTATTATGCACGTTTAACAAAATTTACTTTTTTTTAGTACATCAATGTAGGATTCAAATTCAATACCTCCCACTATTCGTGAGTGAGTTCTATCCACTAGATTAGTCTTATTGGTTACCAAACAACTTTTTTATGAATTAATCAATGTATTACTTTTTATTACTTATATATATATATATATATATATATATATATATTATAGGAAAGTAATGGTGTATTTGTTAAACAAGAGGGGTAAGTTTGCCATAGCACTTGGTAGTTAACAGTTTCACCATTCTTTTGAATAGAAATATAATTTTGCTGAGGTATATTTTGGGTAGTGGATCAGGCAATGGGTTATCTTTTTAACACTCGATCAATGTCAATATTTTTAACCATCAGTATATACTTTCATTAGAGCGGAGGAGTTGGTCCAGTAGTAAGCCTTTTTTCGAACTTTCGAGTAACCAGGGTTCAAGTCTTACCCGCTAAAATTAAGCAGATCCCCTTCCCCCGTCCCTTTAGGAGTAGAAATTAGGATAATGAATTTCATGTGTTAAAAAATATATACTTTCATTACAGTGTGACATTCTAAAGGAATAATACCTAATATATTATCATTTATCATGATTAGAACTCATTACCATAGGTATAAAACTAACATATATGTGCCACTTGATCAAACCAAATCAATTGTTTTTACTAGGTATTGCCACGTTTCTTACCCGCTACAATTAAGCAGCTCTCCTTCCCCTATCCCCTTAGGAGTAGAAATTAGGAGTATGAATTTCATGTGTTCAAAAATATATACTTTCATTACAATGTGACATTCTAAAGGAATAATACCTAATATATTATCATTTATCATGATTAGAACTCATTACCATAGGTATAAAACTAACATATATGTGCCACTTGATCAAACCAAATCAATTGTTTTTACTAGGTATTGCCACGTTTAAAAGCAGAGAATTTTTTAAAAAGCTTTGACGGTTAAAAACCAACAGTTGAAAAAGAATTAATAAATTGTTAAAACCAACAACCATTTATGAATTTTTTGTATTATATGTTTTTATTAGGTATTGCTCGTGCCGTACGACACGGTGCAATGTTTAAAAGTAGAGAATTTTTTTTTAACTTGGACGGTAAAAACCAACAGTTGAAAAACAATTAATAAATTGTTAAAACCAACAACAATTTATGAATATTTTTGTATTTTATGTTTTTATTTGGAATTTAATGTTGAAAGAAATTGACCCACCTAATTAACTGAAAACCTTTAAAAAAATAAAATTCCAAAGCCTTTTAAACCAACTTAATGGATATCATTACAATAAATAAATTCTTATTTTGAAGTATTTCAAAAAAAATATTTTTAATTTTGAGTTAGGATTAGTTTGTATAGGACAACGCTTTTAAATACTTTTGTGTGGATTGGTTCAGATCGTGTTCGTGTCGATTTTTATCGTGTTTTGTGTGTTATCATTTCGAGTCTAAACGAGTGGCTTTTTTATTAGGCGTTATCGTGTTTTGGGTGTTGTTTTTCTGGTTTTAACGAATTACCCAATATGACTCGTTATTACCCATTAAGTACATATATAATTAAAAAACATGTTTGTTTATATAATATTATATGTATATATTGTAAGTTTACCTTGAATTAACAAATATATATGTAATACTTATACAAATTATACACATTTATATTAAAAATATACATATATACATGTACATATATAATATTATACAATTATGTATATTATTAACGTGTTCAAACGAGTTATTATCATGTTAACAAATATTAACTGACTCGACCCGTTAACTTATCGTGTCTTATCGAGTCGACACCAATGCGGCTCGAAACTATTAGGGCCTCGCCCATTAACTTATAACTTTGTGCTGGTTTATGTCGTGTTATCGTGTCACGTGTTGTTTTGCCAAATCTACTTTTAAACATTGCATTGTGTTATCCAACACGGGTAATACCTAATTTCGAAGCAAATTAAGGTGATGCAATGTACTGTAGAGTAAATTAATACATGCAGTTCCTTTTTTGATAGGGCTCTATTATTTCACAGACTAATGCACGCACTTTCTTTTTTGATACAATTTTTTTTTTACTTTGGAGTAAACTAATGTATGCACTGTGGAGTTGTTATACTTCCCTATGATTCAATGTTTATACCTGGAGCAAACTAATGGACACACTTCCATATGATTTAATGTTTATACTTTGTAATTCATACATGAAAAGAGATAAATTAAATTACAAAAGGCTATATTTTTAGGATAATAAATACAAGCAAAAAATAGTGCCCCTCTTTTCTACTCTAAAAATGGCTGGTGCACTTCGATATTCATGGGAAAAATAACTTTCAACCGATAAAACCAAATAATAACCCCTAAAAGGTATTAAAACCCAAACACACCACAAATTACATAAAGAGTAATATATCAAAACTATATAAAACTCCAATAGATACATGGAAAATAAAAAATATTGAAACCCACATACATACATTATTTCGTCAACTAAATACACATGCCATAAAAATGACTTAAAAAATGATTACCCATGCATACATTCTTAAAAAAAGTATAAAACCCATATACATACTGTTGGTTGAAAAACAACCCTAGAGGGGGGTGAATAGGGTTTTAAAAATTTAATGCGCAATTAAAACATTTTTAAAATATTTAAGTAAAGCAACTTACCTAAGCAGCAATATTAAGAAAATAATAAACTTCAAGTAATCAATATCAAAATAAGCAAATAAGCAATCTCAAAATACAAGTAATAATATAGCAATAAAAAGAGAGCTTGAGTTTAGAAAGATTAAACCAATTTGAAGTTCGAGACTTTTTGTCCTCTCGGTTCGGTTTCTTAAACCATACGTCCGCGCTCGATTAGTTCCCTAAGAATTTTCACTATTCAATCTTCTTCGGGTGAAGATCAAACATCAATACAAATGTTATTATGCATGCAACACTCACAATGTAGCTATACACACTACACTTCTCACAAAATATGCTCTCTTACTCTACAAAGAGACAAACTTGTTAGAAAATTTATATTTTCTAATTTATGTGGGCAACATATTATAATATTTTAATTATATTTGCTTTTAAATAATGGGCTTATTTTTAGTGGTCTAATTAATTTATATTTTTTTTTGTTAAAACTAACTAGACTATATATAAAGTAGATATTAGGGTTATAGTCCACAATACACCAAATCAAATTACGGCTCCCTTCTCCCTATCTGGAAGAGAACCAAAATTCCCATCAAGACACTAAGGCGATTTGGTTGATGAAGACCACGTACCCGCTCGATCCGTACTGTTATTGTGAACGATTCTCGTATTCCGCATTTATTTATCATGGATCCAGGTACGCGATTTTATTATTTTATTTTAAATCTTGATGATTTGATATGTTGACTCAAGTGATTTAATTCTAACAAGTGGTATCAAAGGAACTTCATATTAAATTATTAAGAATTTAATATATATATATATATATATATAAAGAGATTAAAAGCTTTTGGGTGTAATTTTTGGTGTGATTGTTTGACTTTATCGGATATAAAAGGCAGGGCCTGCTTTGATGTGATGTGACGGCAGCAAGAAATTAAGGGGTATGTACTTATTATATATGTGCATGTTTAATTGATTTATATATATATATTAAGTAAAGGATAATTTAAACTTATATATATATATATATAAAGTCTGTCCATGTCTTTGTTTTTTGATTTAATTATATATTTATATATAATTTTTGAATTGATGCGATGAGACCATGTTTGTTTTATATATATTAAAGATGTAAAGATTTATTTATATATATAGTTTAATGGTTCCAGGCAACTGTTCTTTGGAATTATATATAATATTTATATACATATTTATGTTTATAAGTATATACATATATGGTAATTGTTGGATATATATATATATATATATATATGGTTAGCCTAAGAGTGATGTAACTCTTTGGCGTGAATTTTTGACAAAGGCATTAATGGTGGCCGAACCTTCGGTCATCATTTTGATTGGTTAAGGAGATACATATATATATATATATATTAATGATTTGTTGTTATATATATATATTTATGGTTTGATTAAATAATACTTTTGTTTTGATTATATATGCATGTAATCATTCATGAAAGATATGGTAGATCTTACGATTAGATCTTGATCTTTTTAGTAGGCCACTGCTTTTTATTCCATATTTGATTTATGATCACATATTAAATATGGGTTTGAATTAAATGTGTTGTTAAGAGTTTTATTCTTGTATTTATTGTAATTAAAGATTTGAATCAAGTTTATTATTTATTTAAGATATTAATATTTATTATTTATGTAAATAATAATTGGTCCAAAGAAAAATTATTATTTGGCCAAATAATAGACATTATTTTCTCTCGATATTTGTGTGATTATTATTTATGCATTTAATAATCGGCACAAAGGAAAGTTATTATTTGGCAGAATAATAAACACAAATACGAGAATAAATGTGTGATAATTATCAGATTTTCATGTGAGCAATAAGTCATTCCAAAAAAAGGCTTTTTATTTGACAGAAATTATTATTAACATTTGATTCTTGTGTTGAGAGTACCTATTATAGTCTCGTTTGGGTACGCAAGCCTCAGACTGCCAGTAATTCAAAATTGCAGTACTCATCAATGTGGGAAAGATAAGGTTTATGCTTTGCAAATCTCATTAATACGAAAAATCTATTTTTTTTATTATAAGGATGCGAAGCACAAATTGTCTGATATTTTGAGATATATGAATTGAAACGATAGGTTGCCAAAGTAACCTTTATCGCGTAAATTTATTTGTTTTAGAATATTAAGATGTGTATAATTGTTATTTATGCGAATAATAATAGGCCCAAAAGAGGGTTATTGTTTAGCCGAATAACATGTACACTTATGATAATAAATATAATATGACAATAAAAATTTTCATGTGAATAATACGTCGGCCCAAAGGAAGTCCTATTATTTGACAGGATTTGTCATTTATATTTGATTACTGCGTTGAGAAGGCTAATTACAAGTTGATATTTCTGTCCAAAGACTAAATATCAATGTTGTGCTAGGTATCTTATGATGGGGATCCACTATTAATAATTTGGATAATTGTGTCATTCATATATATTGTTTGTTAATATATTATGACATGTATATTAATTGTAAGTTTGTAATTTTTTATAATTTGTTATATATTCAATTTTAAGTTTTGCTTTATATATCTGCCAATATAAATTCGGTACCGGTGCTTAACGGCACAAATTTTAAGAATTGGAAATAAAACGCTTTTATTCTAAAGAATTTTGGGGCTTTGTGAGAAAAGTGCTACTTAGTTCCTTAAAGAAATTATATAAATATTTTGCTAAAAATAAAAAGGCTGAAGCAAGTAACTTTTTGATTAGTCTTGTTTCAATAAAGTATAAGGAAAAGGAATATAAGGGAAGTACATTATGAAAATATCTAATATCGCTTTCAACCTAAATGCACTAAAGTTATGGTTGTCTAATGACTTGCTCGTGCATCAAGTTCTTTATTTCTTTTTTCACACAATACAGTTAGTTTACAATGAGTTACAATACTCATAAGGATAAATTAATGATCTCTTAATGAGCTCATATCTTACAGTGTGCAAGAAGAATAAAAAATTTAGCGATAAAAGACAGTGGTTACTTTAGTAGCAAACACCTCTAAAAGACAAACGATAAAAAAAAAAGTTAAGAAGCTGCAGTTGGAACAACACTATAGTAATTGCAAAAGAAATATGATAAAGAATTTGTTAGTTACTTTTGCAAGAAGGATGAACATATATAGTACAATTCCAAATAAGCAATTTGGCGTGTAAAGTAGGATATACTTCTCATTATGGTTTGTTCAGTAGTTAGTTTAACTTATGTATGTGATTACTTTGTGAGTAGATTTTGGTGATACTACTCACATAAGTGTGTTTAGAGGTTACATGTGGAGTCAAAAGCCAATTGATGTTGAAAGATTCATCTATCAGAGCAGTGGCAAAACAGTTACAATTGAAGTTTTAAAGAATTTTAAATTATCATTAAAGACTAGTTACTTTTGAATTTGCGAGAGGCTTATATGGTATTGTCATTTAGGCATAATTTCTATTTTTCATTTGGACAAATACGGTTATTATTGTTCATTTGAAAATAATAAAGTTAAGTCTTTTTTAAAATTTAAATATTTTGCTACTATTTCTTTAATTGATAACTTATATACAGATATAATCACCTCATGTAATGAAACCTTGTAAATTGATTCATGTGTTACAAAACATAAATTAACTGGTAAAAATTCTTCCATGTTATGGCACAAGCATTTGGGATAAATCTCTAAATAGAGAATTAAGAGACTTGTGGAATTCTTAAAACCTCTTGATTTAACAGATTTTAAAATCTGTATTTAATGTGTAAAGGGGGGGAATGGACAAATATAAGAAAACTATGTGTCATAAGAAATTTTATTATCTTAGAACTAATTCATTCGGATATTTGTGAACTATTTTATACAGTCTTTTGAAATAGTTAACAGTATTTTATTATGTTCATGACAATTATTAAGGGTACCTATATTTAATTAATGAGAAGTTACAATCCTTAAACGTTCTTATGACTTTCACAGTTGAAATTGAAAATCAACTAGGCAAGAAAATTAAGGCCATAAAATCTGATTGTGGTGGTGAATACTACGGTAGATATAACGGATAAGGTAAACAACGTTCTGGACCTTTGTAAAATTCCTAGAGAAATACGGAATCATCTCACGGTACACCATACTAGCCAAATCTAGTATGAATAGTGTTGCTAAGAGATAAAACAGAAGCTTAAGGATATGGTAAGGAGCGTGATTAATCATTCTTCTCTACCATGATGACTCAGGAAGAAACACTTAAGACTGCAGCATATTTTTTAAGCAGTGTTATATCAAAGCAGTTGCTAAAATAGGTTGTCCAGCTGTGGTAAGGCCATAAAGAAAAGAAATTGGACTCAATATAATAAGCTGCTACTTTGTTAGATACACTGAAAGATCGAGAGATTATAAATTTTATAATCCCTTGAATAAATCCTTTATTAAGACGGAAAATGCCAAATTTCTTGAGATTATTGAGTTTGAGGGGGAAGATAAAGTTAGAAACATTGTCTTTGAAAATGAATTTATTCAAATTCCAAGCACTGCTATTGATAATGATTATGATCAAATTTCTGACATTATTTCATATGCAAATTAGGATCATCAAGACAATGTTGAAAAAAATTTCCTATACAGCAAACTCAACAATTTTAAGAAGAAATGAAATTAAAGAAATCAATCTATGACCTTAAGGAAGTTTTCCGACAATGGTATTATATTTCATAAATTTATTATCTCATAAGGTTTTGAGGTAAATCCGGTTGATGATTATGTATATCATAAGTTCAGCGGGAGTAACATTATCTTCCTAGTATTTTATATTGATAATATCTCTTTTGTATTAGGAATACAAATACATTGACATTATTGTTAGGTATTCTAGGATTTTCACGAAAGAGATATATCGAAAGAGTTCTTACCAGATTTGGCATGAAAGATTGTCATTCAGGAGATACTTCCATTGTTAAAGAAAATAATTTATGTGACAACCAGTGCCCTAAAATAAAGTTGAAAAGAAAAAGATACAAAAGATTCCTTATGCATTAATTATAGGGAGTCTGATGTATCATAAAGTATGTACGCATTTGGGTTTAGCGTTCATAGTAAAGATATTTTGTAGATATTTAAGTAATCTTATGATATATCTTCGGAAAGCAGCCAATTAAAGGGTTATATGGTATTTAAAGAGAACAAAAGGATTATATACTTACGTATCAAAAATCAGATCAGTTGGAGATCATATGGTATTCTGATTTTAATTTTTGGATGGGATATAGTTGCACAATTTTGTCACTAGGTTTCGAATTATAAATAGTGTCGAAAGACCATTAAAGATATTTTGTGACAATAATTGATTGTGCTATATTCGACAACAACATAAATTTTTTGAAAATCTAAAGCACATAGATATTAAGGTCTTTGTTGTTAAAGAAGAGTTCAGAGTTGTCGTGTCTATAGAGCATATAAGTACAAACTCCATTATTACAGATCTGTTCACTAAAGGCTTAACACATAAGGTATTTCATGAGTATATTGCTCATTTGGGTTTTGTGTTATCTAATAAAGTACTGGTTTAGTGGGAGTTTGTATCATGAATGCTCTTTTATTTAGACGCATATTTTCTGCAGAATAAAGAAGATGGTTTATTTTCGTCTTAACTCTGAATATTTGTTTTATTTCCTTTCATTGTGGTTTAACATAAAATTTGGACGGTTAATGTTGATCTCTTTAAAGTTGGGCCAGTTGGAAATAGGCATGTCTAAGATCACATTGCATGTAATTTCCATACTACTCATCCACATTTGATCTATTGTTATTAAGTGTATTAGTATGGTGATAATCGTGGTTTAGTCATGACCTTACTGTAATAAAAGTTACGATAATTTCATTACTCGTACATGAGATAGACCAGATTATTTAAGTAGAAGTTTAAGGATAAATAGCATACATATGCGCGCTTAAAGAATTCTGTGATATAATTATTTTCGGAGTAATATGTAGTCCAAGTGGGAGATTGTTAGAAAATTTATATTTTCTAATTTATGTGAGCAACATATTATAATATTTTAATTATATTTTCTATTTAAATAATGGGCTTATTTTTAGTGGTATAATTAAATTTTTGTTTGTTAAGCCCATAGACTACTCAAATAAATGTGGGCCAAATGTGTAGATACTTTGTATGGGCTTGTTAGAGTTTTATAGGAACCCTAACTAGACTATATATAAAATAGATATTAGAGTTATAGTCCCCAATACACCAAATCAAATTATGACTCCCTTCTCCCCATCTGGAAGAGAACCAAAATTCCCATCAAGACACTAAGGCGATTTGGTTGAGGAATACCACGTACCCGCTCGATCCGTGCTGTTATTGTGATCGATTCTCGTATTCCGCATTTATTTATCATGGATCCAGGTACGCGATTTTATTGTTTTATTTTAAATCTTGATGATTTGACATGTTGACTCAAGTAATTTTATTCTAACAAAACTCTCTTTTGAAATGAAGAATGAATTATTTGTGGTGATACACACCAATACAATAACTCTCAAGTGTATTTGAAGATTATAAATGAAGCTCACACTAGAATTATCAAAATTGATCAAAAATATATAGCTCAAAAGAAGAAAGATTGATCAAAATGTGTTCTTGAATATTTGTATATTTGAATATATGAATAATAGAGTATTAGAATGATTCAAGTTATGTTAAAACATGTTTAGGACCTCATATATATAGCTTGCAAAACCATATGGCCGTTGGGGATGATTAAGAAAGGTTTTGGGTTAAAGGTATACATTTTCAAATTTTTCAACAGCTAATTTTAACAAAAAAAATTTAAATTTGTTTTGATAATTTTTCGAATTTGACCGTTGGATCATGCTCAAATTTTATTCAAAAGTGCTACAAGATGTTGTCTAACTATTGTAAAAATTTCAAAATGATTGGAGTCCGGAAAGGTCTCCATCTTACCGTTAGATCAAAATTGTGCGAAAATTGAGCGAATTTTAAATGTAAAATAAAAACATTTTTGCAATTTAACAATTTAGTTTCAAATACAATTCTAATGATTTGTGAACCTCAAAGATATGTTTCTAAGATACTTATTTTTATTAAAGCTTAAAATATGATCATTTAAAATTAATATGAATTTATTTTGAAACTCGGTCTTTGTAAAATGATACTTTTCAAATAAATTTAATTTGAAGCTTATTTGAATCAATCTTTAAAAGATGCATGAATACGTTTGAGCTATAAGGATTTGATCAATAATGTAACTTTACATAAATATTAAGTACCCACTCAATTACTGAATTAACGAGTCTTCGAATGCTTTGATTTATTTCTTCGAATTGATCTTCACTTGAAACGTTTTCTTAGAAGCTTTTAATATAGTCTTTTGGTCTTTTGTGCTTCATGAATTGCATTGAGAGATTTGATCTTCCTTGTATTGTCTAATGATCGAATAGTGAAAAAGTGATCATTGTCATATTTTTCTTGTCTTGTCCATTGATCGAATAGTGAAAGAGTGATTCTTGTCTTGTCCAATAATCGAATAGTGAAAGAGTGATCATTTTCATATTTTTCTTGAATTTTTCAAGTAAATGAACTATATACTTATATCAAGAAATATGTTAAATTACATATGATTGATTTATTGTTATTATCAAAATAAGATTAAGACCTTAGGTCAACATATACATTCTTTAAAACACTAAACAAAAAAGTATATTCTTCAAAATAGTAAGTAACAAAAAAAAAGTAGAGGATCGGGGATGGAACCTTAGCTGCCTGTTTGAATTACCACTTGTTCTATGACATAGATCTTATTATTCGTAAATAGTTGTTTATCTTTAAGAGTAACAATCTCTTTTCAACTAGCAGCTTTTTTAAAATATTTGTCTACTTTTAAACGTTTCATCATGCCGACCGGCACAAGTAATACCTAGCGTTAACATTAAAATCCATATATATTTAACATTCATTTTGAACCCAAATTTCATAAGTTTTTATTTAGTCTTGAATTTCAAATTTTAAATTTCAAGTTTTTATTTAGATTTTTTAATACACTGTATCTTGGTTTTTTATTTTTTTTTCATTTTGAACCCAAATTAGATTTTTTGAACCCAAATTTCAAATTTTTGAATCCAAAGTTCCCAAAACTATATTAGAATTAAAAAAATTAAAACACACATACTCACAGGTGGATTTTTTCTTTTTTTTTAAAAAATCCAAATTTGATAAATTTTTATTTAGTTTCAAATTTCAGATCCAAGTTTTTATTTACACTATTCATTGCATCTTAATTTTCTACATCTATATTTAATTTCACATTAAATCCAAGTTTAAAATAAAATAAAATTATAACATCTATATATGAAGTTGTTGAAGTTTTTTTGTGTATTTGAAAAAATAGGAGAAGAAATAAAGGAAAAAAAAACAAAGCACCAAGATAACATTCATGTGTTTTCCTAAGTCCTACATAGGAGATGAATAAAACCTTATGGGTTTTTATAAGGGAGAATGTGCCTAAAGGCTTGTGAGCCCTTTGGACATTAGATTTTTGTGCTATTGGGTGAGGACTTGGATGGTATAGTTCACCACATGTGCGCGCCAATCGACCCGAGTCGGGCTCTGGTTTACTTTGGATCAAATACTATCTTTTTGGACAAAATACATTTGGAAATTTTATTTATTAAAAATAAAATTATTTTCTTATTTGAAATTCGAATTGGTTTTGAATCAGTCTTAGGTCGTTGTGTTTTGGATGACTCCCACTTTCCCTCAACCAATTTTTCTCTCCCTTAATGCGCAACGGTGCGATAATTTTTTCTTTTAAAATTATTTTCGTCTCTCTTCTCAAACACAGAAACAAAATTCTCCATTGAAAACAAAACTCTCCATTGATACAGACCTTCATCGAGCTTAAAAATTTGCCTCCGGCAAGAAGAGTTTACCGATTCCGGCCAAATTATAAAGGGAGTTACATTTTCGGTTTCCCACAATGCAAGGGAAATCAAGATAAAGGAATTATCTGGGCTTGTTGTATCTTGGGGACGGCGTGGCTATTTAGAACTATTAGCACAAATACCGAATAGAGCCGTAAAATGTCTTAAAGAGAGTGACCTAATCCGCGACTCAACCCAATGTTCCCAACCACTGTTTGTTAATTTCGTTCCTGTGCTTCAATAGAAATCAAACTCCATCTCATTAAAACCCATCTATATGTGAAGTCAAAATATTAATGTTAACATTTATATGTACAGTGCGCTTACGGTTGGTTTTTTTTTTCAAAATTTTCAATTTTTTCCCCATGTTAATGTATATTACCTATGCATTCACTGTTGGATTTTTTTGGGTTTTTTCCAATTTATTTTTTTAACCCAAATTTCAGACTTTTGAACCCAAAGTCTCCAAAACTATTGTTATAATAAAAAAATTAAAACATACGTATATGAAGAGAGAGAGAGAGAGAGAGAGAGAGAGAGAAAGAGGGAGTACTAAAGAAGAAATATTTAAAACATATATAAATAGTAGCCTAAAACTATATTAGAAAAAAAAATGGTGTACAATATTAATTGAAGAAAAATAAAACTCACATACATTAATGAAAAAAAAATACATGAAATAACATACTTACATACATTCTTCAAAAAAATTAAACAAAATAGTATATTCTTCAAAATAGTAAAAAAAAAAAAAAAAAGGTAGAGGATCAGGAGTCATAATGAAAGAGAGTGTTTTTTTTTTATTTTTTTGTTTGTGAGAGAGAGATAGTATTTATAAAAAAATTATGAGAAGGAAAAAGTTAGAAATTTTAAATTTTAAAATTTGAAATTTAAATTGTATTTTTTTATCAATAAAAAAAGGTGAAAAAATAAAATAAAAAAATATGATTTAATTGAATAATTTAATATCTTAAAAATACATTTAAAAATTCACATTTTTTTTATAATTTGTAAATAAATTTAGACAATTAATAAAATAAAAAAAAGTGAGTTTTGTAATAAAGATTTATACTTATGCTAATTTATTATTATAAAATAAAATAACGCTCGGATTGGTTTTGGGCAAAGTGAGTGTCACACAGAGAGAGAGAGAGAGAGAGAGAGAGAGAGAGTAGCTGACATCGGGATGGGGAGAAAGATAAATGTCTGGCTGCTGACTTATTATTAGACTCTCGTCTTCAATCTTCTTCTCCGTCCAGCCCACTCTCGTAATTATTCACTTCTTCTTCATTATAACACTTCAAATTCAATCAACCAATTGTAAGTACTCTCATATTCATTCACTTTGTGGTTTTTGATCTCTACTTGTCTGTTTTTGGTAAATTTCAATGCAATCACTATATATATATACTTGTACTGAATTGGGTCTAAATTTTATTCATATGTTTTGATATTAATCATGCTAAACAGAATCGTAATTCCCTCGATCTGTAATTGATAGTCCCAATTTCTTTTTGAAGTGTTTTGAATCGATAGTCTCATTTTGTTTTGAGACATAATAGACAAGGGTGGACCTATGAATCTTTTGAGAGGTGAGCTAAAAGTTAGAATAGAAGCGGGCTTATACTAATTTTTTTTTAGTGGTTTTTCAAAATTCCCCAGGCTGAAGCTCACCCTATCCCCCTTGAGTCCACCCCTATAACAGATGTACCATGTTTCGAAATTTTATGGATGCGATCCCTTTAAATGCTATTTTTTTAGTATATCTTGGTGCAGATACTAGTATTTGTGCTGAGAAGAAAGTCAGAAACTAGCATTTACGCCAAGAGAATTAATTTATCGTGAAAGTATCTGAGTGCTTGCCGGAGGTAGATATCGAAAAAAGTAACTCTATCCTTTGAAAAAGAAGTTTAGGGATCGCATCTCTAAAAATTTTCAGACTCAAGGACTGGATCCTAAACGCCCCAATTAACAATTGGAGATAAGTTATATTCTTCTTGACCTTTGATTAAGTTGAAAATAGTGTTTGGTACAATGGACTATCAATTCGAGGCAGTCACGGAGGGAGTGTATATCTTCCATCTGCATTTAGAGAAATTTCACTGCATTCTTATGAGTTATGACTGAAAACCGTAATTGTGGATTGATTTTATATATATAAATCAGAGAGTCATTTGAACCGCTTTTGGTGCTCGTTTGGTTCGAGTTTTAATCGTTCTAGAATCTTAAATTGGTAAATTCACACTTGGAGTGTCTTATAGTTCATGTCAAGTGGCTGAATCATAAGCTGATGAGCTTAAACTTTCCATCTAAATTACCATTTTGGGTTACAGGAACAAAAGAAACTCGAACCAGACCAGCACTTAATGATGTGCTACATTTTTTATTTCTAATTCTGTATCTATACTTATGAGCCTTAAGAAATTCAATACCACTGAAAATACGACTAGATTTTATTTTACTAGCAATACAACTGAGATAGAATTTTAGTAATAAATATAATCAACAAAATTTAGTTCATAATCGTCAATCAGTAAATTTTGTGCCTTGCCATTTTATATTTGGAGTGATAAAGTGTATCGAAATATGCTTCTACTGGTAATGGACAAATCTGGACTACTTTTTAGAATGTCCACCTTTAGGGCCTAATTAGTGTACTGCAGGTTTTGATCTTGACCATTGATTGAGTGAATGAGTGATAATTCTTCTAGCTAGTAATGTCCTCCTTAACATATATATTTTATGGATGGAGATTATGAAAAAGAAGAATAATCAAGTTCGATTCCCCGCTGCGTGAAACCTTTCTTGGGCCACTGGGGGCATCTCCCCATCGAGCAACCAGGGCCTCGTGGGATTAGTGGGTGTGGGCCCCCGATACCCATGGTTATCAAAAAAAAAAGGAAGAATAATGAGAATTCTTCTAGCTAAGTGGCCACCATTTAGCGCTTATGCAGTTTTAGACTTGGATTTGTAGAACACTATAGAGAACTAGACTTCTTGGAATTGGAACAAAGGATTCTAATTCCGGCATTTGGTTTATGTGTATACTGCAATTACAATACTATTTTAAAATTTGTTGTTTGGTTCATTTCGAGAATCCATTTATATCACCAGGTTTATTGTTCTCTGCCTCACACACAAGTAACTGAGTAAAAATGCCCCTCTACATATGTAGAACACAGAAAATTCATACCTGAAACAAAAAATCACAAAATGTTCATGTCACTAAAATTCTTCACTCTGTAAAAAGATTAATTGAAATACAATAATACTGATCAATTTGGGCTAGCCAAGTTCACCGGCATGACCTTCAACTAGTGAATGGATATGGGTTTTGCTACCGCTGTAAGATAACTTGGACTGAATTTTCTGGTGGCAAGTAAGGGAGATAACTTTTTTTTTTTGGGTGTAATGTGGACCTTTATTGAAGAATCAACAAATAAAAACTACAACACAACCAAACAGCAACAACAAAGCCAATCAGACAAAACAAAAAACCAAACAACACCACTACACAAAAAAAGAAAAAAGATGGAATGAACAAACTTCCTAACTAGCTAAGGATCTTAAAATCACACAACCCCCATTCTCTACAAATAACCCAGTTATCATAGGTCCGCTTAGTTCTCCAATACCAAGAGCCATCCCTAACACACTCCTCAACCTGATGCAAGACAAAATCCTCAGCATGCATTTGCTGCATAAAAATCCTACTATTTCTTTCCATCCAGATGTAATAAACAATGACTGCAAGAGAGAGGTATCTGATTCTGGTTGCAAAGCTGAAACCCCTATTTTCAAGTATCACTCTTCTACTTTCAAACTCCCAATTTCCAGCACCTCTATGAACACCATTCCTGTGCATGATCCTTGACCAAATATGAGCAGAATAAGGACACATAAAGAAAAGGTGATTGATATATTCACAATCATTATTATAGAGAACACAGTTTTCTTCTTGTATGCACCCCCATGATTTCAGTCAATGCTTAGTCAGAAGCTTCATCTTGAATCCTATCCATAAGACAAATGCCATTCGAGGCACATGCCCCTTTCCCCATACTATGCTCTACCAATCAACCCTATTCCCGTGCTCTCTAATGACTTCTTTAGCTCTGGCAGTAGAGAAACTTTTATTGATAGATGAAATATAGACCACTACATCCCTGTCAGTACTCCTTAGAGGAGGAATATCATGAACCGTAGCAGCCATATTCCTAGAAGCATAAATTGGGAAAGCACCATCTCCTGTTGCTGATAAAATCACTAAGTTTGCTAGTTATAGAACTTACAGCTTCATATATTATTCTAGTCCCATATTTCTTGACTAATGAACCATGTGGATGCGAGTTATCTACCCATGAAAAAATACTTTCTGCATTCCCCACTTTGTATTGGATGCAGCTATAGAAACTGTCTCTCAGCTTTAGAATCTTCTGCCAAGTTCAGGAGGCCTCTTGTGGGCCCCTGCAGATCCATATACTTTGACCCGTTAACACATAAGTAATGACACCACCTCACCCATAGTGAATCTTTCTTGCTAGCTAAGTCCCACAAGTGTATAGCCATGTTTGCTTTGTTCCCATCCATGATATTTGGCATGCCCAACCCTCCCTCTGACTTAGGAAGGCATATATCAAACCAAGCCACCTTTGTAGCTGTTTTCCTCATCTCCACACCACCCCAAAGAAACTTCCTCAGAATCCCATCAATGTCTTTAAGAACTGCTTTAGGCATCACAAAAATCCTACTCCGATACATGTGAATGCTGGATAAGATTGAGACTATGAGCAGCACTCTACCAGCATAAGTTAGCACCTTAGCATGCCAACTCGTGATTCTGCTCAGAATTTTACTTTTTAAAACTTTACAGTCTTCATATTTCAATCTACCAGAATTGAGTGGCACACGTAAACACCTAACAGGTAGATCTTTAGCTTCCATACTCATGACAGTACGGATATTGGCAGACATGTTATACTTACAAGGCTTCACACTTAGGATGGAATTTGAAGTTATAATTCTGTATATTGCAATGGAGTAAGCAAGAAAAGTCTTCCTTAATCAGCAGGAATAGATGAGGAGAAATAGGATCTCCTTGCCTGAGACCCTTTTTCGCAGCAAAGTAACCTTCCAAGAACCCATTCATGTTAACTGAGTATTGAGCTGTAGACATACACATTCTCTGATTCACTCAACCATTGTAGTAGGAAACTCCATGGCAGCCATCACATCCCACAAAACTCCCAATGCACAGAGTCATAAGCCTTTTGGATATCCACTTTGAGTGCACATCTAGGCTGACCTTGATTCCTATGATAATTCTTCACAATTTCTTGCATGAACAAAACATTATCTAAAATATCCCTTCCAGAGATAAAAGCGACTGTTGTTGCCCCTCCAAATCAGCGGTTACACATTTCAATCTATTGACCAGAACTTTAGAAATACATTTATTAGTAAAATTATGTAATGCGATAGGCCAGAAATCTCTCATAGTACAAGGAACATCTATTTTAGGTACGAGGGTAAGAGTAGTACCATTCCAAGCTTTGAGCATCCTTCCCTCAAGTACTACAGAAGTGAGATCTGGACCCACACAGTCCCAATTATGTTGGTGTTAAATATTATGTATAGGTTAATATTAGTTGATATTAGCTGTCTATTAGCTGTTAGATAGTCTCCTAATCTAATAGTCATTCCTCTTGTATAAATTGATGCTCTTGTTATTGAAAATAATACACATAACAATTTCTTCTTATTCTCTCACATGGTATCAGAGGAAAAGTGAGAAAAACCCTATTATAATCTTGTGTTTGCTGTGTTTTTCGTTCCAGCATACATATCACCCAAACCCTAGCCGCCAACAACCAAGGAGTCATCCAAACCCTAGTTGTTTCGCGTGTATCCTACCACTTTCACACCACACCACCCACACCAAGGTGGTCGGAAATCTCAGACGAGCCCACGCCGGAAAAATCACCGGAAAATTCTGCCCCACGCGCCGTCGCCGTCCTGCGCGTGAGATCCACGCGCCATCACTTCCACACGCGCGTGTAGGCGTGTGAACAGTTGATTCGTCTCCAAAATTTCTAGATTCCCTTTTTGGCTTGAACCCTACTGTTTTGCAGTATTTTCCTGGTATTTTTTGCCCTTTACATTCTTTCTTGTGTTCATTCGTAATGAGTAATCAAACTAATATGTTGCCTAACAAATCTTTCCTAAGTTTTGCAACCACTCCTATCATATGTTCGGAAAAATTGAAGGGTCCCAATAATTATATGTCATGGTCTGCCTCTGTTGAATTGTGGTTTATTGGCCAGGGTTATGAAGAACACTTAGTAAAACGTGTTACTGATATTGTTGAAAAAGAACAGTTGCAATGGAAACAAATTGATGCCTTTTTGTGCAATGTTCTATGGCAATCTATTGATCAAAGTCTTGTTGGCCAGTACCGTCCTTATCGCACTTGTTATGAGGTGTGGCAAAAGGCTAAGAAACTTTATTCAAATGACATAAATCATCTTTATACCATTGTCTCTCATATGAAGACGATTAAGAAACAGGATCATGATATGCAAGAATACCTTGGCCAAATTGAGACTCTTCGACAGGAATTTAATGAGTTGATGCCCTTGTCAACTGATGTTACGCAACAAGAAACAGATCGTGGAAAGTTTTTTATGGTTCTTGCACTCGCAGGGTTGCCCACTGAACTTGATTCAGTTCGCAATCAAATTTTGGCAAATCCTGGGGTTCCTAATATGGATACGATCTTTGAGCAGTTGATTCGTATTTCTACACCTCTAAGCATCCCAAGCAATTCTACCACTTCCACTGATTTTGCTATACTAGCATCTTAAGTGACTCCTCGACGGGATGGTAAAGGCGGCCAACGAGGTCGAACTCGCCCCAAATGTACTCATTGCCATAATCTGGGCCATACAGTAGATCGTTGCTACAAGCTTCATGGCTATCCGCCTAAGGTTGCCAACATCTCACAATATGATCCATCCTCTGGGGATACACCTGGGACTATGACTGTACCTGCTACTGAGTATGCTGCATTTCAGAAATTTAAAGAGAGTAACCAGTCATCAGCCATAGCCTCAACCAGTCAAATTGGTAATCATATTGCTTGCATCTCTCAATCATCCTCTCTTGGGCCATGGGTTCTTGATTCGGGTGCCTCCGACCATATGTCTGGTAACAAGGATTTGTTCTCTCGTATTACTTATTCTGGTACTTTATCTACTGTCACCTTAGCTGATGGTTCACAGACTAAAGTTAGAGGAATTGGACAAACTACTCCCTTGCCTTCTCTATCTTTAGACTCTGTTCTTTTCATACCAAATTGTCCTTTTAATTTAATTTCCATTAGCAAATTAACCCAAACATTACCCTATTCTGTTACCTTCGTTGCTAATTCGGTTCTTGTGCAGGATCGGAATACCGGGAGGACGATTGGAGTAGGATGTGAGTACCGCGGACTATACTACCTTTCCCCACCACCACTCCTTGTAGCATGTGTTGCCATTGATCCACCTGCCATCCTCCATCACCGTTTGGGACATCCTAGCCTACAAAAGTTACAAAAGATGGTGCCGAGTCTTGCGAGTTTGTCTTCTTTAGATTGTGAGTCTTGTCAGTTAGGAAAACATGTTCGTAATTCTTTTTCTAGTCGTCTCAATAAACAAGCAGAGTCACATTTTGTTTTAGTTCATTCGGATATATGGGGTCCTAGTCGTGTTAAATCTACTTTGGGTTTTAGTTATTTTGTTACGTTTGTTGATGATTTTTTCCGTTGTACTTGTTATTTTTAATGAAAAATCGTTCAGAATTATTCTCCATATTTCAAAATTTTTGTTCTGAAATTAAAACTCAATTTGGCACTACTATTCGTACTTTTCGAAGTGATAATGCACCAGAATACTTTTCTGCCCCTTTTCAATCTTTTATGGCCTCTAAAGGTATACTTCATCAATCGTCTTGTGCTCATACCCCTCAACAAAATGGGATGGCAGAAAGGAAAAACAGACACTTGATTGAAACTACACGTACTCTCCTTATTCACACTCATGTTCCGCTGCGTTTTTGGGGAGACGCTGTTCTTACAGCATGCTATTTGATTAATTGCACGCCGTCCTCAGTTTTACAAAATCAGGTTCCTCATTCTCTGTTATTTCCTAATCAATCACTATACTATCTTCCACCTCGTGTCTTTGGATGTACATGTTTTGTTCACGATCTCACTCCAGGAAAAGACAAGTTACAGGCCAAGTCTCTTAAATGTATCTTTCTAGGTTACTCTCGTTTACAGAAAGGTTATCGCTGCTTCTCTCCTCACCTTAAACGATATCTTATCTCTGCCGATGTCACGTTCTTCGAAACGACTCCTTTCTTTACGTCTTTTGAACATATTGAGTGTCCAATTGATGTTCTCCCTTTTTCAGACACTAGTTCTACTCCATTGATTGTGTCATCTCCTGACCCTGTGACTCCTACCGCAGACTCACCACCTCCTTTACTCACATGCCATCACCGGCAACGTCCCCCTCCTATTGCAAACCCTTCCACCGAACCTACCACTGCTCCTACAACCGAACCTACGACCGACATTATTTCATCTCCTATGACTGAGTCTACCACCCCTGCCAATCCTATATCTGACCCAGTGGACTCATCCTCTACTCCGATCACGACTTCCGTTCCGGTCTCTGACTTGGATCGTCTCATTGCCGAACGTAAAGGTATTCGTTCTACTCGAAATCCTTATCCCATATATAATTTCCTGAGTTATCATCGTTTATCTCCATCATATACTGACTTTGTATCGTCCTTGTCCCCTGTTTCTATTCCAAAAAATGTAGGATCAGCTCTTTTGGACCCAGGTTGGCGTCAAGCGATGGTTGATGAGATGTCTGCGTTACATTCTAATGGCACTTGGGATTTAGTGCCCCTTCCTCCTGGGAAATCTACAGTCGGTTGTCGTTGGGTTTATTCTATCAAAGTTGGTCCTGATGGAGCTATAAACCGGTTGAAAGCTCGATTGGTTGCCAAAGGTTATACAGAGATTTATGGGCTTGATTATGGTGACACATTCTCTCCGGTTGCTAAAATGGCCTCTGTTCGCTTATTTCTTTCTATGGCCGCCATTCATCACTGGCCTCTCTATCAGTTAGATATCAAGAATGCTTTCCTCCATGGTGAATTGCAAGAAGAAGTTTATATGGAGCAACCCCCTGGGTTTGTTGCTCAGGGGGAGTCTAGATCTCGATTGGTGTGTCGCCTCCGACGTTCTTTATATGGACTTAAACAGTCCCCACGAGCTTGATTTGGGCGATTCAGTTCAGTTGTTCAACAATTTGGAATGACCCGAAGCGAGTCTGATCATTCAGTGTTTTATCGCCACTCACCCTCCAACCGATGCATCTATTTGGTTGTGTATATGGATGACATTGTGATTACCGGAAATGACCAAGAGGGTATACAGAAACTTAAGCAACATCTGTTCCAACACTTTCAGACAAAAGATTTGGGCACACTCAAGTACTTTTTGGGAATCGAAGTTGCTCAATCACAACATGGCGTATTTATCTCCCAGCGAAAGTATGCCCTGGATATCTTAGAAGAAACAGGCATGTCCAACTGCAAACCCGTCGAGACTCCGATGGATCCGAATGCTAAGCTTCTACCTAATCAGGGGGAGCCTTTACCAGACCCGAGTAAATACAGGGACTTATTGGTAAACTTAACTACCTCACGGTAACACGTCCTGATATTGCGTTTCCGATGAGTGTTCTCAGTCAGTTTCTAAGTACTCCATGTAATAGCCATTGGGATGCAGCTATTCGTATTCTAAAGTATATCAAGAGAGCTCCAGGTAAAGGCTTGTTATATGAAAACAAGGAGCATACTCAGGTGATTGGCTATTCAGATGCTGATTGGGCAGGTTGTCCGTCCGATAGACGCTCAACTACTAGATACTGCATTTTTGTTGGGGGTAATCTCGTGTCTTGGAAGAGCAAGAAACAATCCGTTGTTGCTCTATCCACTGCTGAAGCAGAATATCGAGCCATGGCTAAAGCAACATGTGAACTCATATGGTCGAAACAATTACTCCAGGAGCTACAATTTATAGAGATTCAGCGAATGAAGTTAATATGTGATAATCAAGCAACTCTCCATATTGCCTCTAATCCTGTCTTTAATGAGAGGACCAAGCATATAGAGATTGACTGCCATTTTATTCGAGAGAAGATTCTTTCAGGGGACATTGCTACTGGTTATGTTAAGTCAAATGAGCAACTAGCAGATATATTTACCAAGTCTCTCACAGGTCCTCGAGTCAATTTTATTTGTAACAAGCTGGGAACATACAACTTGTACGTTCCAGCTTGAGGGGGAGTGTTAAATATTATGTATAGGTTAATATTAGTTGATATTAGCTGTATATTAGCTCTTGTATTAGTTGATATTAGCTGTCTATTAGCTGTTAGATAGTCTCCTAATCTAATAGTCATTCCTCTTGTATAAATTGATGCTCTTGTTATTGAAAATAATACACATAACAATTTCTTCTTATTCTCTCACAGTTGGAAATAACCAGCTGAGTACCCATCAGGTCTTGGAGCTTTTTTATGAGTTATAGAAAACAAAGCAGCCTTCACTTCTTCTGTGGCAAGTAAAGGAGATTTTTTTTTAGTTCCACTTAATTGGTCAGCTGTTCTCTTCCCCAACCCCCTAAGGGTTATGCTAGTCTTATTTCTTGTACGGGAATACTACACTACTGTCAGTGACATTATTTTTTCTATGCCTAAAACATCCTTCCCTTAGATTTATTTTAAAAAAGAATTTCTTTTAACCATTGGCAATCGCTGCTATTGCCGGACCACTGCCAGGACTCTCGTGGCGATGGGCTGTGGTGGTTGGTGAGAGCTAATAACCACCAAGGATGAGAAGGAATGAAAAATGTTTGGCAAGGGTAAACTTCACCTTTACATAAAAAGGAAATGTCTTTTTCTATGAAGAAACATTGTAAATTGCTGTTATGGCTAAAACAAATTGAAAAGGAAGCCCTCCATGAGTTGGGTAGAAGTAATGTCTCCTTACAATGAGAAAGATTTCGGGAGGAGGCCTAACAATCCATATCACTTTCGACAATTACATGTTTCTTTTGAAGTTAATGAAATAATACTAAACCTCCATATGTTAACAGTTCATCACTCCAAGAAATTAACATCCAAATTTTGCCTTAACAGCCATGCAGTCCAAGTTAAGGGAATAGACCGCAGCTATAGCCAAGTACTTCCTCCATAGGTAGATTTTCATAACAATCAATGGTTTACAACAAAACTTGTTTCCTATTGTGAGTTTTGGTATGTTGATTATTTTCTGAAAAGGATAGTGGACTCTTAATTTGGGATGGAGGAGAAATTAACATCACAGCTAGTCAATCCTCTTCACATGTGCTTCTAAAATTTTCCTGAACAACTCATATTTTGCTAGCTAAATCATCCGGCATTGATGCGCCGGATCCCATTAGAACTCCACAGTTAAGCGTGCTTAGGTGAGAATAGTGCTAGGATGGGTGACCCCCGGGAAGTCCTCATGTTGCACCCCCTTTAAAAAGGGAAAAAAAAAGATGGGTTCAAACTTCAAAAGATTCAGTCTCAGCCGTTTCTCGTCTCAATGGACATTGTCTGTTTTGCTTTAGTGATGACGCTTGACTTACACCTTCAAAAAAAAGGAACAAACACACATGAATAAGCATATAAAAAGAAACAATATAAGTTCAATAAAGCGACAGATCTGATAACAAAGAACCCATGTAAACAAATCTATATTTTAATAAATGGTTGTTGATTGGTGAGATTAGCTAGACAATGAGCTGCAGATGCCTGTGAACATGATTGGTCGGTTCGCAGATTGTATCTGGAGAATGGTGAGGGTTTAAGATTTAGAGAGGATGAGAGCGAGATGGAAAAGCAGATGAAAGAGAGAGAAGACATTGGTATTGCTCAAGAATCGACCTTGCTGGATATTTTGCAAGGGTCCAATTATATGACAATTGGTTTTGAAAAACTCTAGCTCCACTATGGGAATTCACACATTTGGAATTTTAATTTAATTCCAATTCTGATCCCATTTTCCAATGCAAACAGTTTAATTATAATTCAATGCTCCAATTCTAATTCCTTGCCACAAAAGTGGGATTCCTGACACACATTTTAATTGTAGTTAATTGTTGATTAACGTAATCATGTTTCATAGGAATATATCTCATAAGCTTTCATAAAGGTTTTAGACGATGGGTTATTCCAAAAATTTATAATCTTGTCCTGAACATGTAAACTTTGTAGACATAAATTTTGCTGTTGTGTTATGCTGTTATTTCTGTTCTACACCTGATTTATTCTCCTAAAGGTTTGAGTACAATGTTTGGGTACTGAAGGTTTTATGTCCATAAACTACAATATAGGATTAATGACGATTTGTTTTCGCCATTAAGCTTGGTCTAATGAATTTTACATTGTGTTGTTCATATTTGATTTTGGATGACTAGACTTTTTTCTCATCTTTTGAAACACTGGATTTGATAATTGTGTTTGGAACAGGGTATCATATTAGTTTGAAGCAAACATGCAGAAAAATGAACAAGCAGAACGTATATGCAATACTGTTAGTAAAAAGCTTGATTGTGTCTTGTCCTTGCCGTCTCAATTTAGCATCTTCAGGGTGCACGATGAACTACGCAAGGTAAATGAGAAGGCTTATGAACCGCATATCATTGCAATTGGTCCTTATCACCATGGTAAAGCTAACCTTCAAATGATGGAGGAGCAGAAATTACGTTATCTAAAGTTATATCTTCAAAGAAAAGGCGACAATGTGCAGAGGTATGTTGTTGCTATGCAAGCACTAGAAGAAGAAACACGAAGATGTTATGCCGAACTAATAAGTCTCAATTCAGATAAATTTGTTGAAATGATGCTATTAGATGGTTGTTTTATTGTGGAATTGTTGAGGAAGTTTCAAAGGGAATATTTAAGAGAGAAGAATGACCCTATTTTCGGAATGGATTGGATCTGTAATAGCTTGCAACGCGATTTATTGTTATTTGAGAACCAACTTCCGTTTTTCGTTCTATGCAAGTTATTTGACATGATTGAGGTTCCAAATCAACATCACAGATTTTCTTATCTCGCCTTACGCTATTTTGGTGATATTTTACCTGGTTGTGGATACGGAGAAAAAGTAGATGGAGGTTCACAATACAAGATTAATCATTTACTTGGACTAGTACACATTAATTGGCTCCCCTCATTTTCGGCATTAAAGCCTGATGGAGATGTTGCAAACAAGAAAGACGATTGGCGATTCATTCCTTGTGCAGCAGAGCTTAGAGAGGTTGGAATCAAGTTTGAGAAGATGCAAGAAGGTAACTTCTTTGATATAAAGTTCAGAAACGGCGTTATGAGAATTTCACCTTTGACCATTGAAGATAGGACGGAATCTTTCTTCAGGAATCTAATTGCATACGAGCAATACAGTGACAATAGTCAGTTCAAACTCATTACTGATTATGTGAAAGTTATGGACTGTCTAATTAACTCTCCCAAAGATGTAGAATTACTTTGCCGCCATGGAATTATTGATAATTGGCTGGGTGATGCCGAAGCTGTTTCCGCCATATTTAACAAGATTACGGACTCGGTCACTGTGCTGCCAAACAACTATTTCCATTATGCCGGGGTTTTTGACGAAGTTAATACACATTGTAGTAAGCGTTGGAATCGATGGATGGCAAAGTTGAGGCGGAACTACTTAAATAGTCCGTGGGCAATAATTTCAATTTGCGCTGCTTTTGTACTGCTTGTACTCACTTTCATACAGACTGTTGTTACAATTAAGAATTAATCTGTTGTGAAAGCAGCATATATCAAGAACACTATTGGTATGTCTTCATCTCATGCATTTTGTATCTATGCTTCTCTCTGCATTCTCAATCTTGCTCAGAATTTTTAGGTTTATTTCATTGGAGTTTTTTCCTTGAGCAAAGAGTACTGATAATTTTACAAATTTGGGCTTTAGCAGTAAGTGGTTCAGAGGAAATGTTGAATGAGCCACCCGGGTTAACTGGAATGGGGCCAAAACTCATCCTACACTCTTCTTGGGTCGCAAAATGAGGTGTTTACATATCTCTACTTCGCATCTTTTCCGATTTCACTTTATAATAAATGTTTGTCTAGTGGGGGTAGTGTACGAAAATTTGAACTTCGATTTATTTAGTTTCTAATCAATGCTAAAACCAGGATTAATGATTAAGACAGAATTATGAAATCAATTAATATTACTCATAAATGGTGTGACCTTAAGCACATCTAATTGCGTGCTTCAAGATTTGAACAAAGGCGGTTATAACTTGATATTCAAAGGTATTAGTAAACCAATGATATCACTAGCATCATTGGAACGAACTGTTACTAATTTAGTTCAAGCTTTCATTTTCTTTTTGATCTCTATTTCAAACGGGAGTGTTGTGGTGAACCCGAAAATTGAACTGCCAAACCAAATCGTACCGAGCTGAATCGATCCGTAAAAAACCCAAAACTAGAACAAAGAAACTGAACCAAAATTTAATATGTTTGGTCTTGGTTGGGTTTGGAGCGTGACATTATAAAATCGAATTGAACGAACTAAATCGAATCATTGAAGATGCGACTTGAAAATAATATTATTTCACTATTTAAAATTTTATGTTCTTAAAATTTACAAAGTCTAATGAAAAATCGACTCTTTGAACTATCATAAATACTGAAGTTATATTATACTTGAAAAGTTAATATTTTTTTCATTCAAAATAAGTATTTTTCTCACAAAAATAAGGGTCCGTTTGGTAGCGTTTTTAGAAACCCGTTTTTGTTTTTTGAGTGAAAAAACGGATAAAAAATACATTCGGTGGAATGTTGACAAAAATACGAAAAATGTTTTCGGAGAATGAATTCACATTTAAAGCGTAAAAGGCAAAAACGCCAAAATAATGTTCTCACCATTTTCACTATTGCAATCTTCGTTTTCACTAGTTTCGTTCTCGGAAAATATTTTCACTATTTTCGTTCTTGGAAAATTCATTTTCTCATTTTCATTTTTTGAAAATATTCTCAAAAAGCATTTTCCGAAAACGTTACTGAATGGGCCCTAAGTGTTAACTTACAATTAAAACCAAGCTGAAATTTTTCGGTTCAGGTTTACGTTTGAAAGATTTAAAAATCGAAACCGAATTTTCAAATTTAATCTAAATTTGAGTTTCTTAATTTTTATTTGAACCAAAATCAAAACCACCCCTAATTTCAAATAAAATGTCTAGATGGTAATATGATTTTGCCAAGCAAGTAAAGTGGAAACTGGCAAAATTGAGAGTCAGAGATAGAGGCTAGACTGACATCGGGATGAGGAGAAAGGTCAAGGGTTGGCTGCTGACTTCATCTTCTTCTCCGTTCAGCCCACTCTCATAATTATTCACTTCTTCTTTTTCATTATTATTATATGCTTCAAATTCAATCAATCAAACTGCTGCTGCTGCTTCTTCTCATCTGCACTTGGATACCCAGATTCTACTGTAAGTACTCTCATATTCATTCACTTTGGACTTTTTTTTTAAAATTCTCTACTTATCTGTTTTTGGGAAATTTCAATGCAATAATTATATATATATATACTTGTACTGAATTAGTTCTAAATTTGAATTCATATGTTTTGACATTAATCATGCTGAATCAGAATCGTAGTTAGGGATCACTGTATGATACTTCTCCCGTCTCAAATTGATAGTCCCAATCTCTTTTAAGAGTATTCCAAATTGGTAGTCCCATTTCCTTAATTGTGGTTTAATTTCTTATAGATAAACCCAATTATCATTTGAACAGCTTTTGGTGTTCATTTGGTTCGAGTTTTTGTTCGTTCTTGAAATCCCAAATTAGGAGTCTCTTTTAGTTCATGCCAAGAAGTTGAATATATCATAAGCTGATGAGGCGTAAACATTCCATGTGAATTGCCATTTTGGGTTCTAGGAGCAAATGAAACTTGAGTCAAACGAGCCTTTAGTGACGTGCTATACTTTTGATTTCTAATTTTGATCTGTACTTACACGGCTTAAGAAATTCAGTACCATTGAAAATATAACATTATATTTTATTTTATTTTTTGGGGGTCCAATTCTATCAGAATTGGTTTTGAAACACTCTAGTCCGACAACGGGAATTCACACATATTGAATTGTAATTTAATTCCAATTCTGGTCTCATTTTTCCTAACCAAAGAGATAAATTATAATTCAATGCTCCAATTCCAATTCCATACCACAGAACTGGGTTGCCAACACATTTTCAATTGTAAGTAATTGTTGATTAACCTAATCATGTTTTGTAGGAATATATTTCATAAGCTTTATTAAAGGTTCCTAGACAATAGGTTCTTCCTAAAATTTATAATATTGCACTGAACACGTACACTTTATTGACATAAATTTTGGTGTTGCATTATGCTGTTATTTCTGTTCTCTGCCTCATTTATTCTCCCAAAGGTATGAGTATGATATTTGGTACTGAAGATTTTATGTCCCTAAACTAAAATATAGGGCTAATGACGAGTTGTTCTGGGCTTCTTTCCCATTAAGCTTGATTTAATCAATTTTACATTGTGTTGTTCATATTTGATTTTGGATGTCTAGAGTTTTGCTCATCTTTTTTTCAAACACTGGATTGATAATTGTGTTTGAAACAGGGTATTGTGATAGTTTGAAGCAAACATGCAGAAAAATGAACAAGCAGAACATATATGCATTAGTGTTAGTGAAAAGCTTGCTCACCTCACACCCTTACCGTCTCAGTTTAGCATCTTTAGGGTTAACAATGAACTACGCAAGGTGAATGAGAAGGCTTATGAACCGCATATCATTGCAATTGGTCCTTATCACCACGGTAAAGCTAATCTTATGATGATGGAGGAGCACAAACTACGATATTTAAAATTTTATCTTGAAGGAAAGCACCACAATGTGCAGAGGTACATTGTTGCTATGCAAGAACTAGAAGAAGAAACACGTAGATGTTATGCAGAACCAGTAAGTCTTGATTCAAATGAATTTGTTGAAATGATGCTATTAGATGGTTGTTTTATTGTGGAATTGTTGAGGAAGTTTGAAAGGATATATTTAAGAGAGAAAAATGACCCTATTTTCGGAATGGATTGGATCTGTAATAGCTTGCAACGCGATTTATTGTTATTTGAGAACCAACTTCCGTTTTTCGTTCTATGCAAGTTATTTGACATGATTGAGGTTCCAAATCAACATCACAGATTTTCTTATCTCGCCTTAACGCTATTTTGGTGATATTTTACCTGGTCATGGATATAGAGAAAAAGTAGATGGAGGTTTGCAATACAAGATTAATCATTTACTTGGATTAGTACACATTAATTGGCTCCCCTCATTTTCTGCATTAAAGCCTGATGGAGATGTTGCAAACATGAAAGAAGATTGGCGATTCATTCCTTGTGCAACAGAGCTTAGAGAGGTTGGAATCAAGTTTGAGAAGATGCAAGAAGGCAACTTCTTCGATATAAAGTTCAAAAACGGCGTTATGAGAATTTCACCTTTGACCATTGAAGATAGGACGGAATCTTTCTTCAGAAATCTAATTGCATACGAGCAATAATGTGACCATAGTCAGTTCAAACTTGTTACAGATTATGTGAAAGTTATGGACTCTCTAATTAACTCTCCCAAAGATGTGGAATTACTTTGTCGCCATGGAATCATTGATAATTGGCTGGGTGATGCCGAAGCTGTTTCCGCCATATTTAACAAGATTACGGACTCAGTCACTGTGCTGCCAAACAACTATTTCCATTATGCTGGGGTTTTTGACAAAGTTAATGTGCATTGTAGTAAGCGTTGGAATCGATGGATGGCAAAGTTGAGGCGGAACTACTTAAATAGTCCGTGGGCAATAATTTCAATTTTCGCTGCTTTTGTACTGCTTGTACTCACTTTCATACAGACTGTTGTTACAATTAAGACTTAATCTGTTGTGAAAGCAGCGTATATCAAGAACACTATTGTTATGTCTTCATCTCATGCATCTTGTATCTATGCTTCTCTCTGCATTCTCAATCTTATCTATGCTTCTCTCTGCATTCTCAATCTTGCTCAGTTTTATCCATGAGCAAAGAGTATCGATAATTTTACATATAAAATTTGGGCTTTAGCAATAACTGGTTCAGTGGAAATGTTTAATGAGCCACCCGGGCTTAGTGGATCATGGTCAAAACTCATCCAACACTTCTCTTGGGTCGCAAATTGAGGTGTTTACATATCTCTCTACTTTCCGTCTTTTCCGTTTTTACTTTATAATCAATGTTTGTCCAGTGGGGGAGTGTACCAAAATTTGAACTTCAATTTATTTAGTTTTTGACATATACTAAAGCTAGGATTAATGATTAAGACAGGAATTATGAAATTAATAGAAATTAATTAATATTACTTATAAATCTGTTTTCGCACCATATAAATAGTTATTCTTACTTGAGTACGTGTAAATAAATTTAAAGAATAAATCAATCTAAATTAATGTATAAAGCAATCTGCTCCAAAACAAATAAAAATGCTACTCCGTAATCCTTAATAAAAAAACTGTAAAATAAAAACTGTTTTGCTGCTATCGAATTAAAAGGAGAAAAAAAAACTGAACCTTGCTCAATTGAGTTTACTATGCACGATTATCGAAGAAAGAAGAAAAAACAAAACTAAAAGTTACAGCTGCTGTGTTGATGAATCGAAAAGGACAAAAAAAAGAGAAAGAAAAATAAAACAAAATAAAAGTTGCTATTTTTGTTTCTCGATAACTGTGCCGAAAACGAAGAAGAGAGGAAATTAATTCCCCTCAGGCCTCGTTTGGTTCACGGAAAGGAAATCGATTCCCTTATCTTTTCCATGGAGGTGGGAAAGTAAATTTCCTGTCAAATTTTCTTTCTTGTGTTTGGTAAACCATGGAAAGTATTTAGGAAAGAGTATTATTGTGTAAAATTTGTGTAATAAATGCTTGGAAATCATATGGGAAAATCAATCCCATATGTTTTGGGAGGAATGGTTTTACCCCCTACTTTCCCTTCTCTCGGGAAAGTGTTTCCGGAATTTGTGCTTACCAAACAAAGGAAAGGAACGACTTTCCTTTCCCGAGTACCAAAATCCGTGAACCAAACGAGGACTGTACAGCTGCTCCCCCCTTTTTATTGCTGCGGCTCCATGCTTCTTGTACGCTTAAGAGCATGTTTGGTAGATGTTTTGATTTGAATTTTTAAGTTGGTTTTTTAAAATATGATATTTGATAAAATTTAGAAATATATTGAAAAATAGATTTAGTTTTTTTTTTAAGTTTTTTTCAACCAATTAGAAATTTCATAATTTTTTTTTAAAAAAATAATTACAATGGATCTTATTTTATAGATCTCGACGAGTATAATTTAAATATATATTTTTTATTTAATTTTGATTTTTGAATTTAAATTTATGGTATTTTAAAAGTTTTTTTAGAGAAAGAAAATAAAGTGAAATAAATTTTGAAAAATATAAAAATAAAGTTAATTTTGAGTTGAGTTTTTAAAATTTAGAAGAAAAAAAAAAAAACATGGACGACTCTTAGCTTCTCTAGGGCTCCCACGTGGGCCTTGAATGGGCTGCTGCTTGTTGGACTAGGCCCACTTAATTACACTGGATGCTTAGTAGCAACGCTAACCATCTGCACTAGGCTATCTGAGGCTTATTTATCTCACTTCTTTTTTTTCTTGACCCAAAATTGCTTCTTTTCGCCGTAACTTTTTCATCTTAATTCTAATTATTTTATTCAAAAACTAACTTTTTTAATTTAATTCTAAACATCTAAAAAATATTAAAAATATAGTAAATATAATAATATATGCTCTTCAAAGTAAATATTAGTGAATTACAATGTACCTATTTCTTAGCAGGTCAGTTTTGTATTGGTTTTAGCACGATTTCAGTGTTAAACTTTTGTTAAAACTGTTTTAGTACCATGTAACTAGTTATTTTGTTCTGAACAGTGTTGAATAATTGATGATTGACTGTTGTAAATTTTGTGAGATGTTATATTAAGATTATTGTGTTATTAGTTAAATAAGGAAGGGGCATTAGTGTCTCTTTTGTACAATATCTTTAATTTATATTGCTAATTTGTAATTATCATTTATAATTATATTACTATTGTCCAAGTATTTTTCTAACAAAAATAATAGTTGACTTACGATTCATTTAATTAAAATATATATATATATATATATAATTATAACAATATATATATAATTTGAATTAAAATGAAAAGTTTGGTTCGAATTTAGATTTGAAAGATTTAAACCAAACCAAAATTTTCAAATTTAATTAGATTTGAGTTTCTTAATTTTTATCCGAATTGAAACTAAAAACACCCGCAGTTGACAATATTCTAAAAATCGCTAGGCGCTTTTAGGTCGGCAAGGAGGGGCCTAGCACCTAGAGGATTAATTGGTCAAACGATTTTTTATTAAAATATTATTTTGAATAACATAATACTAATAAAATATAATATAACTTTTAAATTAAGATTAATTTTTCAACATTCAACTAATAAAACATGTCTTTTTCTAAATTATATTTACTATTTATAATATATATATATATATATATATTATTTATTTATAATAAAATAGATACTAAATTATTGATAAATAAAATATAGAAAGACTTTTATAATAATAAGTAGTATTAAAAAGAATAATATTATAAATATTTCAAATAACCAAGGGTATCCAAGTCATTTTAACATTTACTAAAACCCTAAATATAAAATATCCCATTATCTTTTTCTCTACCAGCCGGTAGTAGCAGCAAGTAATCTCATTTCTTCTCCTCCTCCGTCCTTCTTCCTTTTCCTTCGTTCTTCTCCTTCTTCATCTTCTCCATTGTTATCTTTCTCCTTCTGGGCAGAGAAACGGAGGTTCGTTCTTCTCCTTCTTCTTCTTCTTCTCCTTCATTCTCTTTCTCCTTCTGGGCAGAGAAATTGAGGTTGGACAGAGGAGAAGACGACAAAGCTCTCTTTTCACATCTTCACCATTTGTTTCACTCATTTGACATAGTTTCTTGCTTTCCCAAATCGGTGCCTAATCACCCCGAAGCCTAGACACTAACGATTAGCCTTAGGCTGGGCGGGGGAGCAGAGATTTCAGCCTAGTCGGCGCCTAGGCATGATTTTTAGAACACTGGCAGTTGACGTAAAATGTCAAGATAATATGATTAGGGCGGTGTTATTTACACCCCTCGTTTCTGTCACAAACACTCTCCAAAGGTAAAGTTTTAATCAGTAATTTTAATGAGAGGTGAGTGCAGATACACACATTCGCCCTACTTATAAAGAGTTTATTTGTAATAACTCACATAATATCAGTTAATGAATTACTGAAATACTTTTCAAATAAAACTCGTCTAATGAGAGGTGAGTTTACTTACCTAAACTCGACTTATATAAGTAGGGTGTGCTGCTAAATATTCACTAACATAAGGCAATAGACAATAGTATTTGTGACAAAATAAATTGTGTTAAAACGTATTTTTAATTAAATTTTAAAAAAAATATTTATCACAAATCTTTGGAGCCTAAATTACAGCACCCGATGATAAATGGAAAGCAAGCAAAGACGAAAGTACCAAAAGGAAAAATATCGCTTTGGGAAAAGTTAGAAAGAAAGAGACTAGACTATTGGGATGAGGATAAAGGTCATGGTTTGGCTGTGCTTTTATTATACTTTGTTCTTTATCTTCTTCTCCATTTAGCCCACTCTCATAATTATTCACTTCTTCCTCTTAATTATTAAACTTCAAATTCGATCAAACTGCTGCTGCTTCTTCTCATCTGCACTTGGATACCCAGATTCTACTGTAAGTACTAATATTCATTTACTTCGTTTTTTTTTATTCTCTACTTGTCTGTTTTTGGAAAATTTTAATGCAATAACTATATATGTATGTACTGAATTAGGTCTAAATTTTTATTCATATATTTTGACATTAATCATGCTAAATCAGAATCATAGTTAGATATCACTGTACGATATTTTCTCGGTCTCAAATTGATAGTCTCCATTTCTTTTAGGAGTAATTCCGAATTGATAGTCCCTTTCGTTTTGAGACATTATAGATGTATAGTCCCAATATTTTTTTAGGAGTATTCCGATATCCGAGTTGATAGTCCCATTTCGTTTGAGACATTATAGATGAATACCATGTTTGGAACATATTTTTGGATGCAGTCCCTCAATTTTTTCTTTTTAAAGAATGCGCTCAGTGACTCCCGGTATATGTTGTATATTTTAGTATCTTTAGCATCTCTCGGCACAGATACAAGTATTTGCGTCGAGAAAATATTATTTGTGCCGAGAGAAGAAACTAGTATCTGAGTGATTGCCTTAGAGATACCAAAAAAGTATCTCCAAGAACAGCATCTTTTTAAATAAAATAAAATAAGGGATTGCATCTTAAAAAATTTCAAATTCAGGGACCGGATCCTAATCGCCCTATCTCCAATAGGAAATAAGTCATATTCTTTTTGACCTTTGAATAAGTTGAAATTAGTTTTTCATACAGTGGACTATCAATTAGGGGTAGTCACGGAGGGAGTGTATATCTTCCATAAGTATTTAGAGAAGTTTCACTATGTTCTTATGAGTTATGACTGAAAATCCTAATTGTGGTTTAACTTCTTATATATAAACCCAATTATCATTTGAACTGCTTTTAGTGCTCGTTTGGTTGAGTTTTGGTTTGTTCCCGAAATCTCAAATTGGTAAATTCAAACTAGGAGTCTTTTATAGTTCACGTCAAGAGGTTGAATGAAACTCGAGTCAAACGAGCCCTTAATGACGTGCCATACTTTTGATTTCTAATTTTGTATCTATACTTATATGGCCTAAGAAATTCAATACCATTGAAAATGTAACATTATATTTTATTTTACTAGCAATACAACTGAGATTAGATTTCTAGTAATAAATATAGTCAACAATTTTTAGTTCATAATTTTCTATCAATCAATAAATTTTGTCCTCTGCCCTTTTATATTTGGACTTTGGAGTGACAATTAAGTGTATTGAAATATGCTTCTAATCTTAACCATTGATTGTGTGAATGAGTTATAATTCTTCTAGCTACTAATGTCCTTAAAATCATGTATATTTTACAAATGGAGATTATGAAAAAGAAGACTTACGAGAATTCATAATATTTGTACCAGTGAGGTTATGTTGTATATTAAATGGCAAAAAAGTGAAAGAGTTTTTAGATAAATGGATTTCATTAGTCGAACATTTCTTATTATTCAAACAATTAAAATGAAGGAATGAAACAAAAAGGACACCTAATCAGGTGAAGCGGCAGGCCACCATCTCAGTTATAGACTTGGATTTGTAGAACACTATCTAGAAGTAGACTTCCTAGAATTGGAACATAGGATTATAATTGTGTTATTTGGTTTATGTGTATATTTCAGTTACAGTACTATTTCAAAATTTGTTGTTTGGTTCATTTGGAGAATCCATTTCTATCACCAGTTTATTGTTCTTTGCCTCACACACAAGCGAGTGTGACAAGATTATCCCTCTACACATGTAGAATAAAAATAAAATACCTAAAGTACAGGAAGGAGTACAAAACAAAGAAAATTCATACCCAAAAATGAAAACAAAAGGTTTCAAGTCACTAAAAATACTTCACTCCCTAAAAAGATCAACTAAAATACAAAAATACTAATCAATTTGGGCTAGCCAAGTTTGCTGGCATGACTCTCAACTAGCGAAAGGTTATGGGTTCCACTATCTCCGGAAAAGAACTAGTGACAGTTAAAGGAATTTGTAGTTCCACTTAGTCGGTCAGTGGCTGTTTTTCCCAAACCTGTGAGGGCTATGCTAGTCTTGTTTCTGGTACTCAAGAATATGACACTACTATTGTATCACTTGATTTGTTCTAAACAATTATTTCAACAAGGGGCAATTGGGCAAAAGAGCTCCCATCATAATAAACTTCCAAGGGAATGACACTTCGCCATTCAATTTCAAAATAATGTCAACCCTTTTTCTATACCTAAAACATCATTCCCTAAGTTTTATTTAAAAAATAATAATTAATTTTTACCACTGTCGGAGCTATGGTGGCGGTGGTCAGCAACGGCGCTAGGATTTAATGAGTGGCGAGGCCTAGCAATCACCATAGATGAGGAGGTGTGAAAAATGTTTGGCAACGGTAAACTTGACCTTTACAAAAATGGGAAGTGTCTTTTTAATGAAGAAACATTGTAAAATGTACTTAGGGCTAAAACAAATTGTAAAGGACGCCCTCCATGAGTTGGGTAGAAGTAACGTGTCCTTACAATGAGAAAGATTTCGGAAGGAGGTCTAACAATCCATTTCACTTTCAACAAGTACATGTTTCTTTAGAAGTTGATGAAATAATACTAAACCAGTACTTAGGGCTAAAACAAATGGTAAAGGACGCCCTCCATGAGTTGGGTAGAAGTAACGTGTCCTGACAATGAGAAAGATTTTGGAAGGAGGCCTAACAATCCATTTCACTTTCAACAAGTTATGTTTCTTTTGAAGTTGATGAAATAATACTAAACCACCACATGTTCGTTGTTCATCACTCAAAGAAATTAACATCCAAATTTTGCTTAACAAGTAAGCATTCCAAGCTAAGGGAATTGACCACAGCTATAGCCAAGTACCCCCTCCGTAGCTAGACATTCATCGCAATCAACGGTTTAGAACAAAACTTGTTTCCTATTGTGAGTTTTGGTACGTTGATTAGATTTTGAGTAGAAAAGTGGACTCTTAGTTTGAAACATCCCAAGAAGGAATAATGGACCCCTAATTTGGGACAGAGGATAAATTAACATCATAGCTAATCAATCCTCTTCACATAAGCTTCTAAAATTTTCACATGGAGTGAATTTAGGGAACATTTTCTAGTGCCAATGACGAAAATAACCCCACAAGTGACGCATGCGTGCCCACTAACGGCTCAGATATTGACGGAATAGGACATAATGCTGTTTGAAACAAAATATAAGTTGAGTGGTTAAATTGAAACTTTCTAAAGTTGAGTGGGTAAATTGAAACATGCTAAGAGTTTAGTGGCAAATTATGCAGTTTACTTCTGAAAGAAAAAGATACAAGCTCAACAAAGCAACGGATCTGATTACAAAGAAGTAAGAACCGTTTAAGCAAATCTATACTTTATTGATAGGGAAATTGAGGTGGACTCACCATATTTAAATAAATGGTTGTTGATTAGTGAGATTTGCTAGACGATGAGCTCCAGATGCCTGAGAACATGATTGGTCAGTTCTCAGATTGTATCTGGAGAATGGTGAGGGTTTAAGATTTAGAAAAGATGTGAGATCCAAAAGAAAAGAAAGCAAGAGAGAGAAGACATTGGTGTTGCTCAGGAATCAACCTAGTTGGATATTTTTTGAGGGTCCAATTCTATCAGAATTGGTTTTGAGAAACTCTAGTCCCACAACGGGAATTCGATAACACATTTTGAATTGTAATTTAATTCCAATTCTGGTCTCATTTTTCCAATCCAAAAAGATAAATTACAATTCCATGCTCCAATTCCAATTCCATGCCACAGAAGTGGGTTGCCAACACGCTTTTCGGTTGTAATTAATTGTTGATTAACGTAATCATGTTTCGTAGGAAATAGGAATATATTTCATAAGCTTTATTAAAAGTTCCTAGACAATCGGTTCTTCCTAAAATTTATAATCTTGCACTGAACATATAAACTTTATAGACATAAATTTTAGTGTTGCATTAGGCTGTTATTTCTGTTCTATGCCTTATTTATTCTCTCAAAGGTTTGATAATTGTGTTTGGAACAGGGTATCGTATTACTTTGGATACTGAAGGTTTTATGTCCATAAACTAAAATATAGGATTAATGACGATTTGTTCTCACCATTAAGCTTGATTTATTCAATTTTACATTGTGGTGTTCATATTTGATTTTGGATGGCTAGACTTTTTGTTTTCATCTTTTGAAATACTAGATTTGATAATTGTGTTTGGAACAGGGTATCATATTAGTTTGAAGCAAATATGCAGATAAATGAACAAGCAGAACATATATGCAATAGTGTTATGGAAAAGCTTGCTCACCTCTCGCCCTCACCATCTCAGTTTAGCATCTTTAGGGTACACGATGAACTACGCAATGTGAATCAGAAGGCTTATGAACCGCATATCATTGCAATTGGTCCTTATCACCACGGTAAAGCTAATCTTAAGATGATGGAGGAGCACAAACTACGATATTTGAAGTTATATCTTCAAAGAAAGGACGACAATGTGCAGAGGTACATTGTTGCTATGCAAGCACTAGAAGAAGAAACACGTAGATGTTATGCAGAGCCAGTAAGTCTTGATTCAAATGAATTTGTCGAAATGATGCTATTAGATGGTTGTTTTATTGTGGAATTGTTGAGGAAGTTTCAAATGGTATATTTAAGAGAGAAAAATGACCCTATTTTCAGAATGGATTGGATCTGTAATAGCTTGCAACGTGATTTGTTGTTATTTGAGAACCAACTTCCGTTTTTCGTTTTCTATGCAAGTTATTTGACATGATTGAGGTTCCAAATCAACAACACAGATTTTCTTATCTCGCCTTACGCTATTTTGGTGATATTTTACCTGATCATGGATATAGAGAAAAGTAGATGGAGATGCAATACGAGATTATCATTTACTTGGATTAGTACACATTAATTGGCTCCCCTCATCTTCTGCGTTAAATCGCGATGGAGATGTTGCAAACAAGAAAGAAGATTGGCGATTCATTCCTTGTGCAATGAAGCTTAGTGAGGCCGGAATCGAGTTTGAGAAGATTAAAGAAGGTGCCTTCTGCGATATAAAGTTCAAAAACGGCGTTATGAGAATTTCACCTTTGACCATTGAAGATAGAACGGAATCTTTCTTCAGGAATCTAATTGCATACGAGCAATACAGTGACAATAATCAGTTAAAACTCGTTACAGATTATTTGAAAGTTATGGACTGTCTCATTAACTCTCCCAAAGATGTAGAATTACTTTGTCGCCATGGAATTATTGATAATTGGCTGGGTGATGCTGAAGTTGTTTCTGCCATATTTAACAAGATTACAGACTCTGTCACTGCGCTGCCAAACAACTATTTCCATTATGCCGGGGTTTTTGAAAAAGTAAATACGCGTTGTAGTAAGCCTTGGTATCGATGGATGGCAACGTTGAGGCGGAACCACTTAAATAATCCGTGGGCGATAATTTCAATTCTCGCTGGTGTTGGACTGCTTGTACTCGCTATCATACAGACTGTTTTTACAGCCAAGTGTTAGTTGTTGTGAAAGTAACATATTTCAAGAACACCATTGTTATGTCTTCATCTCATGCATCTTGTATCTATGCTGCTGCTTTCTGCATTCTCAATCATGCTCAGAGCTTTTTGAGGTTTATTTGATTGGAGTTTTTTCATTGAGCAAAGAGTATTGATAATTTTACATATAAAATTTGGGCTTTAGCAATTAAGTGGTTTGAGTTTCTGTTCGTTCCTGTTTTTTTTGGAGTTCAAAATGGTAATTTTATATGGAAAGTTTAAACTTCATCAACTTAAAATCCAACATGTTGACATGAATTATAAGTGATTCTTAGCGTGAAATTACCATCATAGAATTTCGAGGATAAACAAAAACTCAAACCAAATTGGAGCCTTGTGCTAAAGTTCTTAAAGAATTAATTTACAGCCCATAGTGTATTCAAATTAATCCATTTTTCTCAAACAACGTAAAGGGAGGGCGGTGATGTTAGCACCCCACAAAACTTTTGCTAACACTCCCACAAAAAATAAAATAAAAATCTCAATTGTTATTTCTACCTTAACTTGTTTTAATTTAATACAAAAATCAATTAATCTTTAAGTAGACTAATTAAAAGACTTGTTTAACTATCTCAAATTTGATATATTTTAAACATTTCTTCCCACATTAAATTTCTCCACCATCTCTACTATCTTCAAATGAGTTCGGCAACAAAGTTTGGTTTCACCAAAACAGCCAAGAAAACCTCCATTATTGATGCAAGAAAACCTCCACCACTGATGCAAGAGTCTAAGTTTGAGAAGAATGGTAGAAAAAACATAAATTTTGGAACAAGGGAAGGAAAACAAGCAAGAAAGAGTTACTGAAAGAGAGACATACATGTTTTTATTTTGTTTTATTGTTTATATTATTTTCATAACATACAAATCAAATATATAAATAAAAAACACAATTTTCTATTTAAAGCACGAAGAAGGTTAACTTGGTTTCCGTTAACTGAGTTATATGCTTGTTCACTTGGCTTCTCTCAACAAAGTATGAAATCCCATAAAATGTTAAATTGATATACTCTTAGGACTTTCATTCGGGTTGAGAGGAACCGAATGTGATTAGTGTCACTCGGCTGCTCACAGCTGAACATGATATAGCAACACTCGGCTGCTCTCAATCGAATGAAGGTCCCGAGAGCATATCAATTTGACATTTTATGGGATTTTATACTCGGTTGAGAGTAGCCGAGTGTACAAGCCTGCAACTCGGTTACGAGAAACTGAGTAAACCTTCTTCGTTCTTTAAACAAAAAATTGTGTTTTTTTATTTATATATTTGATGTGTATGTTAGGAAAATAATATAAACAATGAAATGGGAACTGAGTAAATCTCTAGCTACTCTCTTTCATTCAGAAATGGAAGCCTTTGTTTGGGGTTAGTTTGGGGTCATTTGTTTTATATTTTATGTTATTATGTACTTAATGATGTTGTTAATTAATTAAGGGATTTATTCCAAAAAATAAGTGAAAGTGATGAGAGTGGTAGGAATAAAATGGGAGTACGTGTTATTAAGATAAAAAATGTAAAATTTGGAGTATTAGTAAGAGTAAGAATGTTAGCAAAAATTTTCTGGGGTGCCAACATCACCACCCAATGTAAATAGCCTATAAAACTCATCATGTAGGGGAAATTTTCACATAATTAACAACTAAAAATGAGAATGAACAATAGCAACCTACCACCTCATTTCTTGGACAGAAATAAATTTATCTATTATTATTGTCCCCAAAATATAAACAAACAATTTCCTTGTGTCCAATATTCTTCTACATTTTTTCTTATATAGCTCTACTAATGTCACCCATGTCCAATATCAACAACCAATAACAAAGATAAAAAGAAACACATTAACATAACCCACCATCAACAACAACAAACAAACAAAAAATATAGAAGTAAAAGGACGGGGGGCGGGGGGGTTGGTTTCAGGCCACAAATAATGTCTTATAAATCCTTTCGTCTCTATGTGGATAGTTTGTCTTTGACCAGAACAGGGAGGGATTAGTTGAACTGCGCGGAAGTTGGCGTAGACACCCTTCCCGTTGAAATTAATTAGAGGTAAAATTATTGTTGAGATGTAAGGCAGGTGCAGGAGGATCAGCAGCTTGGGCAGCCATTGCAAGCTCAAATTGCCTAAGCGAAATTGAAGGAAAAGAAAGAATCTCTGGTTGTGCTTTGAAGGTATTAATATCCCAGTTGTTGCCATTGAGTGGAGGGTTTGTAGTTGTGGATCCATCCCATCCTATGTGACTAACATGCTTTACATCTGTTGGCAGCCCTATTTCCATCTCTATCTCCATTTCCTCCTCCCCTTCCTTGTACACTGCATTATTTTGTTTATATATATAGAGAGATGAAAATCAATTAATTATACTAAAATCCGGAGGACGCTGTAATATTATATATGATAAACACTTTTAAAAAATGCCATTGTATTTAATTAAGTGACAAAGTGATAGTTTCATTGTACTTTTAAGGATGAGGGACTATGTTAGTTCTAGAATTATTTACATTTTACTTCCTCGAAATTAATTTGTTTGCTTCTTCACTTTTGCATGCAAGATTATATTAATATTATACACCCATCTGTAAAGTTTGATTATATTGTCATTTAGTCCAAATTCAACGTGTTTGTTTTTCTTGAATGTAAAATAACATGTGTGAACTTGATTTTCAAGTCACGTTAGCTGCACATGACATTTTTGTAGTAAGAAACAAACAACACGTTGAATTTTGAATTAAAGCAATTACATGATCAAATTTTACAGATTCTAAAAGACAATCAAAGTTTATGGGGTAAATGCAAATAACTCCAAGTTTTATTCAATTTTTTAGCATATGTAGGAGTTTTGATAATTTAATAGGCCCACCAAAACTAACTACATAATTGATGTATTAGATATTATTAATTTTCTATTTCTATTTCTGTTTGTATTTATATTTACGTTTTCTTAAAAAGTGAGAATATGAATAAGTTTCGTGGGCTTCACTTTTTAATCCCCATGTTTTATCAAGTATATTAAATAGATTGTACTTAATTTTATTGTATTTTTTGAAAATATAACCCCTATAATAAACTCGATAAAAATATGTCATAAAATTCGTTGGTAATTTTAACATTGCTCTATTTTAATATTTGCAAAAACATTTCAGCCAAAATGCATCTTTTACAATAAGAATGTCATTCATAATGCACAGATTAGTGCTAAAGATATATAAAAAAATATATTGTACCAAATTTTTATACAATTAAATAAAAAGAAATACAGACAATATTTTATTATTGTCCCAATGTTTGTACCAAAAAAATTGTACCAATTAAATAAAAAGAAACATTGTACCATATTTGTATAGTTCTCCTAATTTATTAAAATAGTATCACAATAATTTGTAAAAAAAATTAGTAGCTTAGCATTTTCGAATGCACAGCATATCACACTAGACCGAAAAGTTATTAGATGGCTCTTTTTATTATTGTATATAAATTTTATTGTTAAACATTAATTAAATTAAACATTAAAGTAATTGAGAACTCTTATTTTAATACTAAGAGTAATAGCTAAAATAATATATATATATACACACATGCACTACCTTTGACCTAAATTAAGTGTGCCACTTGAGTTCAACATCATTTTAGTAATGCACACTCATTTCAGCGTAATTAGTGGTTATAAACAAAAGTTATTTAGTATATCATGAGATTTAGGATATTGATTATATATATTTGAAAAAAGACAGTCAAATCTTGATTTAAGACATTTTAAAAGGAAATATTGGACTCCCAATTTGAATTACAAATAATAATAATTTAAAAAAAAAAAAAATTCACTTACCAAATATTTGAGAAAAAGATTTGAAACTTCTGAGGAGTTTTTGTATCCCATGGGAGACATTAGGCTTTGGAAGAGAGACAAGAACCCAAGAGTTCTTCTCTTTCTCTTCACACTGCATATCTTCATCCACTCTTCCTTCAAATTTACATCAAATACATATCCCAGCCAACACAATGTTAGACCCATAATATATGAATCAAACAAACAAACAAACAAACAAACACATGATGATTTTAACACAATCAATTGATACAACTGATTTATAATTAATGAGTAGATTGTTCGAGTTCTACTAATTGCAAGTGCAGCATTAATTTCACCTCTCTCAATGTAATAATTTAATAATATAAGTTTGCTTAAAAAATGAATAAAATAAGTTTGTTAATTGAGGTGGCAATTCAAGTTTTTGCATCGTATTTGGGCCCAACACAATATGACATACCACAATATATAAGACATGAACATGATACAAAGTTGTGTTATTTTTATGGAACAAGACCCACATGAACACCACACGACACAGTAGACATGATTCCAACTTTTAGGTCCTAACAAAGATGTTGTAACATGTGTAGAAACGGGGATTTTCCTTAATTTAGATATGAAAAGACCCAATTAAAACAAGACAGGATTAACTTCAATTTCATGTAAATTTCTTTTTAAAATTTGGACACGATCTAACAAGACACTAAATTGTACATATACAAAATTTTAGACACAAATATGTATTCTCCGTGCCAATTTCGTTTCGTTGTGTGTCATAGTTTCGTGTCGTTCCTAAACTTGCCACCCCTATTATTATCCTAAGATTTGGCATGAATATGTCCGGAAAATGAAACATACTTCTAATTTGAAATGACCTTAAAATAAAATAGCAGACTCTCAAACCGAGAAACTACATATGTGTAAAGGTAAGCTCTCATAAAAAAGTGTTTATGCATGTGAACCGGACTTTTAGCGATGAATTTAGTCAAAGAGAGAGATCGGGATCAAGGGAGATCAGAGAGAGAGAGAGAGAGAGAGATTATACTTACTTGTAAATAGGATTGGGTTTGAATCTATCTTGTGTTTCTTGGAAGGACTAGTAGTGGTGGCAACATCAATACTTGAATGAGAAACGCAACCCATAGAGAAAGGAAGAACTACTAACCTCTCCATTCGATCTCTCATCACTTCATATATAAAAGAAATCAAAAGAGCAAATATATATATATATATAAGAAAAAGAAAAAACCTTTAAAACTAGATGATCATCACTTCATTTCATATTTACGAGAGAGAGAGAGATCGAGATCTGCTTTATCTTTTAAGGGTACAATGAATTGATTGAACAATCTTGGAACTCAACTTATGAAAAAAATATGGCTAGTGAGTTTGTTATATTGGGAAAGTGGTACTGTTGGCTTTATGAGCAAGTTAATATCATTTTACGTGTGGAAATTGTAACGTATGTACCACCTAACGAATTTGGTGCAATCTTATTTTTTATATATAATATATTAATGAAAAATGATAACATGTGCTCTTAGGGCACATTTTAACCATACTATGAATAGAAAAAAATACCGCTTTGCATGAGAATCTGTACTTAATTTAATGTATATTATAATTTAATTCTCTTTATATTTATAAGTGCGTAACATGTACCCTTAATGAACACATTAACATGACCCTATATTAATTTAAAGACTTACGCTATTTGTGTGCAGATGCTTAATAATTCTTCACATTAAAAACATGTAATGATATTTGATCCGGTGTTAATTAATTTTGCTCGTTGTATTTGAGACTATGATCAACTTAATTCAATCCCCCCTTATAACATAATTTTATAATAATTCTCGGTGCAAAAAAAATAACTCAATAATTTTGTATACATCAAAATATTTAAATGTTTAATATATAGTGCGTGTCTATATATATATATATCTATATATAGAGAGAGATGTGATGGAGTGGATTTGAAGTCGTTGGTTGGTTAACTGTGCAACTCTACCTACTTTATTCATTGCTAGTTCCACTTGGACTCCAGGAGAAGTATAATTACAAAGATTTGACCTCAAATATACAGCTATTTATATTTTACCCCCATAAAGTTTGACAGCTTCTTCACTTTCATCAATGAAATTTATTTTCTACCATCGGTAAAGGTCGATGCCGTTCATGCTTTAATCCAAAATACAATGTGCCGTCTATTTCTTGGACAAAATATGCCACGTGCAGCTTACATGGTCAAAAGATCAAAGTAATATATGTTATTTTCTATACAAGAAACAAACAGCACTTTAGATTTTAGATTAAAGTAACAACGCAATCAAATTTTACGGATGGGCGTCGATGTAGAAATAAACTTCATAAAAATGAAATTTGCCAAATTTCATGGGGGCAATGTGTAAATAGCTCTCAACTATGCCTTTTCTTCGTTTTGTCTCTTATCAATAGAAAATTGAAGTTGGTCAACAAAAAATCTCCTTTAACAATTCAACATATTTATAAATGACCCCCTCTCTTTTTTTTTTTTATAGTTCTTAAGAATTGACATATATTGCTAAACAAAGTGTTTTCTGCAGTTTGAGTTGGATGGTAACATTGTGATCATGCATTTGCCACGGAGTGAGTGTATGGCTTGTCAAATGAGATCGGAAATCCCGTAGAATTGATTCTATTTCCAACTTAATTACCAATTCAATTAAAGGATTGTAACGTGCTAGTTCAGTGCCCAATTAAAAGATATTTTAGGTGAGTCGCCGAAATGGTTAATTAAACTAAGACGATGACTTGAAATCTAAATTGCATTACTAGTAACACTGTATGTTGCAGAGAATTTAATTAATAAAATGCTTATAATCACAATATAATTACTCCTACTAGTTTACTTACTCCTTCAAAAAGATAAATCAACAAATATAAATAAATTCGGTTGATCAACTTCTCTTATTCATAATACAACCACGAAACGATCGTCCACTTCTCTATTTAAGCGCTCTAAACCTCCACTCTCTCTACTTTTCTTCATATGCATGACGTTTATGACTGAGAGGCACGATCTGTAAAACAGCTAACCAATTGGTGGAAGCTAGAGCTTTATTACAAGGTTTGGAAAGATGTTATGTCGATAATGTACGAGGTTTAGAAGTGGAAGTGGATTCTTTAATTCTATTGCAAATTTTGCAAAAAAGGGTTGTAGTGCCAGGGGGTTCAAAGGCTAATGGTCTTGCTAAGTCACATGGATGCGTAGTTGGGGCATACATATAGGGAAAATAACACTGCAGCTGATTGCTTGGCAAATATGGAATGTACAGTTCAAAAGAAGTTCAATTTTAGAAATTATTCAAAATTCCCACGACTTTTAAAAGCAATTGTGAAACTGGATAGGGTAGGTGTTCAGAATCTTCTGTATAAAAAAGTGTAGGTGTTATATTTACTTTACTGATATTAATAAATTCCGGGGCATTTGCCTTTTATTTTTTTTAAAAAAAAAAACAGCTAACCAATTGTACCCACTGAGGCCTTTGCTTGAGTGGCAATCTTGACCGACTCAAAATATCATAGAGTATAAAGAAAAGAAATTTAGGAACCTTAAATCGAAAGTAAATTTAATTAGGGGGTTTTGATACAACTTTTATAATTCAAAGGTGCAATGTAAAATTGCACTATACTTGAGGGGGGCTTTATGTAATTTACCTTCTCTAAAAGGAGTTTGAGCCCGACAAACCAACTTCTCTCTATCAATGAAAAGGCTAGCTTACTAATTATTCTCTTTGGTAGTGAAAATGATTTCCATATTCATATATATCACTTTCCTCTGCAACCAATATATGCATTTCAAATAAAAGCTCAATTATTTCTTGATTTCCAAGAAAGTTGTTTGGGCATATTAAGTCTATATGAAGCCAGAGTGGGTCCAGTGGGCCAATATATGTTCTTCCACGTCTTCTAGTATTTAATCTTAGTCAAATTAATTTGGATGCGGTTCAATAATATTTTAGTTTTTTCAAAAAATATGCGGTCTTTCATATACAATACCTACATCTAATGATCAATACTCAAATAAAAATTTAATATATGTGATATGTCACAATTACGATACCTGTAACTAAAATATCTCAATTTATAGATAACGTACATGTGATTAAGAAATAACTGATACTGAACCCGAGGAAAAAACTTTTTTTTAAAAAAAAAATAAAAAAAACCGCATCCAAAAAATATTAAAAAATAAAAATCAGAAACTAATTTTGTCTATTATTCCAAATTAGGAGTCTCAAATCTCCACGTACTTTTCTTTTTTTGGTACAACGAGTCTCCAAGTACATATAATTGGTTAGTTTGTCATTGTTTTCATCCATCAGCATATTCCATTATATGTGTGATATCAATAAACTTTTGACTAGTTTTAGTTGTATAGAAAAGGATGGTTATAATCCTCTATCTACTTAGGCATATATATACCTATCATTGGCCAATTATATTGAAGGAATTAGATTGGTTGTTCTTGTCAATACCATATATTCTTCTACAATTTCCCTTTGGGTTTAATTAGGCTCCAAGTAGGACAATTAATATTTTCCCAACACACACACGTCGCAGTCATAGTAGGGGTTTGTGTGTGTTGGGGCTGAGGTGTTTTTGGATCTACTTAAATTTAGTGTCTTCTGGCGTCAAGTGCAATTTCTTCACGCTTATATAAAGACTTTTTTCTCTCAATATAAAAATTTGGCATTTTTATAATTTTTTAAAACAATTAGGGTTTGGGTTAGTAACTGTAGTACAAATGTCATACAAAATACCATACTAATTTTTCGGTACACTAAAATCGATTATTATTACCATATCAAAATATTTGGTATATTGAAACTTTTGGAATACCGATCTAATTCATTGGTATGGTTTGTTAATAGTACTACCAATTTTGCCATTGGGTTTTTCATTTGGGCTCAAAACTGAAAAGCAAATTCAAAACAATTTTTCAAGTCCAAAACATACAATTTTCAAATTTTTAGCCTTATGATCGATGCTTCACTCTAGTATACCACTATAGCAATTAGCCTATGACCTAGCAAGATTCAATATAGATTCATAATACACAATTTCACACACATGTATATCAAGCAATGCTACACTTACATGAATATCGAGCAATGCTATACTTACCTACAAATACTATCATCTATTCTTACAAGGGGCATGAAATGGGTTGTACTTCACAAAATACAATAAATGTCCAACCAATTTATTGCATCTAATAAGAATAGGTGATAAGATTTGTAAATAAGAAAAACATTTTACGGACCAACATACCAACCAAATCAAAGTCAAATTTACAAATCAAATGCAAAGCATAAATTGAAGTTACATACCAAATACAAATTGTAAAAACTAAATAAAAGTCAAAATTTCAAACCAAATGGATTTTTCTAATTACATATACACAATATAAATTTATAATATTAATTAATTAAATTTATATCATACTGGTATGGTACGGTATACCGATGATAGTGAAATTTGTTATTGAATCTATATTAAACATTGTCAATTCAGTAGGATTACTGTACCATTACCAATATGTACCATTTTTGGTACAAAATTTATATGGTACACTTGGTAATTAATTAGTACAGTACAATATAATGGTATAAAATATCACCCTTAAAAACAGTTGTATCTAATTATAGCTGCTTTTCATGTGATAAAAAATGCGTAAGGTTCAGAGTTACAAATAATTTGAATTCCCCAAAAAAGGTCATAAATTTTTTTTTTTTTTTTTTGGGGGGGGGGAACCCAAAAAAATTATATCCAACTATAATTATTTCATATGTTAAAAAAAATGTTGCAAGGTTAAGAGTTGTAAGATAACGAATCTAAAAGGATTTAAATATACCTTAGATGGAAAAATCTTGAATATGCAAAAAGGAACATTGACCAGCTTGTTGGTTATGAGCCTTCAATGTACATCACTTCTTACTGTGCTCCCAGATCTCAGTGATGGCCTTGGGTTGGCTGCTAGAGTTGCCCCTTGTTCTCCATATCACAAATCATAGGGTTCTTAGGTAATAACCTTAAAAAGATAATGAGAGTCTATGTATTTTAGAGATGGAACCTAAGAAGAATAGATTAAACCCTAGAGTTCCTATCATATACTATTTATATGGGGATTCTCTAGGGTTAGTAAATTATCTTAACCTGGTTGGATCGACACTAAATGGGCAGACCTATTACATTCAGGTTAAGCCTATGGAATATATTAACATCTCCTACACGGCCACTAGGGTGGCACAATCTCATTTTCTAAAAAATTTCTCAATTGCTCTACTCTGATAGGAAATGGAAAGTACGACCTAACAAGAAAGAACACATAGTTTTAGGATTGTATTTGCTAACGTATCACCAAATAAGCAAAAACAACTCATTCAAAAGATTTTGAAAATACCCAAACAATCCAACTACACCGGATTCAACACTTTTAATCCTTCATAAAAAGCAGTGCATTACCCTTTATTATGTGATGCATTCATTACCCTCTATCCGAGACAAACATGATTTGGTTGCTGGCCAGCTAACAAATAACAAAAAATGGTGTATTATCAAATAATCTTTCCTAAGTCCTCATATAAATCTATTTAGGTTAAATTGTTTTCCTAGACAAGCCCCTTAGGCCATATCAGCCCTCGCCCTAGGCAAGTGTGCTAAAGTAGCGATCTCAAAGCATTATCTTTGTGATATATTCTTAGGTCACATACTCCCATAGGCATAAGAAAATGATCACATATGATCCAAAACGGTCACATAGCAATGAACCAAGGATTTATTCATTGCTCCCACTATTGGTTGACTATATTACATACGGTATGAAATATATGCTGTGGTGTCATCCCACATAAATGGGTCATGTCACAGTGCATTCAAAATACAAAAGAACACCATACGAATCTGAGTCTAGTAGCTAATCAAGCACTTAACCATAGTTTCCAACCCAATTGCGCGCTTTCACAGCGCTTGCCTAAGAATCTAACGTACATTTGGCTAGTCCAAGCTTCACAGAGTTGTAGAGACACTCCATGGTCGACCTTTGATATAAGATCTAATTTTAGCATATTATAAGGCAACATATATCATTTTAATGCTTAAATGTATACTATGATCGCCCTTCGCTCATAAAAATTATAAATGTCTTAGCTCATTGTTGAAGCACTACATACATGGATGTCTCATTTTATACGGTATCTAAGCACTAAGGCGAATTGCCTATGTGAGTGGGGGTTGATTCCTACTGGTGACATATATAAAATGTTTACTTAATAATAATCATTTAAACACAATAAACGAATATTATTTTATTTCATAATAATAATGTCAGAAACAAATGAGGTTTTATTACATATCAAATCCTACAAAGTTTCATACATCTACTATGAGACCAAAAAATATCTCGACCTATGGGTTTGTCAGTGGATTAGTTACCATACTTCCTGTAGAGATATGTTTCAAAACAACCTCCCTTGCGTAACTATATCTCAAATGTAGTAACATTTGATCTCTATGTGGTTAGACTTCCCATGATATTTGAGATCCTTAGCATAAACTAAAGCTATCGTACTGTCACTATAAACAACTACAACATCCCCACTATGATATGTAAGACTCCTGCCACATAAAAAATTTCTCAGCCAAACAACTTCCTGAACTATTGCACATATTTTGCTTCCCTTGTGGACAAAGTAACACATGTTTCTTTCTTGCTACTTTAAGTAACAGCTCCACCTTAAAGTATGAAAGCATATCACAAAGTGGACTTTGGTTCATCTCTATCACTGGCCGACCCTTATCACCGATATATGCTTTTAGCCTTAAGTCCCCACTATAATAACATAGGGTGAGGTCAGCAGTCCCACGTAAGTATCAGAAAATCCTCTTAATTGATCTCCAATGAGTTTTCCCAGGATTACTTTGATAATGACTAACCATGCCAACCGCATAGTAAATGTTCGGATGGGTACACAACATAGCGTACATAAGACTTGCTATTGCAGCTGCATATGGTTCATTGGACATTTAAATCCTTTCTTCTTCAGTTTTAGGACAACCATCTAGGGTTAAGGTGCATCCTTTTTCCATTGGGGTGTTAATCAGTTTGGAGTTATGCACGCAGAATTGTTCTAAAATCTTCTTTATTTATGTAAGTCTCTTGAGACAAACGAAGAAATCTTTTGAATCGATCTCTCACAATTTTTAACTCCCAGCACATAATTTCCTTCTCCAATGTCCTTCATTTCAAGAATGGAGAACAACCATTATTTAGTGGCGATAGTGGAACTTATGTTATTTTCAGCTAATAATATGTCGTCAACATATAATTAAAATATAACAATATTTTTCCTAAATTGTTTAAGATACACACAATGGTCTTCTTCAATCATCTGAAAAGTAATAGAGGTTAATTATTGCCGGTTGAAATCGAAAATACTAGTACCTTGACAATTGTTCTAGACCATATATAAAATGTTTGAGATGACCAACTTTGTGCTCATGTCCTTTAGACTCAAAGCCAATTGGTTTATCTATATATATATATATATATATCTATTTGTCTAGTTCTCTATTGAGAAATGCAGTCTTGATATTCATTTGAAAAAAATTCAAAGTCCAAATGTGCAACAATAGTTAAAATTAAGCGAATCGAGGCTATTCTCACCATAGGAGAAAATGTGTCCTCATAGTCTATTCCTTCTCTTTGAGTGCAGCCTTTTTCCATTGAACCATCCGCTTTACATTTGACTTTTAGGACCCATTTATTTTCGGTAGTCTTGCGGCCTGGAAGAAGGTCAACTAACTCCCAGACGTTGTTCTTAGCCATGGAGTCCATTTCCTCCTACACTCATTCTTAGCTTTAAAGGTAGCTATTTCTGCAAAAGAAGTAGGCTCATCCTCATATAGTGCAACACATAAAAAAACACCCCATTCAATCTCAAAATCAAAATGAAGATGTGGAATATTTCCTTGATTTATGCGGCAAACCAAAGACTATTGTGATTTAGGTTGTACCCTAGGTACACTTCCATCTCCACTAGGTGCACTCCCACTAGGTGGCACACTAGTAGTTCTAATCTTCTCCAATGATTACAAGATAAGAAACTAATTCCCCACGCTCGCTAGAAGATGGTAGAACGTTTCCCTCACTCTCTAACTCATAGAGAATAAGATTTTTTTAGCTTCGCTTATATTAAGAAAATCATTTTCTATGAAATTTATATCGTGCAATTTTATTTCTATCATTCCTCCATCAAGATGTTTGCCATACATAACATAACCTTTTGAGCTATTTTGATATCTTATAAAGATATTCTTGTTGGCTCATGGGCCAAGCTTTCCGTGTCTATGAGATGTACTATGAATACAACTAGCTAAATCTTAAGGGGCACATGCTCCAAATTAGGCTTTTCGCCTTTTCAAAGTTCATATGGTGTTAAAGGAACTTACTGTAAAGGCACACGATTTAATATGTAGGCAGCAGCCAAAAGTGTGTCTCCCAGAACAATATCGGAAGGTTTGCTGGTGCCATAATTAATCTAGTCATATCTAGAAGTGTTATATTCCTTCTTTCAGCAACACCATTTTGTTGCGGAGTGTAGGGAATAATGAGTTGTCTTCGTATCCCCTTTTCTTCACACAATAATCTAAACTGATCAGATATATATTCACGACCTCTGTCCATTCGAAGACTTTTAAGGCTTTTAGATAATTGATTCTTAACCTCAGCTAAATAGTGCTTGAATCCAAGACTCCATAGCGGTGAGCAATCAGATGGAAATGTCCATATCATGAATGCTCATCTATGAAAGTTAAAAAATAAGAGTTGTTATAAAGTGCCTTAATGCTCATAGATCCATATATGTCAAGTGAACTAGCTCTAGTAGCTCACTAGCTCTGCGAGCCTTACCAAAAAGCTTCCTACATGCTTTGCCCGCTAAACAAGGCTCACATATAGGCAAATCAACTTTGTCGAGTGGGCCTTAAAAGCCTTATCTAGTTACTTGTGTCATTATGTCCTTTTCTATATGTCCTAGTCTAGCATGCCAAGTAACTGAATCATCGTTTGCATTAATAACATATGATAACGATGATGAATATGAAAAAAACAATTCATTTAAATCCAGTTCAAATAAATTATTTAAAATGGACCCATGTCCGATCAAAATACATCAAAAGTAATATTCAAATCATTATTACCAAAAGTAAAACAATATCTCTCAGTATAAAGTGCTAAAATTGGAAGTAGATTATGCGTAATTGTAAGCACATAGAGCACATCACAAAGAAGTAACTTCCCACACTGTATAGCTAAAGTTGGTATAAGCTGACTCCTACTACATCTTCATGAGCACCATTATTCATGTACACACTCTGAGTACCGCTGGAACTCTATGATAATCTATAAAACCTTCTCATTCTTTAGTCATATATTTGGTTGCTCCTGTATCCACAACCCAATCAGGAAGAAATTGAGCAACTAACATGTAAGAACATATGCAAGTATGAAGAGGATACAATCACCTTCTTCGACTCAGTGCAATCACGAGCAAAGTTACTCTTGTTCCTGCAGTTGTAGCATTTTACTTTAGACATGTCCTTCCGCGCTTGCCTCTTTGGTTACTTATCTTCTTTTTGGGGCTATGTGCCCTACCCTGTTTATTCAACTTTACTTTTCCTACTGTCCTAGACCTAATTGCACGGAGCTTGTCACTTTGAGCGATAAGTGTAGCAAAACTATGGTTTGCCATATGGCAATCCGCTTCCGGCTTAACATGACGAGAAACATCAGAAAAATTCTTAATGTTATCATTATATGTCAAAATATGCCTCATGTGCACCCATGAGTCAAGCAGGGATCGGGTAATGCCCTGAACTTGTTGTTTGTCTGTTAATACATGACCATAATCTTTAAGCTAATGAATCATGCTAGACATCTCTCGAAGATATATGTTCAATCATCGTTTGCTTAGGGTTTCTCCTATAAGTTTCGAACTTCAAGACAAGGCCCCGAAGCTAGTCCCACATGGCTTTTGTCGATGTGAACTACTCATAATTGCCCATCAGATTGTTGTGCATGTAGCTCAACAACATATAACATGCATTACAATTCTTTTTAAGGAATGCCTAATAAGTCTTTTGCTCACAGTGATGTGCAGTTGTGTTCCCTTCTCCAGGTTGGGCTATTAAAGCATTGACGATATCAACAAATTCATGTTGAATTAAAATACTTCGCATCCTTTTATGCCATATTTTATAGTTATGATCGTTAAGTTTCACTTCTGTAATTGTGGGGGCGACAATGCTGTAACCATCACTGCATTTACGCTACGCAAGAGTTTCATATTATTAATTATCACATTTTTATTAATTTATCTTAAAATTAACACAAACAATATATTTATTTACACAACAAGATCGAAAGTTTGCTAAACTCGCAATCATCACTTGATAATGAAAATTTAGATTCTACTTTATTATTAATTTCAAGAAAAACTCATTATTAGTAAGAACAAATCTAACTAACAGCATAAGAAAAAAAATTAATACTAAGGTGATCCAATAAATTTAAAAGTGATAAATAACTCCTCCCTTGCAAGTGTAGCAACCAACAAAAAAAAATGTTTCTATAAAGGATGCCACCATTACATTTAATACATGAAGTACTTTACGTCCACAATATGATCTTCCATATATAGCAAATAAAAAAGTTAATTGCTTATCTTCATTCCATATAACATTAATGATATCCATTCAAATAATGGTGATGGAATGAAGATATACCACTTTCCATTCTATTGAAACTAGCCCACATGCATATAATTATATGGAAGAGTAACAAAAATCATTGGGCTTATCACTTACATATGTGTTAGTCATTTAAAATGACAAATAATTGAGACAAATTTTGAAAATTTTTGTAATACGAAAAATTGGTCACTATGATATTTTGGAAACTCTGGATATATATTTATATGTGTGAAAATATTTATCATCCTTTATTGTTAATTTCTTAGCTTATTTATATAAAATAATTGCTAGAAATTAAATTATATTTTGAAAAGTTTTAGAAAATTTTATATGTTGATTTTGGACATATTTGAAAATTTTGGGCATTGTTTGATCAATGAAATACTTTCATAAATATTTATCTCATATTTTATGCATTTGTTTTTTCATTTTTGAGCACTTTGTGTGCATAAAAATTGTGAAAATTTTGTATAAAAATTCCAATATTTGTGAATGGATTATAATTAGTGGAAATTAGTTGGTACATTAAAATAACTAATGTGTTATTTTAACATGGTAATGTATAATTATTTGTTAAATTTATTGCAAGACTTTTGTAATTTGTAGGAATCAATATTCTAGAATTTTGTTTTATAAGTTGCATGTTATTTATGTCACGGCCCAATTTTTTCTGGACGCAATAGATAAATTTTTTAAAAATAAAAGAATTTTGAGTGAAAAATAAATAATTTTTTTAATTTAATTATCGAAATTCAATTTACAAGAATAAAAATGCTTTTACAATAATTACAGGATACGTAAAAAAAATATAGGTCAGATGATCTACATGTCCCACTCCCGAGTACAAAAAAAAATAACGATATCAGTGTTCTCTAGATTAAATTGAATGATAAAAATTTCACAGAACCAAGTACCATGCTCAATCAATATCAATCCTACAAAACAATCTAGTTTTTTTTTTTTTTTTGGGGGGGGGGGGGGGGGGGGTTAAGCACGAAATCCAGTAGGATCCTAGATAATACATAAGCTCTACTAATTTCATCCATAGCAACATATAATAATTGATATTAATTAATCACAATTATGCATGATTTAAGGAAAATGATAACATGTGCCTTTAGAGCACATGTTAAAACTAGTATAAATAGAAATAATGAAATTTTGTATAAGAATCTGTGCCATATTTAATGCATGTTGAAAATTAATTATTTTTAAAAATAGGTACTTAACATGTGCCCTTAGGGCACACACGTTAACATGACCCATGATTCAATATCAAAAATAACAAACGATTCAATAATATCTCAAGACAATAAGCGCATAGGAAAATATTCATGCAAATAAAATTTGATAAAAATAAAATTAAATAGGGACTCAATGAAGTATTTCTCCCTTACCTCAAATCATAGACGAAGATAAATCACGCACACTTCTATTTTTATTTTTATTTTTTTTACCTTCTTATAGCTCCCTCCCTAGGTCTTTTTTCTTTCTTTTTCCCCTTTTTCTCAAAACTCTCGGCAGAGTTTTTACAACCCTTTTTTTTCACCTTCTATTTTCTTCTTTCTCTTTTCTTCCTTTTTTTGCTTTTTTTTCCTCCTCTCTGCACACTTTCCCTCCCTATTAAAAGCTATTGCCTATTCTTTTTCTCGAAATATATTGACTACCTATGATAGAATTCTAGTATATTATGTTGGTTTACCCCTTTGAGCAAAAAGTAATATTAAAAAGAAATAATTAATATATAATTATGCATCTTAAATGCCTTCCAAATAGCATTTATAATAAATTGACAATTTAGAAGAAAAAAATTTATGGCAAGGAGATGATTCAGACAATCCAATTTTCTTCCCCCTTTTTTTTGACATCGAAATCTACAAATATATTTGGCTCCGTTTGATTACAAAGATGGAAAAGGAAAATAAATTTAGTTAGTTTGTGTGAAAAGATAAAAAATAAGGTGAGAGATGTTACTCATGTTATGAGTACATATCCTCTATCTTTCAATATTTTTGGTGGAAAATATTTACTCACCACCAAGTAAGGAAAATTTCTTCATGGAAAAACTTAAAAATCAAGAGGATATCACTTCTATCACTCAACTTATTTTCCATCTTCTCACCAAAACTAACTCAATTTATTTTCTTTTTCCACCTTGCAATCAAACGAAGCCTATAGTGTTTAAATTTCTCTAAAATTTTCCACCAAGATAATAAATAAATAAATAATAAAGATAATTACACCACATTAAATAGTCAACAATTGTAACAAAAGAAATATTCTAGATTCCGTATATGCATATTTCAAATTCATATTCAAAGGATAATAACATATAAAAAGGTAATAATAGATAATTATGCACAATAGTCAACTAATTCCAAATTACAATTAATTTAATTTTCAAATTCAAACTTTCTTTATCTAATTAATATATTTCTTTCTAAATAAATAATTTTTTTGTCAAATACAGGATTTTACAATTTATCATGAATTTATGTAAGTGATAAGCCCAATTTATCATTCTGTCACCCTTATTTAATGTTATATGGAATGAAGATAAGTAATTAACTTTTTTATTAGCTACGGAAGATCATATTGTGGTCCTAAGGTGCTTCATATATTAAATGTAACAATGTAACGGTGGCATCCCTCTTTGTAACATTTTTTTTTGTTGGTTGGTACACATGTAAGGGAGGAGTTATTTATCACTTTTATATTTATTGGATCACGTTAACATAATAAATAAAAAAATTGTTCATAAAGTTTTTACGTAAAACGTGTTATTTTTTTTTTTTTGGACGCTGTTAGATTTGTTCTCACTAACAGAGAGTTTTTCTTGAAATTAACAATAAAGTAAAATCTAAATTTACATTATCAAGTCATGACTGCAAGTTAGCAAACTTACGATCTTGTTGTTTAAATAAAGATATTAATATTTGCGTTAATTTTAAGATAAACTAATAAAATGTGATAATTAATAATATCAAACTCCTGTGTAAATGTGATAATTAATAATATCAAACTCCTGTGTAAATGTAATAATTAATAATATCAAACTCCTGTGTAAATGTAATAATGGTTACCAATAGCATTGTCGCCCCCATAATTAAAGAAATGTGACTAATACTTAAAAGTTAATAATAGATTTCCACAATCTAAATTTATGGAAACTATGTCAAAAGGTGGAAACACATTCCATAAGCCTACCATCCGAATATGACAGTTTAATTCCCTCTGCATATATAGTGTGTGCTCTCGAGAGTACATAATTTAACAAAATCTCAATTTTTATTAAAATATAGTTCTGAATTTCCAAAAAAATCTGAAAATATTACGGTAGGTTGGACATTTTTTTTTTTTTGAAATAGGTAGGTTGGACATTTAATTTTGAGTATAACAAAAAAAATTTGGCCAAAATCATTATTCAGATGATAGCGCATTCGCTTTCACTCTCCGCTACCAAGAATAAGCATTACATGTTACTATTCATCTTTGTCCTTAAACCCAAAAAAAATAAAAAATCTAGATTTCATTTTTAAGGGAGCTCTCTTTGTTGGATCATATCTCATTCGTTTTAGGACCTTACTTAAAGCCTATGCTTGAGTGGCCAATCTCTACCGGCTCAAAATATCGTAGAGTAGAAAGAAAAAAATATTAGGAACCTTAAATTAAAAAGTAAATTTATGGGGTTCTCATATTACTTTTATAATTCAAAGGTGCAAAGTAAAATTGCAGTATACTTGATGGGGGGCTTTATTGTAATTTACCTTGTCAAAAAGGAGTATGAGCCCAACAAACTAACTTCTCTCTATCAATCAACAGCTAGCTTCCTAATTATTCTCATTGGTAGTGAAAATGATTTCCATATATATATATATATCACTTTACTTCAACCTATATATGCAATTCAAATAAAGGCAAATATTTCTTGATTTCCAAGAAAGTAGTTTGGACATATTAAGTCTAAATGAAGTCAGAGAGGGTCCAGTGGGCCAATATATATAAATATTATACTTCCAGGTCTTCTAGTATATGTTTGTCAAAACAAATTTTTTTAATGCAGTTTACTAATTTTTTTAATTTTTTTTTGAAGTTTGTTGTCCTTCAAGTATAATATCAACGTCTGGCGAGTATTAAGAAATTCAATATATGTGATTTTTCACAGATACAGTACCTATAACTATGATATCCCAGTTCAAAGGTATCGTACATGTGATCGAGCAATAATAGATACTCAACTTGAAGTATTGCAAGCTTTAAAAAAAAAAGAGCATTCAAAAAATATTTAAAAACAAAGATTGAAGTGACTTCCACCCTTGTCTTGAGTTCAAATATTCAACTCATAAAGTGAGAGAGGAGATTTTTTTTAGTTGTAAGATTAAACGAGAAACTTAGATCTCTCTTAATTTAATAATAAAAAAAAGACTGGAGACTAATTTTGTGTATTCTTCCCGATCAGGAGTCTCAAAACTCCAAGTACTTTTCTTTTTGGGTACAAATAATCTCCACGTACATATAATTGGTTATTATGGTCATTATTTTCGTCTATCAGCATATTCCACTATGTGTGTGATATCAATAAACTTTTGACTAGGTTTTGCTTGTGTAGAAAATGATGGTTATAATCCTCTATCTACTTAGGCATATATATACCTATCATTGCCCAATTATATGGAAGCAATTAGATTGGTTGTTCTTGTCAATACCATATATTCTTCTACCATGTTCCTTTGGGTTTAGGCTCGAAGAATGACAATTAATGTTTTCCTGATACACAGTGGCATAGTCAGAAAATTTAGTTAGTGGGGTCAAAAAATAATGATTCGCAAGAACTTGAATGTGACAATTATTTTACAAGTTTCTTATAGATTAGATGCATCTTGACCATTGGATATTGGTGATTTTTGTCTTAAAAATTTCTTTGTAGCGACAACAAAATTTATAAATGAAGCAAGTTGATATATTGCCTGAAAAAATATGGGGTAGTCAAGCGCAAGTATGAATACCTCTACTTACATACAAAATTTGTTTATAAATTTTGAGTATCACTAGGACATGTTATACCTTGAAATACAATTTGACTCCAATAGAATTTTTCTAAAAATTAAATGATGTCAAATATACACACAAATTTAAATTATAATAAAATTTATTATACTTAACTATATGTGTTTAAGCTCCAGTGGGGTCATCTAACCCCATTACCCTATATGTAGCCACACCCTGTCGATGCACATGCGTTGCAGCGATAGTAGCGGTTTGTGTGCGTTAAGGCTGATGTGTTTTTGGATTTACTTAAATTTAGTGTCCTCTACCATCAACCGCAATTTCTTCACGCTTTTATAAACGCCTCTCTCTCACTATAAGAATTTGGCATTTTTATAATTTTTTAAAATATTTAAGGTTGGGTTGATAACTATACCACAAGTCTTGTACAGAACATCATACCAATCTCTTGATATGCTAAAATCGATTATTATTACCATATTAAAATATTCAGTATATAAATTTTTTGGAATAGCAATGTAGTTGGCTGGTATGGTTTGTTAATAGTCCTCTCAATTTGGGCGTTGGGTTTTTCATTCGGGCCCAAAAGTGAAAATCAAATTTAAAACAATTTCTCAAGTGCAAAACATATATACATTTTTCAATTTTTTAGCCTTAAGGCCGATGCTTCACTCTAGTTTACTACTACAACTATTAGTCTATGACGTAGCAAGATTCAATATAGAATCATAATTTACAATTTCACACATATGTAGTACGTTGGAATCTTTTTAAGAGGTTATCAAAAAAAAAAGTATGTAACGAGTATCGATAGATCCTGATTGTCTTATAAGTAAGTTCAATAAACCTAAATTACACCTTGTGTTAATCATACTGAATGAGGACCTGGGTGGCTACATATGGAAACATAAAGAACCTAGGCCCACTATCATGTGGATGTGTAATAATCGTGTGTTTTAATGCTGATAAGCCCCCCTTTTCCCAATAAGAGTTTTTGACTAAACCAAGTGTTAATATATTTTGAGAAGTTACACAAATGTGTTTCCACAATTGTATTCTTAACTTTTGGCAGTCTATAATTGTATTTAGATTTGCCAAAAATCATGTTTTTTTTGGCAATAGAATAAGCTAGGTGTATAAAATCTATTCTACACGTTTCAAATTAATAGTTGCACATTTTTCTTCTAGATGTTTGAAATTAAAATTTTCATACCATTTATGAGCAAAACAATAAATTAAATCTCTTAACAAAAAAATAAGCTTAATATTTAACAAAATTTGATATTTTCTTAAAAAGTATACAAATCAACACGTGATAAATTGAGCATCCTTAAATGCAGTAGTATGTATTGTTTAATATAGTATCAAATACATAACATTTATAAGGGGAAGGTTCAAGTTACATTTGGTGTAAAACAAAGAAGTTTTACACACGCAAATAACTTTCTCTCAATTTAATAATTCATCGAATCTAGCCGTTGAATTAGTTAATTCTAATATCTCAAAGATACGTCCGAAAAAGTAAATCAATAACAGATGCATAAGTATCTCATCATAATCATGTTATATATTGAATTATGAACCTTACAAAACTAAGTAAAAATTATTGTAATGATTATATGGTTACAAATATCGGATTGATTTGAAATTTTGCATGTCTGATAAACACAATACAAATAACTCATCTGACAGTGTAATTGAAAATTTTAAATCTGACAAAAATTTATTGATGTGCCAAGAAATTAGACATTGTAGTTTATTAATATACACTTTGAAGAGCATATATTATTTTATTTGTTGTATTTTTGAAGCTTTTCAGGTGTTTAGGAATTAATTCGAGAAGTTTTCAATTGAAGAAAACAATTGGCTGCGCGCAACGCTTGTTTTCAACTAAAGCCCAAAATTATCAAGTCATGTATTGAGCCCAAGCCCATTAAATAGAGCAGCCAATCACTTACAAAGTATGGAACGCAATTTGAAGAAAACTTCAAATTCGGGTCGTGTCAACAACAAGTAGTTTTAGATCTTTGAGTTAGCTATATTAACGCGTGAGCGAAAACTTTTAATAAATAAATTGTGTTAAACGCAACTCAACGACGTTTAACCTTTTAAATTCAAAGTCTCATGTGAAGTTATAAGTATCCAAACCAAAATATATTTAATCAAAATAATATGAGAATACACTGAAAAATCTAATTCCAGCAAGCTAATTAAAATAGCAAACCCACTTAATTAATCTTGCCATTCTCGGTAGCTCAATGTGCAAGCCACCAAAGGCTTTAAGACTAAAGCCCAAGTTAATTTAATCAAGTCATGTACCAATCCATTAGAGCCCAAGCCCATTAAATAGAGCAGCCAATCACTTACAAAAGAGGGGGCATGAGATACGCAATAGCAGCAGCACTTGAAGCCACAAATTTGGAGGATCCTGTCGATTTTTTTTCTTCACTTCTCTATTTTTTTCTTCATCTACGCGCGTTTGTCGAGAGAGAGCTACAAATATTTTTTTTTTCTTTTTTTCTTTTTTTCTCTTTTGCCGAGTACTGTTATTGTTTTCTCGATATTCGTTTCAAATATTTGGATGCTTTGTGAATCACTACAATTAATTTAGATTATTTTTTTTTCAATTTATTTGCATGTGTCCAAATAAATATTTTATTTACTTATTTATGCATTATTGAATTATGTGTTGTGTTTCAATTGCAAGCATGATATGTTAGGTTATTTTTTAGGGTTGAGGATGAGTATATTTGATTAATTGATTCTCTTACACGTATTTATGCTAATTGACTCTACTAATTTAATACTTTAATGCTAAAAATAATTCTTCCTATTTAATACCTATTTTGATTGATAAAAAAATAAAATTGGATTCTCATTATCTTTTTGTTGGATTCACCTTATGATTTTTTGAGAGCGGATATAGGATATGTTTTGATGGATATAGTAAGTATGTTGGTTTTATACATACGTTTAGCTGTGGAAGAATTAATAATTGGATTTTATTAATTAATTGTGCTTAATTGAATTTACTTTCCGTATCTAATAGAGTCGAAAGACCAAATTAGTGCGAGACAGAGAGTAGAGTTTGTTGGGCATGAATACTAGGAACATGATATGAAATATATGATTCCGCTACCCTAGTATTATATTAATTAATTATTTCGCTAGTATTTTATTAATTTATTATTTTATTCCTATTTTTAGTTGATAAATCATCCCACTCTATTTCTAAACTGGATTATGAATTAATTGGAGTTAGTAAGAGAGATACGTTCGTTCTATCCGTCAAGTTCCTGGAGTTTGACTTTGCTCTTACCTAAGCTATATTAGTATCCGATTTGTACACTTGCGAAGTATATAAAACATCCACAACAGTTATGGATAAATATAAAATTTCTTGATCTTCCATCTATATAACTTGAACATTTCCTTATATTTTTAATATAAATACATATATAAATTTTAAAAAATTAAATTAAATTAAAGAGGTATGTCTAATGTTCTAAAATAGGCGTTAGGTAGACCCAGGGCGGCAATAGAGTGTCCATAGAGGCCTATTGCCCAGAGTGCCTGGGGGGCCTAGGCAGTTAGGCGATTGGCAGTTTTTTTTAATATAAATATAAATAAATATATATATATACTTGTATAAAGTACAAACAAGTGGAATATAATTATTGAGTTCACTGTCTAAAATAAAATTGAACACGGGGTCACATATATATAAAATTATTAATTTATTTTAAGCAGCAACAATAAGAACAACAACAATAATAAGCTAGTGAAAAGAAAATGAAACAATAAAAGAAAAATAAGAAGAAAGAATTATAGAGGCGGTTTAGCCCTATTAATGGTATAACTCCACCCTTATTGAACGAGCTCTAGATTATCAAGAGACTTTTTTATATAAGACCAGTGTTATAAGTGTTGGTAATATATGTTCGATTTCAGAGTATCCATCCTAAAACCAATTGGTAATGGATGGAGTAGCTCCTAGATCTTATATATTGCTTTGTGATGATCCACTCTTCCGATATGGGATTGATGGTCTCAACTTGTTGAGATTGGCTCCACGTCATCCAATTAATCCACGTATTGGGCTAAAAAATTTCGCCACATGTGAGGGGGCGTGTTGAGACCGGTTCTACGTTACCCAGTCAATCCACGTGTTGAGCTAAAATAATTACGCTACACGTGAGGGGGCGTGTTGAGATTATCAATTCCACATCGGAAGAGTGAATCATCAAAAAGCAATATATAAGATCTAGGGCTACTCCACCCATTGTCAATTGGTTTTGGGATGGATGCTCTGAAATCTAACATGGTATCAGAGCAAAAAAAGATCCTCGTTGGTTCATCAAGATTGGCTTCACCGTTCAAGAAATGGCCATCTTCATCTTACGCCATACTGACAGGCTCCACGTCACCCAGTTAATCCGCCATACGGGCGGGCTTTACGTCACCCAGTCAATCCACGTGTTGGGCTAAAAAATTACGCCACACGTGAGGGGGCGTGTTGAGACTGGCTCCACGTCACCCAGTCAATCCACGTGTTGGGCTAAAAAATTACGCCACACGTGAAGGGGCGTGTTGAGACTGGCTCTACGTCACCCAGTCAATCTACGTGTTGGGCTAAAAAAAATACGCCACACGTGAGGGGGGCATGTTAAGACTATCAATCCCACATCGAAAAAGTGGATAATCACAAAGCAATATATAAGATCTAGTGCTACTCCACCTATTGCCAATTGGTTTTGGGATGGATGCTACGAAATCTAACAATATAATCACTTAACTATTCTATAAACGTTTTAACTAGCAACTTCTTATGGGACAATGAGTGCACGGCTACAATATTCCTCACAAGTGAAGTTATTAAATGTTCTTGAGTTATGATCTCTCCTATTTCTTTTACGTTCTTTTCTGTAGAAGGAGTAAATCCCCCTTAATTATGTGGAGTTTTGAGTATGGTCTCCTCCCGTAAAACCGGGGTTTACTTGCCCTAGACTTCTATGCCATAGCTGTCTAAACCATGCTAAATTTGCATTTGAATATATCTGACCTTTTTTGCGGCGCATTAAATTCGGTGGTTGCGGCTCATTTGAATATAAAGAGCTGTTGGCTCTTTTAAGTTAACTTTATTTCTCAAAACCCCTCAACTATAAAACTAAGATTGTATATTTTTTCTCAACCCCGGATCAGATTGAACCTCTAAGTTAGAAGAGATATTTATAGGATTGAAATCAACATTCGGAATAGCGGAATTCATGCTTGGAATGGTAGAACTCGCACCTACATTTTGAAGACTGGAGGGGGAACTTGTTCCTATTTTGCTAAAATACTTCTTCATTTTAAAATCCGCCCTATAAATTTAACATTTATTAAATTAATATACAATTAACTAAATAATCTAATAATATAAAATTAAATTAATATACAATTAACTAAATCAATTAAACAATTAATATACAATATAATCAATTAAATCAGCCCTACACTACTATACAAAAAAAAAATAAAAAATTCAGCCCTATTAATTTATTAAACCTAAATCAAATATAAAATTAGTATAGACAAAAAAAAATTACTAAATGTATATCCTCTCGAAATCAGCCCTATTCATTTGCACATCATATCCTCTCCAAATTACTAAATGTATATTAATAAAGTTTAGCACATTTAAAAATTAAAACTAAATGTAAAAGAAAAAAAAAAAAAAGGAAATAGATCTGAACCTCTGCAGACTGCAGTGCTGTCCGCAGTCGCTAGTCCGCCTGTGCTTTAGCTATGCGAGTGCCGAGTGCCTTGGTCATCGCCTGCCGGTATTTGTCTCAGCTATGGAGAGCAGCAGAAAAAAAAAAAAGAAGATAAAGAGAGAAAATCGGAGCAAGGAGATGGACAGGAGCAGGAAGTAAAAAGGGAAAATTGGTGGAATGGTGGGGCTAATTGAAATCTCACGGGTTCTGTTTGATGCACTCCTCCTTTTAGGTATATACTAATTCCCAAAAGCCCCCTAAGTTTTATTACAGTTACACACCATTAACTCTAAATTTACGCACATAAGTCCCTATACTTTTTTTTTTTTTTTTTTAAAAAAAATGCCGAAATCGCCAGGGTGCACGCGCACTCTCTCGCCACATTGTAGCTACGCCCCTGCGTGCAGTCTCTACTGAAGGGTTCATGTGCCCCATTTAGAAATCAGTGCACTGGAACTTCAAATTACCAAACGTGCCATTCGACTCCTCCATGGCCCTCACCGTCCTCATCCTCGTCACCGCCCTCTTCTTCCTCGCCTTCTTCTCCGTCTACCTTCGCCGCCTCTCCTCCTCCTCCTCCTCCACCTCCCCTCGCCGCCCCACCTCCGCCTTACCTCCTCGTCCCCTCTCCTCATCCAGATCCTGCTTTTCAAAGGGACTCGACGCCTCCACCGTCAAATCACTCCCACAGGTACGGGTGACCATTTATTTCTTTGCGTTGTGTTTGGACCTGACGCAACACAACAAAAGATAATAAGACACCGACGCAGAGACGTGTTATCTTTATAAAGTAGGGCATGAAATGTGCAACACGGCGCGAGCGACAAGGTTGCAGATTTTTTGAAGTCCTAATTAACACGCTTTAACATGAGCTGATTAAAGAATTTTTCATAATTTATACACGATTAGCACAATAAAGCTCAATTTCGTGTTAATTTCAAATTTTCAAATTTAGACGTAAACATGAACTCACGTAGATACAAATTTTTGTGTTAATTTCGTTTTTTCGTTAGTATTTAATACGCGGTTTCTAAAATTGTACACTCATATCTACAGGCTCCTTACGATGCGGCCGCGAAGCACCCGATCGATTGCCCCATCTGCCTCGCGGAGTTCGATGAGAAGGACACAGTTAAAATGATCCCGCATTGCGGTCACGTGTTCCATCCCACGTGTCTCGACACCTGGCTGTCCTCGCACGTGACGTGTCCGCTCTGTCGGTCGACAAGGATATGCGTTGGTTCTGGTGAGGAGTTGCGTTTGGCTGTTGCGCAGGAAGACAGTGATCGTGGTGGCGTGAGTGAGTTTGGAGAGAACTTGACGGTGGATCAGGGTGACACGTTGAGGGAAGTGGGGTCGTTGGGAGTGAGGAGGACCGTGTAGTTGCTCGAGTCTAGGGAATCGTGCGTGTTTACAAAGAAGTACGAGTTTGTGAATTATTTGGTGGTTCTGTAGTTAATTTTTTTTTTGGTATGTGCGTGGTCTAAAATACTTTGTACATGAATCAATTTTTTTGAACTCCTTGAGATGATCCTAATTTAGTTATAAGGGTGGGAAAAGAGTCGCTTTTTGGCAAAGTGGAGCTGCGTTACCCAAATTAGGATCTATCCATCTCAAATTCTAGATCTTTTCTAGTTTTGAAGGGTAAATACGGGTAAAAGTCAAGAATGTATTATTGATTTGAGATTGTTTTGTAATTATTTTTACTCATTTGGAGCGGCAGTTTAAATAGGGGGTAAGTTAGCGAACACCTTTGATTTAACTCCACCCATGTCTCCATTTGATTTAACTTAAGTTAGCGAACACCTTCATTAAAAATAAACACTAATTTAATTAATTTCTTTAATTACGGAATAAATTAGTAGAGGATCAAATTAATGTAACTCTTTTGGATGCCCTTAATGTTTTTTCATTTATTTGTTGTTATTATTAATTTTGGTTGTATTGGATACACTAGTGTGGCAATCACTATTTAGCTGATGAGTTACATCTTTTTAGTTTACAAGTTTATAAAATTATGTGTTATAACTTATATATATATATATATGTTATTAATAGATAGCCAAATCGAAGGACTAGCGGCCCATTATTAATATGTACATATAGTCCAAAATGTATAAACAAATTATATAACCACGCAGCACTCGCATTATGTTTATATAAGGTTATAAAAAGAACCAAGAAATTCGACCTCAACTTTCGAACATTTGATTAGAAGTTTATTTTGAGTTCGAATCTCATTTGAAGCGGAGGGATTTTGTAGTAACGGAAAGAGACTTAGACCTCCCGTTTTGAAAAAAAGAAAAGAAAAAGACTAAGCATGGGATACATTTTGAAACTTGACATGTTAATGAGCTTGCCTCGATTAAGAACTTGTCAATGCTCATCTTGAGAGCTACAAGCCGTATCTGAACAAATTTATAAACTTGTAATGTTTACGTATGTATGAAGCCAGCTTGAACCGCTATTTGGCTCCACTTCACCTGTTTACGACTCTAATTATATGTGCTAGTAATTAAAACTTTACAGCCTATGCGATGCGCCAATGTCATATGATTTCCTTTGATCATATATATAAATTAATAGATATTATTAGTGTGCGGTGCAAGTAGTGGTGAAGTCAGGATTCGAACACGGGAGGTTTAAAGTTAGCAATATAATATATAATTTTTCTGAAGAGTTAAAACAAGATGAAAAAAACTAAATTAATAATAAGGCAAATATTTTAACACAAACACAATACTAGAGGTCTTTCATACAATCCAACAAAAATGTTAATTACAATTACATATTACAATACGAGATTTCATTTTTTTTGAAAATATTGCAAAATTCTTCATTCTTAATCTACTTGAAAATGGTTTCTTCAATGTATGTCACCGAATAATTATTCATAAATTCATCTCCCTTTGGAATGTTACGTAGTGCGCAAATAAAAGTTCTATATATGTGATATGTCATAGATACAATACCCGTAACTAAAATATCTCAATTTACAGATAACGTATATGTGATCAAGAAATAATAGATATTGAACCCGAGAGACAAACTTAAAAAAAAAAAGAGGAACCGCATCCAAAAAATATTAAAAAATAAAAACCGGAAACTAATGTTGTCTATTATTCCAAATTATGAGTCTCAAATCTCCACGTACTTTTCTTTTTTTGGTACAACAAATCTTCCAACTAAATAAAATTGGTTAGTTGGTCATTATTTTCATCCATCGGCATATTCCAATGTATGTGTGTGATATCAATAAACTTTTGACTAGTTTTAGTTGTATAGAAAATGATGGTTATAATCCTCTATCTACTTAGGCATGTATATACCTATCATTGGCCAATTATATTGAAGCAATTAGATTGGTTGTTCTTGTCAATACCATATATTCTTCTACAATGTCCCTTTGGGTTTAATTAGGCTCCAAGCAGGACAATTAATGTTTTCCCAACACACAGGCGTCGCAGTCATAGTAAGGGTTTGTGTGCATTGAGGCTGATGCGTTTTTGGATCTACTTAAATTTAGTGTCCTCTAGCGTCAAGTGCAATTTCTTCACGCTTATATAAAGACTTCTCTCTCAATATAAAAATTTGGCATTTTTATAATTTTTTAAAACAATTAGAGTTTGGGTTAGTAACTGTAGTACAAATGTCATATAGAATACTATACCAATTTTTCGATAAACTAAAATCGATTATCATTACCCTATCAAAATATTTGGCATATTGAAAATTTTGGAATGCCGATCTTTGTTGTTTGGTATGGTTTGTTAATACTAATACCTATTTCGCTGTTGGGTTTTTCATTTGGGCCCAAAACTGAAAAGCAAATTCAAAGCAATTTTTGAAGTCCAAAACATACAATTTTCAAATTTTTAGCCTTGAGATCGATGCTTCACTCTAGTATACCACTATAGCTATTAGTCTATGACCTAACAAGATTCAATATAGATTCATAATACACAATTTCACACACACGTATATCAAGCAATGCTACACTTACATGTATATCGAGCAATACTATCTTCTATTCTTACTAGGTGTATTAAATGGGTTATACTTCACAAAATAAAACAAATCTCCAACCAATTTATTGCACCCAGTAAGAATAGGTGATAAGATTTGTAAATAAAAAAACATTTTCCGTACCAACATACCAACCAAATCAAAGTCAAATTTACAAACCAAATGCAAAGCATAAATTAAGTTACATACCAAATACAAATTATAAAAACTAAATAAAAGTCAAAATTTCTAACCAAATGGATTTTTCTAATTACATATACACAATATAAATTTGTAATATTAATTAATTAAATTTATATCATACTAGTATGGTACGGTATACCGATGATAGTGAAATTCGTTATTGAATCTGTATTAAACACCGTTGAATCTGTATTAAACACCGTTAACTCGGTAGGATTACCGTACCATTACCAATTTGTACCAATTTTTGGTACAAAATTGATATGGTACACTTGGTAATTAATTAGTATGGTACGGTATAATGGTATAAAATACCACCCTTAAAAATAGTTGTATCCAATTATAGCTGTTTTTCATGTGATAAAAAACGCGTAAGGTTCAGAGTTACAAATAGTTTGAATTCCCCAAAAAAGGTCATAAATAATGCTCTCTTTTTTTTTTTTGGGGGGGGGGGGGGGGGGGGTTTAAAACAATTATATCCAACTATAATTATTTCTTGTGTTAAAAAAATGTCGCAAGGTTAAGAGTTGTAAGATAACGAATCTAAAAGGATTTAGATATACCTTAGACAGAAAAATCTCGAATATACAAAAAGGAACATTGATCGGCTTGTTAGTTACGAGCCTTCAATGTACGTCACTTCTTATTGTGCTCCTGGATCTCAGTGACGGCCTTGGGTTGGCTACTGGAGTTGCCCCTTGTTCTCCATATCACAAATCATAGGGTTCTTAGGTAAAAACCTTAAAGAGATAATGAGAGTCTATGTATTTTAGAGATGGAACCTAAGAAGAATAGATTAAACCCTAGAGTTCCTATCATATACTATTTATATAGGGATTCTCTAGGGTTAATAAATTATCTTAACCTGGTTGGACCGACACTAAATGGGCGGACCTATTGCATTCATGTTAAGCCTATGCAATATATTAACATCTCCTACACGGCCACTAGGGTGGCACAATCTTGTCTTCTCAAAAATTTCTTAATTGCTCTACTCTGATAAGAAATGGAACGTGCGACCAAACGAGAAAGAACACATAATTTTAGGATTGTATTTGCTAAAGTATCACCAAATAAGCAAAAACAAGTAATTCAAAAAATTCTGAAAATACCTAGACAATCCAACTACACCGGAATTAACACTTTTAATCCTTCATAAAAAGCAATGCATTACCCCTTATTATGTGATGCATTCATGACCCTTTATCTGAGACGAACACAATTTGGTTGCTGGCTAGCTAACGAATAACAAAAAATGGTGTATTATCAAATAATCTTTCCTAAGTCCTTATATCAATCTATTTAGGCTAAATTGTTTTCCTAGACACGCCCCTTAGGCCATATCAGCCCTCGCCCTAGGTAAGTGTGCTAAAGTAGTGATCTCAGAGCATCCTTTTCGTGATATAGTCGTAGGTCACATACTCAAATAGGCATAAGAAAATGATCACATAAGATCCAAATGGCTCACATAGCAATGAAGCAAGGATTTATTCATTGCTCCCACTATTGGTCGGCTATATTACATATAGTATGAAATATATGCTATGGTGTCATCCCACATAAATGGGTCATGTCACAGTGCATTCAAAATACAAAAGAACACCATACGAATCTGAGTCTAGTAGCTAATCAAGCACTTAACCATAGTTTTCAGCCCAATTGCGCGCTTTCGCAACGCTTGCCTAAGAATCTAACGTACATTTGGCTAGTCCAAGCTTCACAGAGTCGTAAAGACACTCCATGGTCGACCTTTGATATAAGATCTCATTTTAGCATACTCTAAGGCAACATATAGAATTTTAATGTTTAAATGTATACCATGATTGTAATACCCGTATCTCATTTCCTGTGTAAATTTTTCTTGGCATTCGATTAAACTTAAATAGCCACTTTGGATAGTGAATTCTTGATTTGAATTCTTTTTGGATGATGTAAAACCTTTAGCATGTCAAATTAGGCATACAAAGTTTGTAAGATCAATCATTTCGTTATTCGGGAGGCCCGAATCGAAATCGAGGCATAAATCGCAAGTTTTGATATTACGCGATTTTTAAATTTTTGATCAACTTTGTAAGGACATAACCTTTTCATTAGATGTCCAAATGAGTCCCCGTTGGTGCCCAAAGTTCGGTATCGTTCCCCTCTACAACTTTCGTGTTTGGCCCGGAATGAGATTCCAGGATTTCGACGGTCCGGAAAGCCAAATATCAGTTGATTTTAGTGTAGTGGTTCCAAGATCGATCTTGGCCTTTCCAAGATCGATCTTGGGCTATGCTGGGAGGAAAAATATTTGGCAGAGAGCTCCCAAGATCGATCTTGGACCCCCAAGATCGATCTTGGTGCCCTAGAGTCGAATTTTGACGAGTTTTGACCCGATATTTCTCCCATTTAACCCCATTTCTTCTACCACTTTGACTCATATGCCTCCCTTATGGTCTAAGGGTTCTAGAGAGAGGAAAATGAGGGATCTTAGAGTGTTCTTGTCAAATCTACTTCATGGTTCAAGATTAAAGCCTTGAATCAACACTTTCTCCACTATTCATCATCTCCTACCCTCATTCCTCTCATTTGAGCATCAAATGAGCAAAGGTTTGTGGTGGTTCTGGAGTGTAGCTTCAAGGATTCAATACAAGATTCCAATATTGTACTTCTAGCATCTTAGAGGTGGGGACACTATTACTAAATCTAATTTCTTAAAAGTTTATTGTTGTATTATCATTTTCCCCAAAATTATACAAACCCTAGGTGGGATTAAGCTTACAATTGGGCAAAGAGTTACAAAACTTTGATTAGCTTACTATTAATGCTTGATATCACTTGATTTCACTATATTTCAAGCATGTATGTATCAATTTACCATGTTTTGCCCAAAACCCACCAAGATGGAGATAAAGCTTATAAATTTCTACATGAACTATGGGTATACTTATCTTGGTGGAATGATTGGTGATTTTATCATACTTGTACATGGAGATGATGGAAACATATGTATAAGTTGCTTTAAAACTTAATGATTGTGTTGGTTATCTATGATTTTGGTATATATATATACATGTGTATTGTTGTTTATGACATTACCTCCTGTGGCACAATTATCTACATAAGGTGTGTATAGCATGGTTGTAGCCTTGCTTATGATTATTGGGTTGGAGCCCATATGTGCGGTTGGAGCCGCTTTATTATCTTACGGGTTGGAGCCCGAGTACTGGTACTATATGAGGGTTGGAGCCCTCTTGATATTATAAGGGTTGTAGCCCTTCGGTTGCCTTCGAGATGAGTATACCTAATGTAGGATAATTCGTGCCTTATATGACCAACACATTATATTTTTGTATTATGTTTAAACTTGTATTTTCGTATACAGCAATTTAATTGTATAGTTCCCACTGAGCCCGAGTGGCTTACCCCATTATTATTATTTTTTTATAGGTACTTCAACAGGTACTAAGGGACGGGGACGAGGGAAGGACGTATCATCCTAGATTTGCCTCTGATATTGATGAGAGTTTCTTGTGAAGGAGAAGCTTATTTTAACTTTTGAGTCGGCATGTATTCTGTATTTCCTTTATAATTCCTTATTGTATAATTATTAAACCTTATTACACCAATTAGTGATTTATATGTATGATAGTAAACCAAGCTATGTATGGACATCTTTAATTGATGTATGTTTATTTTCTCTGTTATGTTGGATTAATTATTCAAGGTTTTAATATTTTATTCACTTTTTGCTGTTGTTAGTGACGGCAACCCGTGATTGCCCACTTCTAAAGGTAGATGTCTTCATATGGAAATTAGGGCGTCACAAGTTGGTATCAGAGGCATAGGTTTTCTTTTCATTCGCCGAAGAGTGGGTATGCGAGGGTTCCTTCCTTTTAGTTCCACGTATACGTGTATGTCATGATTGTTGGGATGTTTGGAATGAGTAGAACAATAGTAAGCACAGGTGACTGCTGGGTTATATCATAGTTAACCGCCAGCGAACAGATAACTATCCTATAAATCATCAGTCTACTGTCGCTAACTAGAGTTGTAACTTAGTGACCGAGTTCCCAGATTACGTATTCCTCCCCTTATCATCATATCCTTCGATTGCTTCAATTTGTTTTTGGGTTATTTGTTGTGCTGAACACTTCTTTTGTTTCCATATATCATGCCACCTTAGAAGGGGAATGCTAAGCGCACTGTCCACCTTGATGATATCCAAGGTGGTGATGGTTATGAGGCAAATCCTACTGATCCTCAAGGTGGTAACCCCGAAGGGGGAGATAACACTGAACTTGTCTTTTCCATGAGCAAAATGATGAAGGAATTCTTGGGAAGCCTTTTGGGAATCCTCAAAAATAATCATGGAAAAGCTGGAAGTTATTAAAACTCCAAAGAAAATGCGAGCTAAGTTCGCAGCCATAAAACTCACCGGGATTGCTCATCGTTGGTGGCGAACCCAGAATATGACAGAGGAAATCACTAGGTGGTCAAAATTCAAGGAGGCCTTCAAAGCCCAATTTGTTTCCGATGCGTTTCGACGGGCAAGGAGGGATGAACTCCGTACCCTTACACAGGGGGACAAGTCAGTCGAGGAGTATCGACAAAGGTTTGAAGAGTTGTGTGTCTATATGGACAACCCCACAGACCGCGAGAAAAAGGAAATGTTTTTCTTGGGATTGAAGGATGACTATCGCCATAAAATGGGATTTTACAACTCTCCTACTTACAAGGATGTGGTCGAAGCAGCGTTAAGACAAGATAGCCAATATGTACAACCTTTTCGTCATTCTTTTTCTAGCAATACGGGAAAGAAGAGAGGAAATGATGGCAATCGAAGAGGGAAGTGGGATAAGAGTAAGAAGTTCCGATCAAGTTCAGAGTCTTCTGGGGGAAAATATACGAGTAGTGGCGGTAGCACTGGTAGTTCATTTGGGGTTTGTTTTAACTGCGGTGAGGCCGGGCATTATGCTAGGAGGTGCCCTCAAAACCCAGATTCAACGCAAAGTGGCCAGAGTGGCTATGGAAGTGGTGGTAGGGGTCGAGGAAATGGCAGGGGTAGAAGTCGATCAGGCGGCCGATATTCTCAAAGCGTGAATGAAGGACAAAGTCAAACTCAGAGCAGGAGCCAATACCAATCAAACTATCTTCCCCAACAGTAATAGTCAAGTTACCACCAAACCCACCACAGGGCCAAGGATCCCAAGGAGGCCGCATATTCACACTTACCCCCATACCGGATCAAGAGGACCACACTGTCATGGAAGGTAGTCTCGTTCTTTTCACTACTGGAGTTAAAGTTTTATTCGATACTGGTGCATCCCATTCCTTCATTTCATCTGCATGTGCATCTAGTTTGGGGTTAAAAACTAGGAGCTTAGGTCAAAGAGTTACGATTGGGACTCCATTGGGAGGTGGCATTGTTCTTAGTAGATATTGTACTGCAATTATCACCCTTCACTGTGATTGTTATATGGAAGATAATTTTTTCATCATGGACATGGCTCCATATGAACTCATTCTTGGAATGGATTGGTTGACCAAATAGAAGGGCATAATTGATTGCTACGCTAAGAAAATTTTCATCACCCAACCGTGGGGAGAAACAGTCGTTTTCTTCGGAGAAAGGTACAATTTATGTCCAATCACATATGCTACAAAGAAGGAACAAAGGGACTATATGGGGTGGCTTGCCAGTATTGTAGGTGATGAAGCACCTCTGTTAACGCCCCTTAATATCCCTATTATCAACGAATTTGTGGACGTCTTCCCCAAGGACTTACCTGGGTTACCCCCACACCGGGAAGTAGAATTCTCGATAGATCTTGTACCCGAAGCTTCTCCAATTTTAATTGCACCCTACCGGTTGGCACCGACCGAGCTAAAGGAGCTTAAGGCTCAATTAGAAGATTTATTGTCCAAAGAATTTATTCGTCCTAGTTCATCATCGTGGGGAGCACCTGTTCTCTTTGCCAAGAAGGCTGACGGATCTTTGCGACTCTGCATTGATTATCGCCAACTGAATAGGATGACAATCAAAAATAAGTATTCTCTTCCTCGTATAGACAACCTATTTGATCAATTGCGTGGGGCTCATTTCTTTTCAAAAATTGACCTTCGATCAGGGTACCATCAGTTAAGAGTTCGTGATGAGGACATTCCTAAGACTGCTTTCCGCACCCGTTACGGGCACTTTGAGTTCTTGGTGATGCCATTTGGGTTAACCAATGCTCCTGCAGCATTTATGGACTTAATGCACCATATTTTTCGTCCTTACCTTGATCATTTCGTCGTGGTCTTTGTTGATGACATCTTGATCTATTCCCGTTCTGAAGCCGAACATGTGAATCACCTCCGTATAGCCTTGCAGTTACTCAGAAATCATCAGCTATATGCAAAATTTTCCAAGTGTAGTTTTTGGAAGGAAGAAGTGAAATTCTTAGGCCATGTAGTGACTCGTGGGGGAATATCTATTAATCCAGCTAAAATCGAAGCCGTATTAAATTGGAATCGGCCAACTAATTTGACGGAGATTCGTAGTTTTCTGGGGTTAGCCGGCTATTACTGAAGGTTTATTCAGGATTTTTCCCGAAAAGCTGTTCCACTTACTCACCTTACACAAAAAGGTGTACCCTTTATTTGGGATGACCGTTGTGAAGAGGCATTCAACGAGCTAAAGCATCGTCTCACCACCGCTCCTGTCCTGGCCTTACCGGAGAGAGGTATGGGATACGTTATCTATTGTGACGCTTCTCGTCTTGGTTTGGGTTGTGTCCTTATGCAACTTGACCATGTTATTGCTTATGCTTCCCGTCAATTAAAGACTCACGAGAAGAACTACCCTACTCATGACCTCGAATTAGCCGCAGTGGTATTTGCGTTAAAGATTTGGAGGCACTATCTCTACGGAGAAAGATTTAAAGTATTCTCGGACCATAAAAGTCTTAAGTATATTTTTACACAAAGGGACCTGAATCAAAGGCAACGTCGTTAGGTAGAATATCTCGAGGATTATGACTTTACACTTTAGTATCACCCGGGTAAAGCAAATGTAGTTGCAGATGCACTTAGTCGAAAATCGCAAGGATCAATCTTTGCATTAAGATGTCGTGAGTGGAGGCTTTTGGAAGAACTCCAGCGGTATAATCTAATTGTGCGTCGTCAAGAGAATTTCGTTTTCTTATCAAATCTTGTGGCAAGACCAGCGATGTTAAGCCATGTAATTGAGAGCCAAGGATATGACCCTCACCTTAATGAATGCTGTACTAAAATCTTAGCGGGGGAATCGATTGAGAATATCACTCTAGGTGCTGATGGTGGAATTAGATCTATGGGTAAGCTAATGGTTCCACAGTCTAATGTTGAGCTTAAGCAGGCAGTTTTGACTGAAGCTCATAATTCCGAATTTTCCATACATCCTGGTAGCACCAAGATGTACCGAGATTTAAAACGTACTTATTGGTGGCCAGGTATGAAGCGAGATGTGGCCTTATTTGTCTCACGCTGCCTATCATGTCAAAGGATTAAGATAGAACATCAAAGGCCTGCAGGGCAAATTCAACCCCTTCAAATTCCCGAATGGAAGTGGGAAAATATTACGATGGATTTCTTGATGGGTTTGCCCAGAACACAACGTAAAAACAATGTAGTTTGGGTGATTGTTGACCGCCTCACAAAATCAGCGCATTTCTTGCCAATCCGAGAGAACGACTCACTTGAGAAGCTAGCGAAACTATATATTAGTGAGATAGTTAAACTTCACGGGATACCAGTGTCTATTATTTCTGATCGTGATCCTCATTTCACTTCACGTTTTTGGGAAGCCCTTCAACGAGCCATGGGCACGAAATTAACTTTTAGTACTGCTTTCCACCCTCAGACTGATGGGCAATCGAAAAGAACAATTCAGATTCTTGAGAATATGCTTAGAGCTTGTGTTCTAGACTTCCGGGGAAATTGGGATGACTTTTTGCCGCTTGCTGAGTTCGTCTATAATAATAGCTTTCAAGCTAGTATAGGCATGGCTCCGTATGAAGCCTTATACGGTAGACCATGTAGGTCACCCATATGTTGGGTCGAGGCCGGTGAAGCATCCGTGTTAGGACCACAGTTAGTGCAAGACACTACTGAAAAGATAAAGTTGATTAAGCAACGCTTGGCAACAGCCCAAAGTCGTCAAAAGAGTTACGTGGATAAAAGACGGCGACCCTTACAATTCGAAGTGGGTGACTACGTGTTCCTTAAAGTGAAACCTCGTCATGGTATCATCAGTTTTGGGAACAAGGGTAAGCTTGCCCCTAGATATATTGGTCCGTATGAGATTATTCAGCGTGTGGGATCTATTTCCTATCGCTTGGCCTTACCCTCATCACTTCAGCGTATTCATAACGTGTTTCATGTGTCCATGTTACGAAAGTATGTGCCGAATCCATCTCATGTCATTCCAACTGAGGAGCTTGAGGTTAACGATGATGTTTCTTATGAGACACGGCCGATAGCCGTGGTTGACCGTAAAGAGCAAGTCCTCCGAAATCGCATAATTCCATTACTCAAGGTAATTTGGCTTCATCATGATGTAGGAGAAGCCACGTGGGAGCTTGAGTCAGAAATTCAAGCCAAGAATCCGCATTTGCTCCAATGAGGTACTTCTGAACCTTTCTATTTATATTTCGAGGATGAAATATTTTAAGGACGGGAGATTGTAATACCTGTATCTCATTTCCTGTGTAAATTTTTCTTGGCATTCGGTTAAACTTAAATAGCCACTTTGGATAGTGAATTCTCGATTTGAATTCTTTTTGGATGATGTAAAACCCTTAGCATGTCAAAGTAGGCATACGAAGTTTGTAAGATCAATCTTTTCGTTATTCGGGAGGCCCGAATCGAAATTGAGGTATAAAGCGCAAGTTTTGATATTACGCGATTTCTAAATTTTTGATCAACTTTGTAAGGACTTAACTATTTCGTTAGATGTCCAAATGAGTCCCGATTGGTTCCCAAAGTTCCGTATCGTTCCCCTCTACAACTTTCGTGTTTGGCCCGGAATGAGATTCCAGCATTTCGAGGGTCCGGGAAGCCAAATATCAGTTGATTTTAGTGCAGTGGTTCCAAGATCGATCTTGGGCTATCCTGGGAGGAAACTTTTTTGCCAGAGAGCTCCAAAGATCGAACTTGGTGCCCTAGAGTCAAATTTTGACGAGTTTTGACCCGATTTTTCTCCCATTTAACCTCATTTCTTCTACCACTTCGACTCATATGCCTCCCTTGTGGTCTAAGGGTTCTAGAGAGAGGGAAATGAGGGATCTTAGAGTGTTCTTGTCAAATCTACTTCATGGTTCAAGATTAAAGCCTTGAATCAACACTTTCTCCACTATTCATCATCTCCTACCCTCATTCCTCTCATTTGAGCATCAAAGGAGCAAAGGTTTGTGGTGGTTCTGGAGTGTAGCTTCAAGGATTCAATACAAGCTTCCAATATTGTGCTTCTAGCATCTTAGAGGTGGGGACACTATTACTAAATCTAATTTCTTAAAAGTTTATTGTTGTATTATCATTTTCCCCAAAATTATACAAACCCTAGGTGGGGTTAAGCTTATAATTGGGCAAAGAGTTACAAAACTTTGATTAGCTTACTATTAATGCTTGATATCACTTGATTTCACTATATTTCAAGCATGTATGTATCAATTTACCATGTTTTGCCCAAAACCCACCAAGATGGAGATAAAGCTTATAAATTTCTACATGAACTATGGGTATACTTATCTTGGTGGAATGATTGGTGATTTTATCATACTTGTACATGGAGATGATGGAAACATATGTATAAGTTGCTTTAAAACTTAATGATTGTGTTGGTTATCTATGATTTTGGTATATATATATACATGTGTATTGTTGTTTATGACATTACCTCCTGTGGCACAATTATCTACATAAGGTGTGTATAGCATGGTTGTAGCCTTGCTTATGATTATTAGGTTGGAGCCCATATGTGCGGTTGGAGCCGCTTTATTATCTTACGGGTTGGAGCCCGAGTACCGGTACTAGATGAGGGTTGGAGCCCTCTTGATATTATAAGGGTTGTAGCCCTTCGGTTGCCTTCGAGATGACTATACCTAATGTAGGATAATTGGTGCCTTATATGACCAACACATTATATTTCTGTATTATGTTTAAACTTGTATTTTCGTATACAACAATTTAATTGTATAGTTCCCACTGAGCCCGAGTGGCTTACCCCATTATTATTTTTTTTTATAGGTACTTCAACAGGTACTAAGGGACGGGGACGGGGACGAGGGAAGGACGTATCATCCTAGATTTGCCTCTGATATTGATGAGAGTTTCTTGTGAAGGAGAACCTTGTTTTAACTTTTGTGTCGGCATGTATTATGTATTTCCTTTAGAATTCCTTATTGTATAATTATTAAACCTTATTACACCAATTAGTGATTTAAATGTATGATAGTAAACCAAGCTATGTATGGACATCTTTAATTGATGTATGGTTATTTTCTATGTTATGTTAGATTAATTATTCAAGGTTTTAATATTTTATTAACTTTTTGCTGTTGTTAGTGACGGCAACCCGTGATTGCCCACTTCTAAAGGTAGATGCCTTCATATGGAAATTAGGGCGTCAAAATGATTGCCCTTCACTCACAAAAATTATAAATGTCTTAGCTCATTGTCAAAGCACTACATACATGGATGTCTCATTTTATACAGCATCTAAGCACTAAGGCAAATCGCCTATGTGAGTGGGGGTTGATTCCTGCTGGTGACATATATAAGATGTGTACTTAATAATAATAATTTAAACACAATAAATGAAAATTATTTTATTTCATAATAATAATGTCAGAAATAAATGAGGTTTTATTACGTATCAAATCCTACAAAGTTTCATACTCCTAATATGAGACCAAAAAACATCTCGACCTATAGGTTTGGTCAATGGATTAGTTACTATACTTCCTGTAGAGATATGTTTTAAAACACCTCCCTTGCATAACTATATCTCAAATGTAGTAACATTTGATCTCTATGTTGTTAGACTTCCCATGATATTTGGGATCCTTAGCATAAGTTAAAGCTACACTAAAAAAAAAGCATAAGCTAAACCTATCTCGCTGTCACTATAAACAACTACAACATCCCCAATATGATATGCAAGATTCCTGCCACATAAAAAAATTCTTAGCCAAATAACTTCCTAAACTATTGCAGAACATGCCGCATATTTTGCTTCCCTTATGGACAAAATAACACATGTTTATTTCTTGCTACTCTAAGTAACAGCTCCACCTTAAAGTATGAAAGCATAGCGCAAAGTGGACTTTGGTTCATCTTTATCACTGGCCATATCATCGATATACCCTTTCAGCCTTAAGTCCCCACTATAATAACATAGGATGAGGTCAGCAGTCCCACATAAGTATCAGAAAATCCTCTTAATTGATCTCTAATGAGTTTTCCCAAGATTACTTTGATAATGACTAACCATGCCAATCGCATAGCAGATGTTCGGACAAGTACACAACATAGCGTACATTAGACTTGCTATTGCAGTTGCATATGGTTCATTGGACATTTAAATCCTTTCTTTTTCAGTTTTAGGACAACCATCTAGAGTTAAGGTGTATCATTTTTCCATTGGGCTGTCAATCGGTTTGGAGTTATGCACGCAGAATCATTTTAAAATCTTATTTATGTAAGTCTCTTGAGACAAATGACGAAATCTCTTGAATCGATCTCTCACAATTTTTAACTCCCAGCACATAATTTCCTTCTCCCATGTCCTTCATTTCAAAAATGGAGAAGAACCATTATTTAGTGGTGACAGTGGAACTTATGTTATTTTCAGCTAATAATATGTCGTCAACATATAATGAAAATATAACAATATTTTTCCTAAATTGTTTAAGATACACACAATGGTCTTCTTTAATCATCTGAAAAGAAATATAGGTTAATTATTGCCGATTGAAATCGAAAATACTAATACCTTGACAATTGTTCTAGACGATGTATAGAACGTTTAAGATGACCAACTTTGTGCTCATGTCCTTTTGACTCGAAGCCAATTAGTTTATTTATATATATATATATATCTATTTGTCTAGTTCTCCGTTGAGAAATGCAGTCTTAACATCCATTTGAAAAAATTCAAAGTCCAAATGTGCAACAATAGTTACAATTAAGCGAATTGAGGCCATTCTCACCATAGGAGAAAATGTGTCCTCATAGTCTATTCCTTCTCTTTGGGTGAAGCCTTTCGCCATTGAACTATCATATTTACATTTGACTTTCGGGACCCATTTATTTTCAATAGTCTTGCGGCCAGGAAGAAGGTCAACTAACTCTCAGACATTGTTCTTAGCCATGGAGTCCATTTCCTCCTACACTCATTCTTAGCTTTAAAGGTAGCTACTTATGCAAAAGAAGTAGACTTATCCTCATATAGTGCAACACAAAAAAAAACACCCCATTCAGTCTCCAAATCAAAATGACGATGTGGAATATTTCCTTGATTACTACGATGAACCAAAGACTATTGTGATTTTAGGTTGTACCCTAGGTACACTTCCATCTTCACTAGGTGCACTCCTACTAGGTGGCACACTAGTAGTTCTAATCTTCTACAATGATTACAAGATAAGAAACTAATTCCCCACACTCGCTAGAAGATGGTAGGACGTTTCCCTAACTTTCTAACTCATAGAGAATAAGATTTTGTTTAGCTTGGCTTATATTAGGAAAATCATTTTCCATGAAATTTATATCATGCAATTTTATTTCTATCATTCCTCCATTAAGATGTTTACCATACATAACATAGCCTTTTGAGCTCTCTTGATATCTTATAAATATATTCTTATTGGCTCATGGGCCAAGCTTTTCATGTCTATGAGATGTACAATGAATATAACTAGCTAAATCCTAAGGAGCCAATGCTCCAAATTGGGCTTTCTGCCTTTCCAAAGTTCTTATGGTGTTAATGGAACTGACTGTAAGGGCACACAATTTAGTATGTAGGCAGCAACCAAAAGTGTGTCTCCCAGAACAATATCAGAAGGTTTGCCCATGCCATAATTAATCTAGTCATATCTAGAAGTGTTATATTCCTTCTTTCAGTAACACCAATTTGTTGCGGAGTGTAGGGAATAATGAGTTGTCTTCGTATCCCCTTTTCTTCACACAATAATCTAAACTGATTAGATATATATTCACGACCTCTGTCCATTAGAAGAGTTTTAAGGCTTTTAGATAATTGATTCTCAACCTCAATTAAATAGTGCTTGAAACAGTCCAAGACTCCATAACGGTGAGCAATCAGATAGAAATGTCCATATCACGGATGATCATCTATGAAAGTTAAAAAATAAGAGTTGTCATGAAGTGCCTTAATGCTCATAGGTCCATATATGTCAAGTGAACTAGCTCTAGTGGCTCACTAGCTCTGCGAGCCTTACCAAAAAGTTTCCTACATGCTTTGCCCGCCAAACAAGGCTCACATATAGGCAAATCAACTTTGTCGAGTCGGCCTTAAAAGCCTTATCTAGTTAATCGTGTCATTATGTCCTTTTCTCTATGTCCTAGTCTAGCATACCAAGTAATTGAATCATCATTTGCATTAACAATATATGATAACGATGATGAATATGAAAAAAATAAATCATTTAAATCCAGTTCAAATAAATTTTTTAAAATGGACCCATGTCCGATCAAAATACCATCAAAAGTAATATCCAATCACTATTACCAAAAGTAAAACAATATTTCTTAGTAGAAAATGCTAAAACTGGAAGTAGATTATGCGTAATTGTAGGCACATAGAGCACATCACAAAGAAGTAAATTCTCCCACTATATAGCTAAAGTTGGTACAAGCTAACTCCTACTGCATCTTCATGAGTACCATTATTCATGTACACACTCTAAGTACCGCTGGAACTCTATGATAATTTACAAAACCTTCTCATTCTCCAGTAATATATTTGGTTGCTCCTGTATCCATAACCCAATCAGGAAGAAATTGAGCAACTAATATGTATGAACATACATAAGTATGAAGAGGATACGATGTGTAATACCCCGTACTTTAAATTATTTTAAATTGAATTATATTATCTTATTTATACTCATTTGAATGATCATTTGGTGATTCGGGTGGTCCGAATCAATTTCGGTTGGTAAATAGGAAGTTTTAGTCCTTTGCGGTTCGTTAATTCTAGCTAACTTTAAGTTATCGTAATTTCTTCGTTACTTATCCGAATAAGATTTCGTTTGCAATGTATTTAGTATTTGTACCATTCTACAACTTTCGTGTTTTGGTCGAAGTCCAATTCACATTCCTCATGGGTCAAAACAGGGAGCAAAGTAGGCCCATTGCAAAATTCTGGTTATTCGATAGTGCTTCGGCAGAGCGCTTTCTTCGGTGAATTTTTAGGAAAAATCTATCCATAATTTGGGAAAACTTCCTCTTAGTAAGTTGTATATAGTTGAATTACTTTTTTGTGGACATAAAGATCACCTCAATCGGAGTTCGGAGCGAAAAGTTATGGCTAAAACAAACATAGTGCGCCAAAACTCCAATGTTATAGCACGGACCGGTATTCGATATGTGGCATACCGGTCCGCCAGTTAACTATTCCCACCGACTTAAGCTCGTTTTTAAGCCATTTTTATACCTTTTTCACCCCAACTTCGTGCCAAACATTTCCACACTCTAGAGAGTTCTAGAGGGTTCTAGAGAGAGAAAGGAAGGGATTTTTATGCATCTATCCATCCAAATCAAAGAATCAAAGCTCCAAATCATCCAAACCCATATCTAAGGTACTATTCATCATCTTTTACCTTGATTTTCTACTATAAAAGCTTAAGCATGAACTTTGGCTACTTGGGTTGGGTTTATACATCATTGATTCTGGGATTTTGCTATGCTAGGAATGTGTTGACGCGAGAGCTTGAGTATTTTACCGAACGGGGCTTCGGTTTCCACTTTCTTCCTTCTTTTGGTCTATAAACTTAAGGTAGGGGTTATATCTTCTCTAAGCTTGATAATATGGTTTTATTTCAACAAGAAATGGATTATTATACATATACATGATATATAAACTGCATATCTCTTGTTATTAATTATACATGGATGATTTTATACATGTATGTTAGTATGTTGATCATGTTAGTTGATATTCATGAATCATGCACCATTGAGCTATGGTTTCATGATATGAAGCAAGATATGCCAAATAAACTCGATTCTCACATAGTATGTGATATCTATGGGATGTCCCTCGGGTGTATATGAGTTAAGTTGATATGATTGAACTAATAAATGATTTTAGTATGCACTAAGGGACAAGTATGATGTTGATGTGGTATGGCATATGTTGTTTCTAGCTTGCATTTAGAGCATGTTGTGCACGTTTGCATCATTATTGTGTCAACCCGGCATTTTGATGATCTCGCAGCTAGTTCGGAGCCTCCTTATGGAATTTGTTGTGAAAATTATCTCTTAGGAGAACTATATCTCGTATCTATGTTGTAGATGGTTATCTATGCTCTTGAGGCATTCTTGAACATGTGATTATCTCTCTTCGGAAGTTCTTCATTCTTATGGAGACATATTCTTGGCTATGTTATATGGTCGGATGTTACCCACAATGATCAGTATCTATGTTTGGGCTTTCCGTCGGTGAAGGAGAATAATTGTGGTTAATGCTTGCTGGTATGGAAAATAGGCAGGGCATGGTGCCCTTGGGTTGAAAAGCCCTAAACCTCCGGGGGGCCAGCAAGTAGTCGGCTGTCTAAGGTCAGTGGTGAGCAGTCCAAAAATCTAGACAACGGCAAGGCACTAATGGTCTGGTTTATATGAAAATGATTTGTGTGTTGATATTGTGGACTGTGCTCCAATTATGGATTATTTGTGGGTATTCACCCGAGACGGAGAGGCCATGTTATGATTTTGATGGGGGCAGTTGAGCCCATGTTATGATCTCCATTTTGTGTCTCTTGAGGGTGGTCAGGCCCATGTTATGAATGTTCACGTATTGATTTTCTAGCGGGGCGGTCAACCACATGGCTATTGTTACAGTTATGATTCAGTCCAGTTATATCTCCTGATACGGACCGGCTATGGTCTTGGGCAGGCAAACTCATATCATTTTCTATCTCGGCTCATTCATATTCTGGTTATTCGACGTAATGGTTGACACAAAGGGAGGTAACTTGCATATGCATGACTATGCATTATTTATGTGTGAAATCATGTTAGTTAATTGAACTGATGGGTAAGGAGTAGATTATCATCAAATTGCATTATTTCATGGATCGATTGGTGAAGTATAAACTATTATCGAAATTAATGATTATGCTTTTCAAACATGTTGTCCCATATATTCTCCCCTACTGAGCTGTGAGCTCACCCCGTTTTATAAAATAATACAGGTACATAGGGGACGTGTAACAATAACAAGAGGGCGGGTTTGGGATCGATATAGAAAGCTCTGATACGGATTCATTTTTGTTGGATATATGTTATCTCGGGAAGCCACGGCTAGCCCGAAGTATGGTATATTATCTTAACTTTACTTAGTTGGTTTGTATAATGTTGAACTTACTTAATTGGCTTTTTGTAACGGCTGTAGGCATGTATGCATGTCTATGTACCGCACTATCATCACCAGTATGATTACGAAGTTGTTGTTTGCCATGCATGATATTACTGTTTGGATTTCTTTATGCATTTACATATATAGCCATTTTAGTCAATCTAAGATGGGTTAGTAGCACTCCAGGTCTTGATTACGGGTGTTATCCTGTAGATTAAGGCGGGGGTGTTACACAATGGCAAGGGTACCATTTCCGACTCAGTGCAATCACGAGCAAAGTGAGTCTTTTTCCCGCAGTTGTAGCATTTTACTTTAGACATGTCCTTTTTTTCTCCACCCTTGCCTCTTTGGCTGGTTATCTTCTTTTTGAGGCTACATGCCCTACCCTGTTTATTCAACTTTACTTTTCTTACAGTCCTAGACCTAATTGCACGGAGCTTGTCACTTCGAGCTATAAGTGCAGCAAAACTATGGTTTTCCACATGGCAATCCGCTTTTGGCTCAACATGATGAGAAACATTAGAAAAATTCTTAATGTTATCATTATGTGTCAAAATCTGCCTCATGTGCACCCATGAGTCGAGCAGGGATTGGATAATGCACTGAACTTGTTGATTGTCTGTTAAAACATGACCATAATCTTTAAGCTAATGAATCATGTTAGACATCTCTCGAAGATATATGTTTAATCATCATTTGCTTAGGGTTTTTCCAATAAGTTTCGAACTTCAAGACAAGGTCCCGAAGCTAGTCCCACATGGCTTTTGTCGATGTGAACTGCCCACAATCGCCCATCAGATTGTTGTGCATGTAGCTCAACAATATATAACATGCATTACGATTCTTTTTAAGGAATGCCTAATAAGTCTCTTGCTCATGGTGATGTGCAGTTGTGTTCCCTTCTCCATGTTGGGCTATTAGAGCATTGACGATATCAACAAATTCATGTTGATTTAAAATACTTCGCATCCTTTTATGCCATATTTTATAGTTATGTTAGTTAAGTTTCACTTCTTTAATCGTGGGGGCGACAATGCTGTAACCATCACTACATTTACGTTACGCAAGAGTTTCATATTATTAATTATAACATTTTTATTAGTGTATCTTAAAATTAACACAAACATTATCTTTATTTAAACAATAAGATCGAAAGTTTGCTAAACTCGCAATCATCACTTGATAATGTAAATTTAGATTCTACTTTATTATTAATTTCAAGAAAAACTCTTTATTAGTAAGAACAAATCTACCTAACAGCATAAGAAAATAATAATAATAATAATAATAATAATAATAATAATAATAATAATAATAATAATAATAATAATAATAATAAGGGGATCCAATAAATGGAAAAGTGATAAATAACTCCTCCCTTACACGTGTACCAACCAACAAAAAAAATGTTACTATAAAGGATGCCACCGTTACATTTAATACATGTAGTACCTTACGTCCACAATATGATCTTCCATATATAGCGAATAAAAAAGTTAATTGATTATCTTCATTAATTCCAAATAACATTAATGATATCCATTCAAATATGGGTAATGGAATGAAGATATACCACTTTCCATTCTATTGAAACTAGCCCACATGCATATAATCATACGGAAGAGTAACAAAATCATTGGGCTTATCACTTACATATGTGTTAGTCATTTAAAATGAAAAATAATTGAGACAAATTTTGAAAATTTTTGTAATACGAAAAATTGGTCACTATGATATTTTGGAAACTCTGGATATATATTTATATGTGTGAAAATATTTATCATCCTTTATTGTTAATTTCTTAGCTTATTTATATAAAATAATTGCTAGAAATTAAATTATATTTTGAAAATTTTTAGAAAATTTATATGTTGATTTTGGACATATTTTAAAATTTTGGGCATTGTTTGATCAATGAAATACTTTCGTAAATATTTATCTCATATTTTATGATTTTTTTTTTCATTTTTGAGCAGTTTGTGTGCATAAAAATTGTGAAAATTTTGTATAAAAATTCCAATATTTATGAACGGATTATAATTAGTGGAAATTAGTTGGTATATTAAAATAAATAATGTGTTATTTTATACATGCTAACGTATAATTATTCTGTATAATTATTTGTTAAATTCATTGCACGACTTTTGTAATTTGTAGGAATCAATATTCTAGAATTTTGTTTTATAAGTTGCATGTTATATATTTATGTCACGGCCCAATTTTTTCGGGACGCAATAGAGAAAATTTTAAAAAATAAAATAATTTTGAGTGAAAAAATAAATAAATTTTTTAATTTAATTATCGAAATTCAATTTACTAGAATAAAAATGATTTTACAATAATTACCAGATACGTAAAAAAATATAGGCCAGATGATCTACATGTCCCACTCTGGAGTACAAAAAAAATAATGATATCAATGTTCTCTAGATTAAATTGAATGATAAAAATTTCACAGTTCCAAGTACCGCGCTCAATCAATATAAATCCTACAAAATAATCTAGTGGGGGGGTGGGGGGTTAAGCACGAAATCCAGTAGGATCCTAGATAATACATAAGCTCTAATCAATTTCATCTAGACAAACGAAAATAAATGGTGTACAAGATGAGATATAGAGAAACAAATTCTTTTCCATTGATGAAAGTAAAATTACAAAGGAGGGACTTCAAGGTCCAACTAAAATAAATGGTGTACAAGATGAGATATAAAGAGACAACTTATCTTCGAGATCCAACTGATTACATATTCAATTAAAGGATAAAATAAAATGAGCCCCAAAAAGTTTAATGATAAACGCATAATATTGTCATGTTTAAGCTTTTTCTCGGAGTCGCTTGACGCGTTTGTTGCTTCAATTCTGCCTAATTATCCGCTTATCTTGAGATTAGTACCTTAGCAAGTTTTGTATCTAACATGGCCCAAGTTGGTGTATATTTTGAAGTATTACATGTATTTGTAGTATTGGAATACAATGGCATTGCATGAAGTGATCAAGAGCAAGCCTAGATAGCTTGCAAAAGTGCTGAGTGAGAAGTTCCATGCCCATGATCGATCATGGGCAAAGCCATGATCGATCATGGCTACCAAAATTTCTGGCAGTGTACTCCCATGATCGATCATGGGCATAACCATGATCGATCATGGCCTGGCGAGTACACCAACTACCTGCTCCTTTTAGCCTTATTTTGGGGATTAATGTTCCTAGATATTTTCCCTTGTTTTGTTAATTAATTAAAGGACACCTTTAGCTATTGTTGGAGTCTAGGGGATCAAGGTAGAGAGGATAAGCTAGCTTTTACACACTTACAAGTTCTAGAGAGAAGGGAGAGCTTTTGAGTATTGTTCTTCATTTTCCTTTGTAAGTGTTTTAATTTGTAAGAATGATTTATTCTTCTATAATATTTGTTCTTTCATTTATTATGGAGTAGTCTATTACTAACGTTACGGAGGTGAATCGTGATATAATTTTCGGTGATTAATGGCTCAATCCATGTTTAAAGTTTGATAAATATTTGTGAATCCTTTTCTTCATCATATCTCCCATTATTTCAAGCTTTCTAGGTATTTTCATATTAAGTTAAGACTTTATATGCCTTGTATATTTAGTTCTTGGTTGTTAATGAACATACAACATATTTATATGGCTCTAGAAAGCTTGTAGTCTCTTTCCCCCATTCATGGAGTTTTTGTTCTCTTTGTAGAAATTATGAATAGTTCATAAAACTCCATAAATGGATTATGAATTTGTTTAGCTTATCTTTGATTCATTTATTGATATATTGAGTGCTTCTTACACTAAATGGGATACTTAATCTCTTTATTTTCTACCATAAGTGATAAATGATGAGATGACAAATTTATCCCATAAACTTCATTCCGTTTCATTGTTAGGATTCACTTTCTAATTTTCAGTCTTTAAATCATGAGATTACATACACTTGCTTTATGTTAAATCTTTTTACGATGAGTTTGTCATATCTATCTCGGATTAGCTTCATCGGGAATGGGTTGCCTTGCTTCACACCCGTAGCTAAGAGGTAGGAATGATAACCTTGTTTTTGGTGGAATCTCGTTTATCTCTTTCTTGATATAGCTTCAATCCGGGAATGAGTCGCCTAGCATCGCACCCTTTGCTATTGAGAGATACACCAACATTTCCCATATCTCGAGAAACCTTGTGTTGAAATCTTTGTATGAGCTAGTGATCACCGTCTCTTAAATCGTAACTAATCTCCACCTACCTTAGTGTTTTCTTATTAATTTTCAAACCGTTTTACATCTTCGTTGTGTCACAACAAATCTAACTTACAAAATCTGAAAACCATTTAATCCGTAATCCATTTCATTCCTTTTCGACTATCCCTGTGGTTCGACACTCGGACTTCCGAGACTATATTACAAATTGACGTGCCTGCACTTGGGCTATCGCAAAGCGCATTAATTCAGCGGCGTAAAGTTTTTGGCGCCGTTGCCGGGGGATAAAGCAAAAGGCGGATTCCGGGTTTTGTATAAACCCACTCTTTGTAAGTATCTCTCCATTTAATTAATTTATTTTTCTCTCTTATTCTTGTTTGATTTTGTAGAGTTCTGTGGAGCCACTCGAACAAGTTTTTCCAAGCCTATACAAGGGCAATTGTTCGTGGACATTCGAATAAGCCATCCCCATTCACCAAGAATGGCAAATCAAGGCCGAGCCGCGGATCATAAGAGCGATAATGAGGGGGAAGGGGCCAACAATATTCCTCCGGTAAGGACAATGACGGGCTATCTTCAACCGCCTTGGCCAACTTCCAATTCGTGCATTGTACTTCCCACCGGCCAAGCCGGTGCGTTCTCTTTCAAACCGGGTTTACTCCAACATATCCCATCTTTTCATGGTATGGAGTCTGAAAACCCATACTTGCATCTGAAAGACTTTGAAGAAGTCTGCTCCACATTTTATGAGGCAAATATAGATAAGGATGTCATGCGATTAAAACTCTTTCCTTTCTCTCTAAAAGACAAAGGAAAAATTTGGCTAAATGCTCAAAGACCGCAATCAATTTGGTCTTGGCAAGAGCTTCAAGCGGAGTTTTTAAAAAAATTATTTCTCGTTCATAAAACCAATGCTTTAAGAAGGGTGATATCCAATTTTTCGCCAAAAGAAAATGAAAGTTTTTATAAGTGTTGGGAAAGATACAAGAAACTTTTAAACGCATGCCCTCACCATGGTCACGAAACTTGGAGCCTTGTTAGTTTTCTATGAATCTCTCACCCCTGATATGCGTACGTTTGTTGAGACCATGTGTAATGGTCAATTCTTAAGTAAGAATCCTGATGAGGCTTTACTATATTTTGATGAATTAGCGGAAGGTGCCCAAAATTGGAACACCTATACCGAGGAACCCAAAGCCAAAACTCAAAGAAGGGGTGGGTTGTACCAAGTATCCAACGAGGATGACATGGGAGCGAGATTGTTCCAATTGTCTAAGAAAGTAGAGGCAATGGAAGCAAGTAAGCTTAGAGAGGTCAATGTAGTATCCTCGAGTCAGTTATGTGTCATTTGTGAAAACTCAAGACACACTATCGAGGATTGCCCTACCATTCCCGCTTTCCGGGAAGTCCTCAAAAATTCCGCCCAAGTCAATGCTTTGCATCAGTACAACCAAAATTGGAACCAAAATGACCCTTATTCTCAAAGATACAACGAGGGATGGAAGAATCACCCTAATTTTGGTTGGGGGGGGGGGAATCAAGGTCAGAACCACAATCAATATCATCAAAACCAAAGGCAACAACAACCTCAAAACCCTTTTGTTCCACCTCAGAATCAAAATCCCAACCAAAACTTGGAAGCTTTGTTGAGATCATTTGTGGACAAAACAGATCGTGATGTGGGTGAGTTAAAAAACCAAATGTCTAAACTCACCACTGCCCTAGCTACCCAAGAGAAGGGAAAATTTCCTTCCCAACCTTTAGTTAATCCTAGAGGCCAAGTTCAAGTCATAAAGGGAGGGGAGTCTAGCACCAAGTTAGAAGAGCTCAAATCTATCACAATCCTAAGGAGTGGGAATGAGGTGGACAAAACTATTGTTCCTAAAACCCCCAAGGTGGCGGACATAGTTGAGCCTACGAATGTTGAGAAGGTTTTGAGTGAAGAAAAGAAGAGAGAGGAAGAGAAACAAGGAAAGGAGGATCTAGAAAAAATCAAAAATGGGATCAAAGTCCCATTTTCGGAGAGATTGAACTAACCATCTAAATCTAACACCAAGATTTTGGATGTCTTTAAGCAAGTGAAAATCAACATTCCATTGCTTGACACGGTCAAGCAAATACCTTCGTATGCTAAGTTCCTCAAGGACTTATGTACTACTAAACGAAGGTTGAATGTCAAGAAAAAGGCCTTTATGGCAGAGCAAGTGAGCTCCATCATGCAAGGCACGAGAGCCCCCAAGTTCAAAGATCCCGGTTGTCCCACAATTTCATGTGTCATAGGAAATTGTAGGATAAAAAATGCGTTGTTAGATTTGGGAGCAAGTGAGAATGTGCTCCCATATTCGGTATATCAACAATTGGGGTTGGGTGAGTTAAAACCCACGAGGGTTACTATTCAATTAGCGGACCAATTGTGACGGCCCGAAATCCCGTTTAGAGGATTTCACCTCCGGGACCCGGTTAGCCACGGAGTCGTACGCGATGACGGGTGATCAGGTGTAAAACTTAGAATTTTATACCACAAACATGTTCAAGTAATAAAATTATTTTAAAAGAAATTCTGGCATGTGGAGTTTATTTATAAAGCAATACCAAAACCTGTTAGAATTTACATACGATACGTATTCAATAAATACTCCACATTTAAGGAAAATCATTTATACAAAGCCTCCAATGAGGTCCCAATCTCAATAAGCTTTATATCAAAATACAACACTATAATACATAAATATTTATTAACTAAACAACTAGTACATAAGTTGTTTCATAACGACTTGGGTGATCAGAGTCCGTCAGAGCTATCTAGACTTCATAAGCATACCATCCCCGGAATACCTGCAAAACCTGGTTTGGAAAATGGGAGTGAGCCAAACGGGCTCAGTGGGAACTATAAGGGTTGTATAAGAAAATAGGTTGGAAATCATGCATGCAATGCCATGTATAATATAATGAAAGTAGATCTAGTTTATAAGCTGTTTCTCTATAATAAACCATCTCTGGGTAGAAAGAGGTATATACGAATGTAAACACATATATGTATATAATACATTTAAGAAGCAGCCAATGCACGGAAAACCTTTTATATAATGTATGTATGATGTCCCCAACCCAAAGTACGAGAAAAGCAATGTAAGTATACATATACTTCATCGTACAGTATATGCCACAACACCGTGACTAGATCTATCACATCAACCACATATCATACTCACGTTTAGGATTTTCATAAATCTACTGAGCACAGAGATAGTCGGCAACTTGGTTTCTTCTGCCCAAGGCAGGGACCACCTACCAGGTCCACTTAGACGCTACCTCACGCAGCCACACAGGCATACGCTACCTCACGCTGCCATAAAGGCGCACGCTACAATAACACTCATGTAGCCACCAAGGCTATACGCTACCGGTAATCACCATCTATCTAGTACGAACAGTGTGGCCATCCGATAATCAATACCAAATAATCATAAATACATCAAATCAATGAAATCATAAGAATATAGGATCCAACATGTACAGATATGTAAATACATATATTCCACTTATATTCGTAAAACTTGTAAATGTGTATATATCCATAGTGTAAAACATGTAGTGGTATTGTTGAGATTGAACAAGATTCGCCAAGTCCGTCAGTTAAGAAAGGAAACCATAAAATCATCAGTTTGGGAGGTTTTATAACTTTCATCAATTTGGCCCCAAGCCAAGTCTAATATAATCAAACACTGTATACGAGTTCCCAATTAGCCTCCCAGTATGATTTAAAGACTTTATTTACTTAAAACATATATATGTATTTGACCAGCATACTTACGGACTGGCTAGGTAAATAGAAAATCTCATAAATATGGTCTATAACTTAAAACGTAGTAACAATACCACCAATATATGTAACTTTGTCCAAAATATAGTTTAAATCCCATATATGACATCATACATAAGCGTATCAAAGCTTAGCGTATATACTCATATGCGTACTTGAAGGTTATATACCAAACTTTATCATAAATCATTTAAAATTGGGGCTTTTTGTATAAAATCGTTATTGGTATCTTATATGACGCAAATCTATCAAAAATATCCAAAGAAATTAACCCAAGCCCCATGCATACGCAACTTTGAGTAGAAAACCTAGGTTTAGTTTGATTTGGTGTAAATATGTTGTAATAACTTGAAAAGAGGTTTAAATACTATTGTTCCCACCTTAGGAAGGTCAATCCCTCGAAGTATTGCGGAAGAATCGAGCCGGAACCGCACATATGCGAAAACCCCCAAATTGTAGCTATAAACCTTAGAAATGGTGAACCAAAGGAGGGAGAGGATGAAGATGATGATGGAGGTGATGATGATGATGATGATTTGGTGGGGAATAATACACATAGATATATCTCTCAATTTCCCCTCAAATCCCTCCTCACTTATCTCTCTAAGGCTCTCCAATGGTGGGGTGAAATGAGGATGAAAGGAGTAGAAGAAATATATAAAAAACCTGTCCAGCACGATGGAGTCGACTCCCTACTGTTCATGGAGTCGACTCCCTAGGCCTGAAGGTGCCCCTTTCAGCTTTTGGTCAATAGCTCGATTTCGCATGCACTTTTGGGCCTCAAGGAGTTGGAATTGGGTCTCGGCCAAAACATGAAAGTTTTAGATGGAATTGAAATGAAGACGTGGCCAAAAACGGGTACTCATTTGGAGTTCGGATGAGGAAGTTATGGTTTTCCAAAGTGGGGCAAAAATCATCAATCGCGTAGGATCAAAACTTGTGATTTTCGAGCCGATTTCCGTCCGAACCATCCGAATCAACTTATGGTCATTATAATACACTTAAATATATTAATATGACTTGTTGGAAGTTTCCAAACCATACCAACCTTTACAGAACCCAATTTGGCTAACCGGAGCCAAATTCAGCCTTATACGCGATATGGGCCGCGATTTACGAGAGATGATTAAACCGGGTGTTACAATCTCCCCTCCTTAATAAATTTCGTCCTCGAAATTCCCGTGAGATAGCTATCATACCAATGTACAAGTGGTTCTGAATTCTACATAGCTACCCTTCCTTAAAAGAGAAGACTACAATAGCCAATGAAGAAAGATTCCAAACTCAAAGATCAGAACAGCAGGAATAATCTTATCAAATGATGGTGAAAAGAGACCGCATGACTAAAGTCATCCAAGTCATTCTCTTTGACAAGCCACAACCTCTATAAGAGTTTCCATGGAAGGAGATACTGACCAAACATGAGCGCTTTCCACTAGTCGATATACACAAACTAGGTAGTGGAAGTTAGAAATTTCTTTATGCACCCTCTTTCTCTCTTCTCACTTATCGAGGAATGCAACAATCTTGTTTTCACCAACCCAGTTTCTAATCACCAAATACTTCAACCCGATATAGGCACTGCACTCAATATCCACCTTTTAATGGCTTTAGAAGTTTCTAACTCAAGAAACTTGGCTGATCAGTTCAAAATATGGGGTGATTGAAGTTCCTTCTAGAGTTATCCTCAAACAGATCCTTAGGTGACACTAAGTTTCAGATATGGAAGGGTTTTCAGTGTCTCATTTCTCACGAAAAGGTACCATCTCCAAGGAATCAAAGAATGACTGAAGGATCCAAAATGAAGTGTCAGGTCTACTTTACGATATATCGATAGCCTGAATCCAATTTTTTTTATTTTTTTATACTCGGGAGAAAAGAGTATAAGCCAATTTCCCAAAAGTTAAATAAAAGCAATTCTCAATTCGGTTGTGATAACTATAGTGTTATCTAGCCCGTAGATACATAGCTCCACAAAAGTTTAGTGACACCGGACCAAAATCGTTACCGTTTTTATTATGGAAACCAAATTCCGTACCCTTTTTGAAATTTTGAGCTGGATTCTAATTCCACCCAATCAAAAGAAGAAGACGAGTAAAAATGCATGGATCGATTTCCAAAATGAATCATAATAACTCACATAATTTAGAGTTAAAATTCTTGAGAGGTCGTTTCAAAACACAAGTGGTAATTATACTAACGAATGCATTCCTTGTCCTGAATGTCTTCTCTTAGCCTAGACGAATTCCTAAACTAAGAATGAAGTTTCAGTGGACATCGAGTAAACTTTAGACTAAGAGAATAGGCTCACAGAGAGCTCGCTAAATTATAGAGAATGCTAGAAGTCCTCTCATCTGATTATATGATCTCGTGATCACTTCGTAACACACTAACATGAATCGACTGACATGGTATGAATACTACATATCCAACTGTAAGGATTTCCTCGTAATGCATCTGCCATGCATAGCATTTCCAATAAAACAAATTTATAGGATCTTTCCTTGTCTTCCCCCTTAACAGGCAATGGACATACATCTCCGGGAAATCTCTTGGGGAAACTACTATACACATGGTGAAAATAATAGACTCGCAGTATGTTGGCATGGTTTTAGGAGAGTTCATACTCCTCCAAGGATATAACTCATGCCCGATAGAATAATTCAGACTATTCTCCCCCGAGCCAGAACAAGCTTTAACACACCCAAATATATATATATAGTTATAAGATGGAAGGGAATAGCGGCAGAAATGAGGTCTACTTACCTCAATCGAGTGTCGTCTCCCCTCCTTAATGGGGTTTGCCCGTAATTGGATTCAATAAGGCTTGAATCTGGAGTAGTACTTCAAGTCCTATGCTTGGATCAAAAGTGGAATAGGAGGATTTCAAGTTTGAAATGCATACGTCATCATCATCTGAATTCTCAAAATGAAGTAGGAGAAATTCTTACTAGGATACTAATCCCGAACTTAAGGTATGATTTTCCGTTCCAAACTTCTCCTTGGGTGAAAACTTGCTTTACAATTAGCGTACACTTCACTATAGTAAGATATCCACATAGGAAGGTATGGACGATTTCTTGAAAGTGTTCATCTCGCCTAGGCTAACTCAACAAGGGTCAGGCAATGGTACACCTCGTGTCTTAGAGGTACTACACCTTTCTAGCATGAGGAGAGTTTAAATCCTTAATTCACTAAACCACAATTGATACAGCATCATGCAATTATTGAGTAATTCGAACCAATCTCCTCTATCGGGGTAAATGAAATCATAATCAACTTGAATGTGTACCCAAAACTCCACTTAAGAAATGAACAAGGAAAATGAAATAGAAGAGCATCAAGTTCTACTAAGGGTTCCATTCTTTTTCGCCACGAGATATAACCGTTAAACAAGCACTCTCCTTCAAGATTTACCAAGGGAGTTCACTTCTAGTCCCTTTACAAACCAAATTCTCAAAGTCCCAATGCAGTATACTTAACAAAGGTAAAAGGCTTACAAAAGAAATAGTCACCCTAGCCTCAATTCAACAAGTCCACAAGCTTTCGCTGCGTTACTCTGATAGGTCCCCCTAATGAAAATGGAAAAGAATTGTGCTACAGACGAATTCATTATGGGTTCCTTTTCGCGAAGGAAGGATATGATCGCAGCTAATAAAGGTGAGATGCCTTGTAGATACCGTTTGAAAAATTATCCCCCATCACATTAGGAAACAAGGCATAATATAGATACACTGGATATAAGGATCATTGAATGGTTCTCATTCCCAATTGAACTCTCGTGACTAACAAAATGAGAATTCGATTCCAAAATAAGCATATTCAATGCCTTTCTTGAGGCAGGAATACTTGTAACCTGCCATTCTCAAAAGAAACTACATATAAAGTATGTCTCACCACAATCACTATACCTTTTTATTCCAAAGAATAGAACAACTCAAGCACACACGAGGCATCGGCATCCATAAGAGAGTCTAGCCATTCATTCACATCGGATCTCGCCTAATGAGATGGGACATATACATATGCACAACCAAAATCGATCATTCTCATTTATCCTATATCGGTTCTCGAGAAAATTGTCTCATCATCCCACAGTAAAGTAGTCATCCCACAAAGGAGGTCACTCAGACAAGATGATTTCTTGAACAATATAAAAGTTTACTCTTATGAAAGTAGTCAATCTGAATATAATCCACAGATTCCCTATCTTGTAACTGAACTTACAGGTTCAAATGCGGCTGTACAGATATAGAGGAACGATAATTCACGTACTAGGTTTACCCCTCAAGAAAATCGAAAAAGAAACAACGGGGTAAACACTGGGAATAAGACTTTAGCAGCCACTCCCCTACGAGTAAGCCACGTTCTAACCTCAGTCAGCAGTAGTGGACTGGTAGTTTATCAGATAGTCAACCGTTGGCCGGCGGATGACTATAACATAATCCAACAGTTGCCTTTTGCTCACTTAGTGGCAGAACTAATCCTGAACACAATTCTCATGTAAAACATGTGATATAGGAGCCAATGGAAGAATAATTTACAAAAGAGGCCAAAAGAATAAATAAAGAACTTCGTGAATGGATGTAGCCAAGACAAGCCACATCTCCTTTCACAATTCTCCCATTTTCCAAATATCCTAACGGTAAAATCCAATCGCACGAGAGTGCATCGATCATTCGAGGAATACTATAACCACTCGCACCTCTAATCTCGGATCTACCCATGGATTCCCCCAAGGAAAACATCAAACCTATAGCTCTGATACCAACATGTGACGCCCTGAAATCCCGTTTAGAGGATTTCACCTCCGGGACCCGGTTAGCCACGGAGTCGTACGCGATGACGGGTGATCAGGTGTAAAACTTAGAATTTTATACCACAAACATGTTCAAGTAATAAAATTATTTTAAAAGAAATTCTGGCATGTGGAGTTTATTTATAAAGCAATACCAAAACCTGTTAGAATTTACATACAATACGTATTCAATAGATACTCCACATTTAAGGAAAATCATTTATACAAAGCCTCCAATGAGGTCCCAATCTCAATAAGCTTTATATCAAAATAAAACACTATAATACATAAATATTTATTAACTAAACAACTAGTACATAAGTCGTTTCATAACGACTTGGGTGATCAGAGTCCGTCAGAGCTATCTAGACTTCATAAGCATACCATCCCCGGGAATACCTGCAAAACCTGGTTTGGAAAATGGGAGTGAGCCAAACGGGCTCAGTGGGAACTATAAGGGTTGTATAAGAGAAAATAGGTTGGAAATCATGCATGCAATGCCATGTATAATATAATGAAAGTAGATCTAGTTTATAAGCTGCTTCTCTATAATAAACCATCTCTGGGTAGAAAGAGGTATATACGAATGTAAACACATATATGTATATAATACATTTAAGAAGCAGCCAATGCACGAAAAACCTTTTATATAATGTATGTATGATGTCCCCAACCCAAAGTACGAGAAAAGCAATGTAAGTATACATATACGTCATCGTACAGTATATGCCACAACACCGTGACTAGATCTATCACATCAATCACATATCATACTCACGTCTAGGATTTTCATAAATCTACTGTGCACAGAGATAGCCGGCAACTCGGTTTTTTCTTCCCAAGGCAGGGACCACCTACCAGGTCCACCTAGACGCTACCTCACGCAGCCACACAGGCATACGCTACCTCACGCCGCCATAAAGGCGCACGCTACAATAACACTCATGTAGCCACCAAGGCTATACGCTACCGGTAATCACCATATATCTAGTACGAACGGTGTGGCCATCCGATAATCAATACCAAATAATCATAAATACATCAAATCAATGAAATCATAAGAATATAGGATCCAACATGTACATATATGTAAATACATATATTCCACGTATATTCGTAAAACTTGTATATGTGTACATATCCATAGTGTCAAACATGTAGTGGTATTGTTGAGATTGAACAAGATTCGCCAAGTCCGTCAGTTAAGAAAGGAAACCATAAAATCATCAGTTTGGGAGGTTTCATAACTTTCATCAATTTGGCCCCAAGCCAAGTCTAATATAATCAAACACTGTATACGAGTTCCCAATTAGCCTCCCAGTATGATTTAAAGACTTTATTTGCTCAAAACATATATATGTATTTGACCAGCATACTTACGGACTGGCTAGGTAAGTAGAAAATCTCATAAATATGGTCTATAACTTAAAACGTAGTAACAATACCACCAATATATGTAACTTTGTCCAAAATATAGTTTAAATCCCATATATGACATCATACATAAGCGTATCAAAGCTTAGCGTATATACTCATATGCGTACTTGAAGGTTATATACCAAACTTTATCATAAATCATTTAAAATTGGAGCTTTTTGTATAAAATCGTTATTGGTATCATATATGAAGCAAATCTATCAAAAATATCCAAAGAAATTAACCCAAGCCCCATGCATATGCAACTTTGAGTAGAAAACCTAGGTTTAGTTTGATTTGGTGTAAATATGTTGTAATAACTTGAAAAGAGGTTTAAATACTATTGTTCCCACCTTAGGAGGGTCAATCCCTCGAAGTATTGCGGAAGAATCGAGCCGGAACCGCACATATGCGAAAACCCCCAAATTGTAGCTATAAACCCTAGAAATGGTGAACCAAAGGAGGGAGAGGATGAAGATGATGATGGAGGTGATGATAATGATGATGATTTGGTGGGGAATAATACACATAGATATATCTCTCAATTTCCCCTCAAATCCCTCCTCACTTCTCTCTCTAAGGCTCTCCAATGATGGGGTGAAATGAGGATGAAAGGAGAAGAAGAAATATATAAAAAACCTGTCCAGCACGATGGAGTCGACTCCCTACTGTTCATGGAGTCGACTCCCTAGGCCTGAAGGTGCCCCTTTCAGCTTTTGGTCAATAGCCCGACTTCGTATGCACTTTTGGGCCTCAAGGAGTTGGAATTGGGTCTCGGAAAAAACATGAAAGTTGTAGAGGGAATTGAAATGAAGACGTGGCCAAAAACGGGGACTTATTTTCAGTTCGGATGAGGAAGTTATGGTCTTCCAAAGTTGGGCAAAAATCATCAATCGCGTAGGATTGAAACTTGTGATTTTCGAGCCGATTTCCATCCGAACCACCCGAAACAACTTATGGTCATTATAATACACTTAAATATATTAATATGACTTTTTGGAAGTTTCCAAACCATACCAACCTTTACAGAACCCAATTTGGCTACCCGGAGCCAAATTCAGCTTTATACGCGATATGGGCCGCGATTTACGAGAGATGATTAAACCGGGTGTTACACCGATCCGTTAAAATCCCAAGAGGGATAGTCGAGGATGTACTTGTCAAAGTCGACAAGTTTTATTTTTCGGTTGATTTCACCATCCTCGACATGCAACCAGTGTCGAATCCTGCTAACAAGATTTCGGTCATCCTTGGCTGACCATTTCTTGCGACGTCCAATGCCATTATCAATTGCATGAATGGAATCGTTAAGTTAACTTTTGGTAACATGACTCTAGACCTTAACATGTTCTCTTTAAATAATCAAAAAGATGATTGTGATGAAGAAAGTGAGCACGTTAACATGATAGAATCTTTGGTCCAAGACGACTTTGTTGTTACTTTAGAATCGGATTTTACGGAAGGTTTTCTAACCACTTTCGAGAAACCCGAGGAATGTATGAAAGTGTTTTCTTTGTTGAATAAACAGGTTAATTCATCCAATGATCAAGAAGAAAACACACCCACGTCCACTAAGAAGCTTGAAGGAAAAATCGAGCTAAAGCCATTACCGAGCAATTTAAAGCATGCCTTTTTAGGAACTTTTCAAGCTCGTTATCTAAATGGATTTAGAAAAGCCAAAGTGGATTCCTCCACTTTTCACCAATCTCTTCACATTGAGGACAATGTCTTCTTCAAGTTAGGGGGTATGCGTATTCCAACACGCTTTTCATTTTTTGTTTGGTTGGCTTTCCTATTTATGCTTGTAAAAATTCCATGGGATTAGAACTTTTGTTATAATTTTTTTTTGGGAAGTTTGAAAATTGATGATTGATTGAGTTTTTGTTCAAATGAAGACTATTGTTTCATTAGCTTTTGGCATGAATTCCTTGATTCATATAGGAATTTGAATGATAATCTAAATTGCCTTGCTCCACTTAGACTCATATCCCGTTATATTTTCTTGTTTCACATGATAGATTGCTTTGTTTGTTTCCAATTCGGTAATAACACTGAGATTTATGTTCATTGAGAGAAGAGGAATTTTTGTCCAAAAATGATGGAAGCTCTTTCGAAAAGATCCTCCAATGAGAGGACAAAAGCATAGCAGTTTGAAAACTTGGATGACTTTTATCCTAATATTGACTTAAAGCGTCACTTGACTAAATCCTAAGTTTCTTTGTCTAATATTAGGGAGGGTATAGGTTACCATATAGGAAAGGGTGAATAGCTTCCTTCAAGCTCCAATGAATGAGCAGTAATGAGAAAATTTGATAAGTGAGACCGCTGCCCCCCATAGAGATGAAAACCACCCTGATCTAATTTAGCATAATTTCCAAGTAAAAGATAAAGAAAGTGCTTATAATCGACAAACTTTGAGCTTTTATTTTTGAAAAAGTTCTATTTTCCTTCTCGAATGATTATAACTCTTTGTGTTTATATCGAATTGTTTGAATCGAAGTCTAGTATGTGAGCATTGGAGAATATGGGATTGTGTTTTAAAGGAGATAGTCGAATTAGATGATCATTCAAAAGTCTGTCATTTTGGAAAATTGATAGTAATGCCTCATGCTTTGCAAATTAAAACTTGAATCTTCATTCTCATCGTTCATCATGATCAAACTTCTAATGTTTGTAGGTATCATTTCTGAAAACCTTCACGAGATGTAACTCGTCTTCTTTGGGAACTTAGAAGTTAACAACTTTTTGTATAGCTTATTAATTTTTGTAATTATATACTTTTTGTCTTGCTAAGGGACTAGCAAGAGATAAGTTGAGGGGAGTTGATAAACGCATAATATTTTCATGTTTAAGCTCTTTCCTGGAGTCGCTTGACGCGTTTGCTGCTTTAATTCTGCTTAATTATCCGCTTATCTTGAGATTAGTGTCTTAGCAAGTTTTGTATCTAACATGGCCCAAGTTGGTGTATATTTTGTAGTATTCCATGTATTTGTAGGATTGGAATACAATGACATTGCATGAAGTGATCAAGAGCAAGCCTAGATAACTTGCAAAAGTGCCGAGTGAGAAGTTCCATGCCCATGATTGATCATGGGCAAAGCCATGATCGATCATGGCTTCAAAAATTTCTAGCAGTGTACTCCCATGATCGATCATGGGCATAACCATGATCGATCATGGCCTGGCGAGTACACCAACTACCTGCTCCTTTTAGTCTTATTTTGGGGATTAATGTTCCTAGATATTTTCCCTTGTTTTGTTAATTAATTAAAGGACACCTTTAGCTATTGTTGGAGTCTAGGGGATCAAGGTAAAGAGGATAAGATAGCTTTTACACACTTATAAGTTCTAGAGAGAAGGGAGAGCTTTTGAGTATTGTTCTTCATTTTCCTTTGTAAGTGTTTTAATTTGTAAGAGTGATTTATTCTTCTATAATATTTATTCTTTCATTTATTATGGAGTAGTCTATTACTAAGGTTACGGAGGTGAATCGCGATATAATTTTCGGTGATTAATGGCTCAATCCATGTTTAAAGTTTGATAAATATTTGTGAATCCTTTTCTTCATCATATCTTCCATTATTTCAAGCTTTCTAGGTATTTTCATATTAAGTTAAGACTTTATATGCCTTGTATATTTAGTTCTTGGTTGTTAATGAACATACAACATATTTATATGGCTCTAGAAAGCTTGTAGTCTCTTTCCCCCATTTATTGAGTTTTTGTCCTCTTTGTAGAAATTATGAATAGTTCATAAAACTCCATATAATTTATTTAGCTTATCTTTGATTCATTTATTTAGCTTATCTTTGATTCATTTATTGATATATTGAGTGCTTCTTACACTATATGTGATACTTAGACTCTTTATTTTCTACCATAAGTGATAAATGATGAGATGACAAATTTATCCCATAAACTTCACTCCGTTTCATTGTTAGGATTCACTTTCTAATTTTCATTCTTAAATCATGAGATTACATACACTTGCTTTATGTTAAATCTTTTTACGATGAGTTTGTCATATCTATCTCGGATTAGTTTCATCGGGAATGGGTTGCCTTGCTTCACACCCGTAGCTAAGAGGTAGGAATGATAACCTCGTTTTTGGTGAAATGTCATTTGTCTCTTTCTTAATATAGCTTCAATTCGGGAATAAGTTGCATAGCATCACACCCTTTTTCTAATGAGAGATACACCAACATTCCCCATATCTCGAGAAACCTTGTGTTGAAATCTTTGTATGAGCTAGTGATCACCGTCTCTTAAATCGCAACTAATCTCCACCTACCTTAGTGCTTTCTTATTAATTTTCTAACCGTTTTACATTTCCGTGGTTTCACAACAAATCCAACTTACAAAATCTGAAAACTATTTAATCCGTAATCCATTCCATTCCTTTTCGACAATCCCTGTGGTTCGACACTCGGACTTCCGAGACTATATTACAACTTGACGCGCCTGCACTTGGGCTATCGTAACGCGCATTTTTTACACGGCGTCATTTAAGACCAGAAGATGGGAACGATACCACCAAGTATTCATGAAAAAACAAGGGAGGGATCTTAATTATGAAGTTAACCCCCCGCACCGTTGTATGTTCTCCATAACCGAAGAAACACTAGGTGATAGATGGGCACGTGACTGTGATGCTAAAGGCAACCTGTCAACAAGCCCCAAAACATAAGAACTCCCTAGAAATCGCAAATCCACAAAAAGGCTTCAATCCAAGAAGAACTCAAGGATGACGAACAAAAGAGGGACGGGAGAGATAAACAGATGGAACAGTTCATGAACAGAAGATAGGAAACAAACCACCTGTTTTTCGGGTGGTAAATCCTTGATTCAAAAAAATACATGGGTAAACATGTATTTTCGATTGATCAAGCTTAGCTTTCTCATCACCTGACCGTCCTCTCACCCTAGCCTAACCGCCCACATAGTCGGTCCCGCTCTGCGGTCATAGCGGCTAGATGTTGCTCCAGGTCTCTAATGGTTTGGGTCAGATTTTCCAACCTCCGAACATCTTTTTCAACTCTTTCCACCCTCCAGAAAAGGTTATCAACTGCAATAGGAGTCACCGGAAGCCTATAAGCACTGTTAGCATCTGAAATATTATTCATATTAATGGTATTTAAAAAGAGATGAAAAAGATATAAACCTGATGGGATGGAATGGGTTACTTATAGGCATATAGCAGTGCAAGCTTTGGTTTTCGAGGTAAGTTATTAATTTTAAAACGACATGACTCTTTGGTAATCGTTCCCCGCCCATCCCGAGCTGCCACGTGGCTAAACCCCCCCCCCCCCCCCGCCCCCCGCCAATTAGTAACCTGGCGACTCGAGAAGATGATTATGCAAGATTACCCGTAGTAATTTACATACCCCCTATTGGTATCAGAGGTTGTAAGTATGTCCTCTCGTAAGTAGTCGTCTATAGATTTCTGAACCTTAGAGTTCAGTTTGGCAAAGTTTGTTCTTCATAAAGTGATCTTATTTTGTATGCTTGGTATTTATCTTTTGATTAATATGATAAATTTACTCTTCATTAGTATGCTTTATGTCTGCCACATTAAGATTGATGTTTTGATTAGTATGCTCTATGACTGCCACTCTTGTGGATCTCTCATATCAGAACACTAAACATCAATTCCGTGGATCTCTCACAACAGAAAAGCTGAAGTGAATTTATGCAAAAAACGAAGATAAATCTTCAAAAGTTTATTTTAATCTATGTGCTTCTAGTAGGGACCTTGAGCATTTGTGGACTGTTAAAGGCATGGTGCCGTGTGAAAGTCCTTTTGCTCGGTGATCTAGAAGGCTTTGGATAAAAATAACAGTTTTTGAAGGATGCCCCTCATGGTATTTCCTTAATGGATCCGTATGAATGACAATTTGATATCTCTTTGGAACAGAAGTCTATCTCTCACACAGTTATGTCTCAGTTTCTTAAACCTCCTGCTTCTCAGTCTCAACTTCTTAAGTCAAATTATACGTCTTATTCGTCTTTTTCTTCTAGTTGGTTTGATAGTGATAAAATCTCCTCTTTACACGAATTCTCTTATCTTCCTGAAAACCAAAAAATCCAAGAAACGGGTCTTCCAATGATTAATCCATATCATGTATTTGGCAAACCCTGTTCTCAAAAATTCATAACCAGTATCAAAAGTTTGCTACGGTCCAAATCCTCCAAACTACCGGTCAGAGAGTTTGTTAAGTCATCCACTTTCTCAGATATCACTGTTCCCTCTGGACAAAAGGAACACCTGTTCCCTTTGTACATCCCTAAAGACTTTCCTAGAATTGCTTTACAACAGGGATACACTCATCTCCATTTTGGAGCTGTTCGTATTGCTTTTACCTTTTATGGTCGAAAAGGTCTCTTAGTCATTGCTATGGTCGCCTTAGTTGATTCTTGTTTTGCGGATTATCAACAAGCATGCCTTGGCAATGCTTAAGTCATTTTAAATGCTGGTTCAGTGTTTATCACGATTATCCCCAATTTTAATATGCCTTTAACAGACCTTTTTCTGTTAGATGCTCTCAAGCTGCAGATCCAAGTTACTGGTGCTTGTATGGTTGAAGGCACAGCTGCCGCCACGGTCCATCATCAAATGATTTATAGATTGCAAGATCATGCATTTGATCTTTCTATTCCTAATTCATTTGAATATGAAGCTCTTTTTTTGGACGTAACCTCCAATAGTGCGCCTCATGTATCTTCCACTTCGAGACAACTTTCGAATGATGAATTGGTCAAGTTGCTCCCAGATAAATGGATCACCGCTTATGAACAACTTTATGTTCAAGAGAATCCAAGTTCTTTTTCTTCTACAGGTGTTGAAAATCTTTGCATGCCTGATAAGACTGTTGAAGTAAAATTTAACAGATCTAGTACTGTTCCCAGAAATCCAAGTCCTTTTGTTACCACCATAATGGCTTTTGAAGAAGTTCCTCAGTCACCTGATAATCCTATTCTGCAACAACCGCATATTCCTATTCTCTGGTTCAACAAAGATGGTACTCCATGTTATGAAGGCAAGAGTTCTACTGGTCATATCTGGTACGATATCTGTTGATGTGTTGATTGTGTACAACGTGAATATGATGATGAGGAAGATGATCGTCCTTCATGCAGAAAGAAACAATCCTCTCAAGAGAAACTTCGTCAGCGTTATGAAAATAATGACCGTTCTATTGGTTTACCTAGAGAACCTTCAGGCAAGTTTAACTACTATGTAATCTATGGTAGTTCGCCCATACAGACTTCCCCTGAAATTTCCACATGTTCACCAGCACCATCTCTCGATCAGCCATCACCAACAAAACCACCATTACCACCTTACTACCAAAAGGCCCTTAAAGCCCTTGCTAAAGAGAAACTTTCTCCTTTGCCACCACCACAAAGCCAGTCTCCAAATATGTCCTCAGAGGCAATCCCTTGCTGTATGTTCGAAAAGACAGGTTCAGATTATGATTCCCAGTTTTCACCTTTGGATGAATTTGAAAATATCCACCAAAATACCCGCCATCAGTGGAAAATCAGAAATCCAACTACTGTCACACCCACAGGTGAAACCCATCAGGTTAATGTTGATGAAACTGCTTTGAATCGGCAAGCAGAAAATGCTATTGCTCAAAATCGTGTTCTTCACAAGATTGCTGCTTCCTAAACTCACTTAGAATCCAGAATGGTTTATTTTGATACAATGGATGCTGCAATTGTTGATCTGAAGAATCAGATCCAAGTCCTTCATGTGCAACTGTTACATATCGCAACTTCTATCCATGATTTTGCCCAATCCTCAGAGTTAATGCTTCAAAAGCAACAAGAAAAGAAGTCATTGGAAAATCAATTAGCTTCTCTTTAAAAGTCTATGCTGCCTATGACTATAGCCACCCCATCTATGCTACTTGACACAACTCCTTGGAAAAAACCTGATCCACCTATATTGTTAAATCCATGGACTTATGCACAAAGTTATCATCAAGCCACTCCTGGGTATACCTCACAGACGCCGTTGCTAACTGATATTAATTCTCGAGACGTTTGGCCAGCTCACCCTGCTCCCAGAAGAGTTCTACCAAAAACCCTTCATCGATGGGCAACCCCTACAACTGAAAGTCTTAGCACTCCATTCCAAAGTCCTCCTCGAAATAAACAAAAAAGCCCCTTTGTTTATTCTAAGCCTAAACTGCACCAAATCCCAGATAAACCTCCTGGTCCTTTACGCATCAGTCAACCTTCCTAATCCTCATACATATCCTCCCAATCTCCACACTATACCCAACATACCATTGTTGCCTTTACCAAACCTCCCTCTGAAAGTTATTACTTTCAAATCCCAGAAAACGAACGTTCAAATCACATATCCTCTTTTTTGAAAAACCTTGCCCTGGATGGGCAACTAGTTCCACTTAGTGATGATCCTTTTGCTGTTCCTACAGATGATGAATTATGTACTGCTTTTGAAAACATTTACTCCGCCCAGGCTGTTCCGCCTAACCAGTCGCAACAAACTGGTAAATCCCAGCAACAGTAGACTCTTCCGAATCAACAGCAAAGTTAAACATCATATCAGGAAACCTTTGAAGATCCCATGGTTGAAGATCCTACAAATGATGTTGAAGAAGTTTCAGTCAAGGATTTTGTCCGAATTCCCCATCTAAATCATGAGAATCACTAAGTATTCACCTTTGAAAACACTCTTCCAGACAAGTGGCATGAGTTGATGATTTCCTAGAATGCATGGCTCCATTCAGACAAACAGTTTTATAAGCTTCCAATAGTTCTCCTTCGATTTATCACAAAATGGAAGGTCATCTTCGAGCCTGGTATGAAAGTCTTAGTGAATATCTTTAGATTCAACTTCAGATGAGTCCATCAGTTGATGCTTTCATTGCCATCATATATCCTCAGTTTCTAGGACATGTTGGTAGAGCTGCAGATATTGCCTGTGAAGAATTTGTGCAGATGAAGTGTTGTTCTTTGAAAAAGAAAAATCTGCAAAAGCATTACAATCGTATGTCTCAAAGATACTTCCAAAATGGTGGAATTAATAATGATAATATCCGCCAAATCTTTCTGAATTCTTTTCCAGAAACCCTGGTCACTGAAGTCAACAGATTGATGAAGCTCCAGAAGCTCAAGATTCACGATGTCACTATTGCTCAACTTTATGATTTTGTCAAATGATTATGTTGACAGTTTGTGCAATCAGAAGAAGTTCTTTGATGATATTGAAAAGGCTGGAAGAATGTTGAAAGAATCGTGCAACAAGGATAACTTCCAAATCAAATACAAGCAGAGCCCCTCTTCTTCTGACTGTAAGACAAAGAAGAAACACCATTTCAGACAAAGTTCTTTTCCCAAAAAGAAGAGCTTTTCCTCACTCCACAACTCCAAGAAATTTGTGAAGCCTTTCCAAAAGAAACACGAATGGAAGTATGTTAAGCGAAAGCCCTTCAGAGCAAAAAAGTCTGATACTTGTTTTGTCTGTCACAAACCAAGTAACTTTGCCAAAAACTGCTCGAATGCTTCAAAGAAAACTCAGTTTATGGGTTGTCTCCAAAAGATTGATCCAAGCATTAATGATTCAGATCTTGAATCAATTCTGTCCTTTGAAGATGAAGCAACAGCTCAAACAATCATGTCCGTGTCCTATATAGATTCAGAAGTCGAAAATGAAATGTCTATTGATGATGATGATGACACTGATGATGATGATGAAGAATCTCCTTTCCTTCTTCATAGTTTCGTGTAGATCAATGCAATTGTACCTACGATCCCCTCTCCTAATGCCAAAGTAAAGCTGGTTATCGAACCTTACGGTAACCCAATTCCGTTACTTACTTACTTTGACACTAGCGCCCAAAGAACATTATTGAAGACCTATTTACTCCCTTCAAGTCATTGGACCCCATGTTCTGTTCTCTTCAGAGCTGCTAATGGTAACATCTTTACTGTAATAAAATGCGGTAAAATGATTACTTTCCAGTTTTTCCCCGGTTTCTCAATAAAACACCAAGTATTTGACGCTGATGTTATAGATCGTGATTTGTTCCTTGGTTTTGATATCATCGGACAAATGAATGAGATATGTTGGTCCTTTGAAGGCTTGAGGTTCAAAAAGTATTTTTATCCCATATGAAATTCTTATCCAAATGCAAAGCTCCCTTGTGGAAGAACCCGCAATTCTTCATTTTGCTCCCTTTTAAGAAGAACGAGGATGTCAATCCTCCTCGTGCCACTCATTCTGGCATGAACCCTGAGCATTTGGCTCTAGCACTCAAGGAAATTCATACACTCCAACAGCAAGGCTTGATAGAAGAAACCTCCTCTCCTTGGGCATGTGAAGCATTTTATGTTAATAAAAGATCTGAACAAGTCCGAGGAAAACTCAGATTGGTAATCAATTACCAACCTCCCAACTATTTTTTGGCCAGTGATAAGTTCCCTTTGCCGTAGAAACATTCTCTATTTGGTCAACTCTCAAATGCAAAGATTTTCTCCAAATTTGACCTCAAAGTTGGTTTTTGGCAAATCGGCATCAAACCTGAAGATAGAGAAAAAATAGCATTTTGCATCCTTGATCATCATTTCCAATGGACGGTAATGCCCTTCGGTCTCAAAAATGCCTCAGCTATTTTCCAGAAGGCAATGGTCAGAATCTTTGAATCGTTGTTACCACACGTGTTGATCTATATTGATGATATCCTTCTTTTCTCCAAAGATGAAGAGTCTCACATCCAGTTACTCCAACAGTTCACCAAACTTGTTTTGGATTATGGTGTTATGTTATCAGAGAAAAAGATGGTTATCGGTACAAATGATATCGAATTCCTTGGAATGCGATTTTTTGATGGAAAATTCTAGTTATAGCCCCAAATCTCCAGAGATCTTTTGAAATTCCCTGATCGATTGACTTCTGTGCTCTAGGTCCAGTAATTTCTTGGACTTATAAACTATATGGCAAATTTCATTTCGAAAGTTGCTAGATTTACTTCCCCTCTGTCTGCTTTACTCAAGAAAGATCCACCTCCCTGGTCTACTACCTAGACCCAAAGCGTTCAGTACCTCAACAAATTAACTCAAAGTCTTCCTCCACTACAGATCCCTTCTAGTGGAAAACACATTCTTCAGACAGATGCGAGTAATGGATTTTGGGCTGCAATACTCCTTGAAGAAATAGATAAAAGAAGAAATTTTTGTGGATACAAAAGTGGAAAATTCAAGACAGGAGAATTCCATTACCACTCTACTTTCAAAGAAATTTTAGTAGTTAAACGTGGTATTAAGAAGTTCCAGTTTCATCTTATTGGTCATAATTTCCTTATTGAAATGGATATGAAAGCTTTTCCCAGAATGATCAATTTCAACAAGAAGATGATTCCAAACTCCTAGTTACTCAGATGGTCTCAATGGTTTGTTCAATGGTCATTTACTGTTGTGCATATCAAAGGAAAGAATAACGTGATAGATGATTTCTTTTCTAGACCTCCTCAGCGTCCGTCCCATATAATAACGTAATTCCTCATGTTTCACCTTTTGGCCCATATAATCCTATCCAGGATGTTCATCAAACTATTCTCTCCATATGACCTCTTACTTACCTTGGTGTCACTGACGTTTTTCCTACCCATCCAAGCACGTACGCCCCAAACAGAATGAATTCTAACTAAGCCTCCTCATCCACTTCAGTCCCAATCATTTCCTCAAACCCTCATCATTTCAATAGTAAGCCTATCCTCGAAGTCTATTCCATTCTCCCTATTGATGTTAATGAGAAAATTGGTAGTCACACCATTGTTCAGCGAAACAAGCAGATGGTCTATGAGTACCTTGCTCTTACCATTCAGAAGTATGGTATTGTGTTTCGTGGACTAAAGATGCATCCTGATTACCCATATTGTTCTCTTCTCCACATTCACAGACCATCTCGTGTTCCCAAACAAACCCTAGTATTGCTATGGTATCTTACGAAAGTCTATACTATCCTTTTCATCTTTGATGCCCCTGTTTTCTTAGCCTACCTCAGAATGGCAGAAACTGATGTTATCTACAACAGTGGAAGCTATGATATTGGTCACCCTGGATCCAAAAATCTCCTCAAGTTCCTTATTTGGTTCAAACCAATTGATAAATGGAAAATCGAGCTCCACACCCATCACCATCGCTATGTATTTATCATTTTTCATGGTCCTTAACGACGTACTACGTGTCTCCCATATCCAGATCCCCCTACAGCAGTCATTCAGCAGTGGTATTCGTATAATCTTGCAAAAGTCACCCGTGAACCATATAATTTGGATTATGTTTATTTTCTGAATTATATCTGCCACTTGAATAATGTTGATGTCAACCAGATCCCTGAACAGATTAAATACGGTCGTGATCCCTGCTATAATCCTGATGATTGTGTTAGCAATGAACTTATCAATTATTTGTTCAACTATGCCGAAGATCATTTTTAGCATACCGGTTCTTAAAGTTCAGACACTGATATGTTTGTTGGTAAAGATAGTAGTGACGATGATCTTATTCACAATGATCACTATGACAACCACTGGGATCCTAATTCCGGCAATGAAACTTATTAAAGCGGTTGAGTCACCTCAGTTGATATTGTTTTGTCGGCACAAGGCTCTCTTCGAGTTAACTCAAAGATTCCCCTAACTGAGTGATGTGATATAAAGTAAAAGTTAGGTGTATTATTTTGAGTCCTTTTCTTTCTTTTGCTTTATGTCTGTTTCAGTTTTATTTAAAGTAACTTTATGTAAAATAGCTTTGTGAAAAGTAGATTCCTTTTAGCTTTTGCTTTCGGCGATTGTAATCTTTGGTGTATATCTTTTGTAAAAGTTTGTCGGCCACCTATTTAGGCCATTGCTTTTCTTCTCCTATATATATGGAGTTCAGTTGTATTGTTTAAGCATTCTGGAGTGTGGTAAAGCATCGAGAGTTCAGAGTTGTAGTCAGGTTGATAAACTGCATGCTTATTGTAATTTCCCTATTCTCTTTAATCAAAGATGTTATTTTGTTAATATAATCCCTGTGTGAAGTTTGCTTTTGAAAGTTTGAGTTTTAATGTTTAAATATTTGTTGTAAATGTTCTGCTGATTGTGCAAGATTACCCGTAGTAATTTGCATACCCCCCCAATTGGTTATCATTTCCTTATTGAAATGGATATAAAAGCTTTTCCCAGAATGATCAATTTTAACAAAAAGATGATGATCGTATTAGCAATGAACTTATTATCAAGCCACTCCTGCGTATACCTCTCAGACGCCGTTGCCAAATTACTGGACCCAGTAATTATGGAATTGCCTTGTTTCAAATCTATATAAAACATCACATGTTTTGGTATACATTATTTCTACACCATTAGATAACTTTTATACACAAATCAAGACGTCACATCAAAGTTAAAATTGAAAGACCTATAAAAATTTAATATGATGTTGCTAGTCAATAGCCTCTATACAAGACAAGGCATGTTAATGGATCGGATTATTACCCGAATCTGATCCCAATCCGATCCGTTTAATCAGATATGGATTGAGATTTATGATCCGTATATCCAAATCCGATTCGAATAATAATCACTAGCCCCAGTAACGGATTTCTTGCCCCAGTAATCTAGTTTACGTGCTATATACATACAATAATTTTTCACACATGTGATTGAATTATTTTCACATCATAGCAACAGACGTGATTGAATTATTTTCACATATGGCCTTGAGCTTAATTTGTCAAAAACTTATTTTACAGAGATCACAATAAGAAAAAAAAATATGATTAAAAATTGTTTTAAAAATTAAAAAAAATGTCGATCCAATCCGATTTATATACTTTTATTTTTTCTAGCATAAAGATAAATTGAACCTAAGTTTGTCGATTTAGATTCATCACACGCTTCTCCTTTTTATCTTATTATTGGTTCTTATTTAATTTGCACGGGTATATCCTAGTTAATTTTGAAAAGACGTGATTTTTTTGTAAACATTACCCGCTCGTCCCGCTCGGCCACGTGGCAACCCCCCTTACCACTAATTAATAACATGACTACTCGAAATAAAGAATCGGAATTACTGGTAGATTATTAACACTAGTAATTCAAATTACTAGCCCCAGTAATAATGATTACTGGCCCCAGTAATCCTTCAGCTCATGTTTAAAATAGCTGAACATTTAAATTTTCAAATTCCATCAATTTGCCACAATGACCCAAACATAAGCATTCTTACAACATAGACAAACAAACATAAATGGCGTACAAGATGAGATATAGAGAAACAAATTCTTTTCCATTGATGAAAGTAAAATTACAAAGGAGGGACTTCGAGGTCCAACTGAAATAAATGGTGTACAAGATGAGATATAAAGAGACAACTTATCTTTGATGTCCAACTAATTATATATTCAATTAATGGATGAAATAAAACGAGCCCCAAAAAGTTTAAGACCAGAAGATGGGAAATATACTACCAAGTATTCATGAAAAAACAAGGGAGGGATATTAATTATGAAGATAACCCCCCACACTATTGTATGTTCTCCATAACCGAAGAAACACTAGGTGATAGATGGGCACGTGACTGTGATGCTAAGGGCAACCTGTCAACGAGCCCCAAAACATAATAACTCCCTAGAAATCCCAGATACACAAAACGGAAGTGTACCTTAATGCATTGAGACAGAGATTAGCGTAAGAATGATTCCTAGGATGGTCTTCCAATCCTATTCCCTTCCATGTTCTTAGGTTTCTCTCTTGAGAGGATGTGAGAAAAAAATGATCTAGGGATAAATTGGGGACCATAACCCAATATATATATATGGCGGTTGACAGCGGTTGCCAACTTCCACTATTTCTAATTCCGCCCCTCATAGAATTAGAAATTGCCCATAGGTATCTACACATTAATTCCATAACAAATATACCCTTAAGCCTACTTAAAACCTTAATTTAGATCACTTGAGTTTAGGCTTATAAATGATAACGCACATTAATTATATACATGTGTGGTCCCTAATTGTATTAATATAAAATTAATCCAACATAATATGTCCAGGAAGTTGGCTGAAATATCTATCTTGCTTGCTTTAAAATGTTTCAATCGCATGAACAAGCAGGGGACAACCGGTGAATGAGATAAAACAATTGAAATGCGTGAAGCACTTATTGCATAATTAATGCCTATTAAAATGTCTCGTCAAAACATAAGTTGAATGACGATGTATGTATGTATATAAATTAAATCACGCGAAAACCTTTGAAGTTAAAAAGGCTCACCCACAATTTCATATTTTCATCATTTAATTTAGCACGTGCCTTCTTGCGAAAACAAAAACGAATTACAATTGCTTAATTAATTATGAAATCAACAGGACTCTAAGTGGACGGACTAATCTATTTGTAAACAAGTCGAGCTCAAACCATTTAAAGCTACTTTCAAACTCATTTGTTTTAAAAAGTAGGTAGCGAATTAGGGTCTCGAGCTATCTATCCATGGAGGCTCGCTTGTTAAATGACTCGAGGTTAAACCTAGCTCATTCAAGCATGCAAGTTAGTTCGTGAACCTACTTTGGTCAAGTAAGTTGGTGAACAGACCCCCATCAGCCCATTTATATATTTAATTATTCGAGATTCATTTAAGCTTGAAAAATTTATTTATATATAACTCGAGTTCACTATTGTCTGAAATTAGTTGTATACTTGATACAAGCTCGAGTAATGTGATACTCTATGGATATGGGTTCGAATATGAATTTATATATATATATATAGAGAGAGAGCTCATCTAAATTCTAACCGGCCGGCCAATTCGTTTGTAGTACTCCTAATTGTCAATCAAACATAAGCAATTACAAAATATGGAGATAGTTATTGTTGATTACCCTAATTTTAATTACAAAACTAAGTTAAGTTGGGGGTACATGTACATAAATAATAAGAATGAAATCAAAGAGTACGATTGAGTCCTTAAAGTGTACATGTACATAAATTATCTCCATATTTTCCTTTTTTATATCAACGATGATAAATCTTTTTAGGTCATTAAATTAATTGGAAGTCCTGGCCGTCAAATAAAGAATTTCTCGCCCAAAAAATGGATAACGTATGTGTCCAATTATAAATTAAAGTGTAATCCGACTCAAACTTTATGGATTAAATTATATAAAATGAAACATTAGAGACCAACGTGTGTTATAATACCATGTCTATTTCCTAATTAATTCAGGTCAAAGATGACTTCTAATTTTTTCTAGACATACACAGCTTGTCTTTTGTTCACCAAAATGTACGCAGCACCAAAATGTACGACACTCACGGCGAGCACTTAATTTCATCCATTTAATTCTATAATATATGTGTATATATATATACCTATCAATCCATGTTTAAAAATTAACAAAAATAAATTACACTAAAAAAAAGAATAAGATAATAGCGGTCGAAAGAACGGCAGAAGGCTTAGTTCACTACAATTGTCTCAACAAAAAGCCAATTCCTCCATTATATATCTACATAATTTTGGAATACTCAAACTACAATTATCTCCTAATTAATTTTTTACTTACATTCTAATATCAACTTGGTCATTTTATTATTGTGGAACTTTTTGAAACGGTCCCCACTGTGCACTCATATTGATTGCTCGTTTGATAACCAAAATATATAGGTTTCACCAATATCTAATCCATCATCAATTACAAACATACAAGCCAAACTCTTAGCAATATCAACACAATATCGACTCTTATACCTTCAAATATCCAAGTTATAGATTTTGAAAAGGATAACTTGTAGAGATTTTGAAATTACTTTATAGATCTGCGAGGTGGAAGGGGAGAGACGGTGGGGGTCAACCACGGCAAGGGGGAGGGTGGGGGTGGACGGCGGCAGGGAGAGGTGCTGGTGCTGCGGTGGACTGCTCCGAGGGGAGGGTGGGGCACGCTACAGCAGTGGACGCGGCAATGAATAGAGGTGGCTACCGTGGGGCTGGGTGGATGGCGATGCGGGAGAGAGTGAGGTTATGCGGCGAGTGGCTCGGTCGGCGCCAGGATGGACAGCGAGGAAAGGCGGCGAGGGGAAAAAGCAAGGAGAGGCAGCGACGCGGGAGAGAGTTAGGTTAGTGAGATTTAGGACTTTTGATTGTGTTTGAGTGGGATGTAACGATTTTGCATGTAAAATCGTAGTGGGACCGGAGATTATACAAGTAAAATCGCTAATGCCACTGGCGATTTTACCTGTAAAATTGCTTGTGCCATTGGCGTTTTTTCACTGGGTATTTTTTTTTAAACTCGCCAGAGCTATTGATGTTTTTACTTTTAAAATTGCCAGTGCCACTGGCGTTTTTATGCACTACTCTATTTCCCTCAATAAGATGAAAAGTGCCCCAATTCACTTAAATAAGTTTCAAAACTACCCTAATGAGACAAAAAAATTCATCGATCTATGTGTATACTATATAGCTAGCTCACAAAATAAGCCTTATTTGAAGTTATCCTCCAAGTCTCTGCTAATTGATTGTTTGTGTAATGGTTGTGATGTGATTGTTTTACTGCCTACCTCTGAACTATATTGTTTTAACACCTTTATCCACTATAAATTTGACTTGTTCGGTAATTTGCTCTGCTATATATGAATAGGGTAGTTCTAAGTATAAAAGTCATCTAATGTTACAGTACTAGTCTCTCCCTCTACTGACCTATGAATGACACTCCAATGGTTAACATCCTAAGTGGTTATCATTTGGTTGGATTTACCTTTAGCATTCGGTCATCCTCATTAATTTCTTTATTCTGTTTTTTGTAAACTACCTTTCAATGCCGGATAAAAAGGGTTTTGGGAGGGGGTGGCATTGTTCTGGGACTGAAGGAGCAAGAGCCAAATGGGAGGGAGGGGATCGGGGGGTTAGCACAGATTTCAAGGTGCATGTAGCTGCTTCTTTCTCTCTCTTTACGCACACGTAGCTGCTTCTTTCTCTCTCTAGCTTTAGAAAATATTTCTGCAAAGGTGTTATAGCATTTCCAATGTACATGTGTAAACCATGACACATAAGATTTGTATAAAATTTATACATGTATAAAATTTTTGGTGTTTCAGTAGTATTGTGTAAAACATGTCACATTATAACTTGTGTAAAATGGGTATCTATTTTACACATCCATTTTACACATCCACATCATCATTTTTCTTCTCCAACTTTTTACAAAATATTAAAAATAATATAAGTAAAAATCAAAATATGATTTTATTATGATATTTATATATTTGAATTCTACTCATCAAAAGCTTTAAAATAATACCCATTTTGACTATTAAGTTGTAAATAAAAAATATTGAATATTCCATGTGAATATATATTCGATGTGGTATAATGTCATTGGTTCATTCAAATTTTACACAACAATCTTAAAATGTACCCGGAGCACAAATGAAAATGTGTAAATTATTTATGTAAAATTAATTTTTATCCTCCAAATGTTTAATTTTTTAATTGATCCACATGTTTTTATACATTCAATTTACACATTTATTATTGGAAATGCTCTTACATTTCTGTTTGCTTTTTTTGCTTTCGTTCTCACTTGTTGTTCATCTATTACTAAAGTGAGATAAAAAATTAACAAAAAAGGGCTGGGTTAAATTTCCTAATTTCCTTAGTTATTTATTTTATCTTATTTCCTTATTCTAGTTATTCCATTCACAATGTTATTTCATTTTCTTATTGTATTGCTTGTAGTTCTTTCATTTTCCTTGTTAGATTAGTTATTTCATTTTATATTATCTTGTAAGGCTCTATAAATAGAGTTCTACCTTTATGTAATATTAAATTCAATAATATTTTTCTCTTTTTTATAAATCTTAACATGGTATCAGAGGTGTAAGATCCTCAGGACCTTTTGCCGTTGCCGGTGGGTGATACATCTTGTCGCCCGCTGGATCATAGCCAGTAATACAATCCTTGCACACACCCCATGCACCGAGCATCTCCTTTAGACTTCGCCTGTTGCAACCCACGCGCCGCACTCTCTCCCACCAATGCCGCCAAAACCAAACCAAAATTTCCACGCATCCACTCACCTCGACCCAATTAATCTCACATCATTCCCAAGGCCATCCCCCATTTGTTAATCAAAAATTTGTCTGTTTCCCGTCTGCTCTCCACGTGCGAGTTGGGGTCGCACGTGAGGGAGGGTGTTAAATACTCAGATTTTTTATTCTAGTTCTACTTAAATTTTTTTATCCAATTATACTTGGTTTTATTCCAGTTCTACTCAGGTTTTTTTACTCATATCCTGTTTTTATTTTTTTTTACTCGGATCCTATTTTTATTCAGATTTCAGATTTTCTACTCCAGTTTTTCTTTTCTCAGATCCAGTTTCTACTTAGATTTTCTATTCTAGTTTTTCTACCCAGCTTTTCTACTTTGGATGTTCTACACCGAACCTAGTCATCCTCGTCAGCTCAGCCTATCGGAATTCTCAAAGACTCGGTCATCTTTGTCGGCTTGCCAGCCTCATTCGCCTACGTGCTAGTTTGTCTACCCGGCTTGTTCTTCTCCAAACACAAAATGCTGTCCAAGCCTTCTTGAATTTGAGGGGGTTGTTAAATTTCCTTATTTATTTAGTTTATCTTATTTCCTTATTCTAGTTATTCCATTCACAATGTTATTTCCTTTTCTTATTGTATTTCTAGTAGTTCTTTCATTTTCTATTATCTTGTAAGGCGCTATAAATAGAGTTCTTCTTTTATGTAATATTAAATTCAATACAATCAATTCAATAATATTTTTCTCTTTTACGATATAGAGTTGTTCAACAATGGCGATGGAGCCCAAGCCTTATCCTCAAGCTGCGGTTGAGGTATATATATATAAGCTTAATTTTTCTCCTTTATTTATTAATGTCCGCATATTTGTGTAATTAATCCCGCTGGTGGTTCTGCATTAATTGACGTCTTTTACACACACACACACATATATATATTGATGGTTCTTCATTAATCCTGCTGCTTTGCTTCTTACTTGTTGTCTGCGTGTTTTCTGTCATTTACAACTCAATCTCTGTCGTAGTGCGGACTCGGCTAGGTGTCTCGGACCTTCAGTAGAACATATATACATATATATATATATATTGTACATTTAAATGGGCCTGTTCAATATTTTGTATCTTTTTCTTTTGATACAAAGGGATAATATGTTGTATTTTTAAGCGGGCCTTTTAATTTTTCTATAAAAATAAAATATATAACCTTTTGGGATTTTGGGGCTTTATGTTTAACAAAATCATATAAATAATTTTTAAAAAAAAAATCAGGCAAAGAATGGGCATAAAAAAAAGGGCACATCCTGTAAATTCATGTCAAACACACGCCTTTTTAATATAGTCATATGTGTAAGAATGATCACCAGAGCTGGCCCTGGGGTAGGGCTGGCAGGGCGACTACCCAGTGCCCAAAAATTAAGAAGGACACCAATATTTTATTTGTCTTTGTATATATTAAAAAAGAAAAAAAAATTATAATGCAAATTTTCAAGAAAATAACTCAATTTTCCAAAACTCTAATAGTGTATAGGGAAACAACTTCTTTAGCTCTTCTCTGATTCTTTCTTCCAAAATCCAATCCCAATCTTCTCATGCTATAAGAGAAAATTAGAGGGGGCACCAATATATATTTTTTCACTTATATCGATTTCAAAACAAGTTACATACAAAATTTGTTTATAAATTTTGAGTCTCACTAGGACATGTTATACCTTGAAATACAATTTGACTCCATCAATAGAATTTTTCTAAAAATTAAGTGGTGTCAAATATACACACAAATTTAAATTATAATAAAATTTATTATGCTTACCTATATGTGTTTGAGCTCAAGTGGGGTCATCTAACCCCATTCCCCCATGTGTAGCCACACCTTGCCGATGCACATGCGTTGCTGCCATAGCAGCGGTTTGTGGGCGTTGAGGCTGATATATGTGTTTCGAATTTACTTAAATTTAGTGTCCTCTAGCGTCAACCTCAATTTCTTCGTTCTTATATAAAGACCTCTCTCACACTATAAGAATTTGGCATTTTTATAATTTTTTAAAATAGTTAGAGTTGGGTTGGTAACTATACCACAAGTCTCGTACAAAAGATCATACCACTCTCTTGATACGCTAAAATCGATTATTATTACCATATTACAATATTCAGTATATCAAAAATTTTGGAATACCAATGTAGTTGGTTGGTATGTTTTGTTAATAGCACTCCGAATTTGGGCGTTGGGTTTTTCATTTTGGCCCAAAAGTGAAAATCAAATTCAAAACAATTTCTCAAGTCCAAAACATATATACATTTTTCAATTTTTTAGCCTTAGGGCCGATGCTTCACTCTAGTTTACTACTATAGCTATTAGTCTATGACGTAGCAAGATTCAAAATAGAATCATAATTTACAATTTCACACATATGTAGTACGTTGGAATCTTTTTAAGAGGTATGATATCAAAAAAAGAGAGTATGTAACGAGTATTGACAGATCCTTATTGTCTTATAAGTAAGTTCAATAAACATAAATTACACCTTGTGCTAATCATACTGGATGAGGACCTGGGTGGCTACATATGAAAACATAAAGAACCTAGGCGCACTATCATTTGGATGTGTAATAATCGTGTGTTTTGATGCTGATAAGCCCCCTTTTTCCCAATAAGAGCTTTTGACTAAACCAAGTGCTAATATATTTTAAGAAGTCACACAAATGTGTGTCCACAATTGTATTTTTAACTTTTGGCAGTCTATAATTAATGTATTTAGATTTTGCCAAAAATCATGTTTTCTTTGGCAATGGAATAAGCCAGGTGGATAAAATTTATTCTACATGTTTCAAATTAAGAGTTGCACATTTTTCTTCTAAACGTTTGAAATTAAAATTTTCATTCCATTTATGGGCAAAACAATGAATTAAATCTCTTAATAGAAAAATAAGTTCTAATATTTAACAAAATTTGATATTTTCTTACAAAGTATGAAAATCAACACGTGATAAATTGAGCATCCTTACATGCAGTAATATCTATTGTTTAATATAGTATCAAATACATAACATTTATAAGCGGAAGGTTCAAGTTACATTTGGTGTAAAACAAAGAAGTATGTTTTACACACACAAATAACTTTCTCTCAATTTAATAATTCATCGATCTAGCCGTTGAATTAGTTAATTATAATATCTCAAAGATACGTCCGGAAAACTAAATCAATCAGAGATGCAAAAGTACCTCATCATAATCATGTTATATATTGAATTATGAACCTTGCAAAACTACGTAAAAATAATTGCAATGATTATATGGTTAAAAATATCGGATTGATTTGAAATTTTGCATGTCTAATAAACACAGTACAAATAACTTATTTGACGGTGTAATTGAAAATTTTAAATATGAGAAAAAGTTATTGATGTGCCAAGAAATTGGTACATTATAATCCATTAATATACAATTTTAAGAGCACGTATTATTTCATTTGTTATGTTTTTGAGCTTTTCAGGTGTTTAGAATTAATTCGAGAAGTTTTCGATTGAAGAAAAAAATTAGCTGCGCACAATGCCTGTGCTCAAGAAAATTATGGTACTAATCCGTATGGAATTTAAAGAAAACTCTAGAGACAAAAGTTCTAGATCTTTGATTTAGCTACGCGTGGTCGAAAACCTTACGTCAATTAGAGTTCGAAGCGTAAAGTTATGGCCGAAATATAATCAGTGCGCTGAAAAAAAATTAATTCTAACGGGCCAATTAAAATAGGAAGCCCACTTAATTAATCTAGCCATTCTCAGCAGCCCAATGTGCAAGCCAGCAAAGACTAAAACCCAAGTTAATTTAATCAAGTCATGTACCAATCTATTAGAGCCCAAGCCCATTAAATAGAGCAGCCAATCAATTATAAATAGAGCAGTAGCAATTGAGGGCACAAATTTGGAGGAGCTTGTCGATTTTTTTTCTTCCCTTTATTTTTCTCTTCTTCTTCGCGCGTTTATCGAGAGAGCTACAAATATTTTTCTTTTCTCCTTCTTTTCTCTTCCGCCGATTACTGTTATGGTTTTCTCGATATTTGTTTCAAATATTTGGATGCTTTGTGAATCGCTACAATTAATTCCGAATTATTTTTCTTCTTCAATTTATTTATATGTGTCTAAGTAAATATTTTATTTACTTATGATTTTTTTATTGGATTCTCATTATTTTTTTATTGGATTCACCTTATGATTTGTTGAGAGCGGATATAAGAGGTGTTTTGATGGATATAGTGAGAATTTGTATTTTATGCATACGTTTGGCTGTGGAAGAATTAATAATTGAATTTTATTAATTAATTGTGCTTAATTGAATTTACTTTCCGCATCTAATAGAATCGAGAGAGCAAATTAGTGCGAGACAGAGAGTAAAGTTTGTTGGGCATGAATACTAGGAACATTATATGAAATATATGAGTCTGCCACCCTAGTATTTTATTAATTAATTATTTCACTAGTACTTTATTAATTTATTATTTTATTCGTATTTTTAGTTGATAAATCATCTCACTTAATTTCTAAACTAGATTATGAATTAATTGGAGTTAGTAAGAGAGATACGTTCGTTCTATCCGTCAAGTCCCTAGGGTTTGACTTCGCTCTTGCCTAAGTTATATTAGTATCCGATTCGTGCACTTGCGAGTATATAAAACATCCACAATAGTTATGGATAAATGTAAAATTTCTTGATCTTACATCTGTATAACTTGAACATTTCCCTATATTTTTAATATAAATATATATATGAATTTAAAAAATAAAATAAAATTAAAGAGGTATATCCAATGTTCTAAAAGGCGTTAGGTAGACCCAGGGCGGCCATAGAGGCCCGTCGCACATAGTGCCTGGGGGGCCTAGGCAATTAGGTGCTTGGCAGTTTATTTTTTAATACATATATATGCAACGCGGGGTCACATATATATAAAATTATTAATTTATTTTAACTAGCAACAACAAAAACAACAATAATAATAAGCTTGTGAAAAGAAAATGAAACAATGAAAGAAAAATAAGAAGAAAGAATTATAGAGGCAGTGTAGCCCTATTAATGGTATAACTCCACCTTTTTGTTATAATTATTAGTCTATGACGTAGTTATAACTATTAGGCAGTTTAGCCCTATTAAGGCCGATGCTTCACTCTAGTTTACTACTATAACTATTAGTCTATGACGTAGCAAGATTCAATATAGAATCATAATTCAAAATTTCACACATATGTAGTACGTTGGAATTTTTTTAAGAGAGTACAATATAAAAAAAAAACATAACGAGTATCGACAATTTCTTATTGTCTTACAATCAAGTTCAATAAACCTAAATTACACCTTGTGCTAATCATACTGGATGAGGACCTGGGTGGCTACATACAGAAACATAAAGAACCTAGGCCCACTATCATGTGGATGTGTAATAATCGTGTGTTTTGATGCTGATAAGGCCTTTTTTTCCAATGAGAGCTTTTGACTAAACCAAGTGCTAATATATTTTGAGAAGTCACACAAGTGTATGTCCACAATTGTATTCTTAGCTTTTGGCAGTCCATAATTGTATTTAGATTTTGCCAAAAATCATGTTTTCTTTGGTAATAGAATAAGCCAGGTCGATAAAAACTATTCTACATGTCTCAAATTAAGAGTTGCGCATTTTTCTTCTAGATGTTTGAAATTAAAATTTTCATTCCATTTATGGGCAAAACAATTAATTAAATCTCTTAATAGAAAAATAAGTTCTAATATTTAACAAAATTTGATATTTTTTTAAGAAGTATAAAAATCAACACGTGATAACTTGAGCATCCTTAATTGCAGTAGTATCTATTGTTTAATGTAGTTTCAAATAGATAATATTTATAAGGGGAAGGTTCAAGTTACATTTGGTGTAAAACAAAGAAGTTTTACACTCGCAAATAACTTTCTCTTAATTTAATAATACATCAATCTAGCCGTTGAATTAGTTAATTATAATATCTCAAAGATACGTTTGAAAAACTAAATCAATCAGAGATGCAGAAGTACCTCATCATAATCATGTTATATATTGAATTATGAACCTTACAAAATTAAGTAAAAATAATTGTAATGATTATATGATTACAAATAATGAATTGATTTGAAATTTTGCATGTCTGATAAACACAATACAAATAACTTATCTGGCGGCGTAATTGAAAATTTTAAATCTGAGAAAAAGTTATGGATAAATGTAAAATTTCTTGATCTTACATCTGGATAACTTGAACATTCCCTTATATTTTTAGTATAAATACATAGATGAATTTTAATTAAAAAATAAAAGAAAATTAATGATGTATGTCCAATGTTCTAAAAGGCATTAGGTAGACCCAGGGCGCCCATAGAGGCCTAGCGCCCAAAGTGCCTGTAGGGCTTAGGCGGTTAAGTGCTAGGCAGTTTTTCCTTTAATATATATATATACTTGTATAAAGCACAAACAAGTAAAATATAGTTATTGGGTTCACTGTTTAAAACAAAATTGAACACGGGTTACATATATATAAAATTATCAATTTATTTTAAGCAGCAGCAACAACCACAATAACAATAATAATAATAATAAGCTAGTGAAAAGAAAATGCAACAATAAAAGAAAAATAAGAAGAAAGAATTATAGAGGTGGTTTAGCCCTATTAATGGTCTTACTCCACCCTTGTTGAACGAGCTCTAAACTCTCAAGGGACCTTTTTATATAAGAACAGTGTAATAAGTGTTGGTAATATAATCACTTAACTATTCTATAAACTCTTTAACAAGCAACTTCTTATGGGACAATGAGCACACAGCTGCAATATTCCTCACAAGTGAAGTTATTAAATGTTATTGAGTTACGATCTCTCTCTTATTTCTTTTACGTTCTTTTCTGTAGAAGGAGTAAATGCCCCTTAATTATGTGGAGTTTTGAGTATGGTCTCCTCCCGTAAAACTGGGGTTTACTTGCCCTAGACTTATATGCCATAGCTGTCTAAACCATGCTAAATTTGCATTTAAATATAACTGACATTTTTTGCAACGCTTTAAATTCAGTGCTTGGGGGCCATTAATTGCTGTTGTGATGGAACAGCGGTTGATTGTACTTGCTATCAGAATGAAGTCAGTCTAGTCCACCTCCTCCCCCTGCTGCTCTATAACGACCCTCTAGGAGGCCTATTAGCCCTTAATTTTTAATTTATATAGTATGATTTATATCGTCCCTCACAACCCACCATTGCGAATAATGGCATTCGTGATCAACCGGGTCTCGGGGATCTAAACCCCATAACGAGATTCGGAGTGTCACAATAAACTACACCATAATAATTTTTTGATTATTAATCTCCTGAGGGTTGTGACTGTTGTTTGCAGTCATAACATTTGTGAATAGATAGTCACAAAACTCAAATAGATATAATAGTGAAATTTTGTGACTGCTAGTGACTGTGATAATCTTTTTTTTAACTTTGTCATTGATTTATCACTTCTAGTGAAAGTGATATATTATATTTTTACTATCGTTGGCAACAAATATGTACCCAATTCATGTCCCAGAATTATGACTACTTAAAGCAATGATAAGTTTAAACTAAACGTTTCACATAAATTCGTTTCCCACCAACCCTAGATAGCTCTTTCATCACTCTTGTATCACACTCTTAGATCTCTCAGCTCTTTAGTTTGAAAACAGCGCCACTCTTGTATCACCACTCTGAAAACAAATATCGCACTCCCTTTCTCTCCGATTACATCGATCTTGTATCACCTCATTCTTTTGTATAACTTTTAGATCTCTCAGCTCTTCAGTTCGAAAATAGATCTCTTGCTCCTATTCTCTTTGATTACCTCTTATATCACATCTTTCTTGTTTCTCTCTTAACATTTTGGATCAATCTTCTTTCTCTCGAAATAGAGGTAGATTCATACCACACTAATTTGGGTGTTTTTATTAATCATTTGCCTCGCCTATTAATCTCTCTTTCTCTCGAAATAAAGGTACTAATTAGGGGTGTTGTCAGAAATTCGAAAACCGAACGAACGAACCGAACCGATCCGTTATGATCCGAAAATTTTCAAACCGATTGATTTGGGTCAGTATGGGTTAGGGGTTCGGGGTACCCGAATTCGACCGAAAAAACCGAATCTTTTAAAAAAAAAAATTCTAACTTAAAGTAATTACTTAAATTGGGAAAAAAAAGAAGGAAGCTTTCTTACAACATTTATGTTATAAATGACTTAAGCCTATGGACTATTTACATTTACAGATAATTACTTAAGGTAATTATTAAAATAAACATATGTAACCTTATATATTTCTTTTGTGGTGCCTTTTGAGTGAATCTATATTGTTGTCAAAGAAGTCTTATCAAAAGGAAGTCAATTTAATTAGCTTCCAAATTAAGAGGATTAGTATACAGTAGGGACCACAAGTTTTGTACTTCCTTTTAATGCCTTTTTTTTAATTTTTAGTGCAATTTTTAACTAAAGTTTTAACAACACAAAAAAAAACCCGAATTAGACCGATCCGAAATCGAATAATTTGGGGAAGGTTTGGGTTCCATAGGTACGAAAACCGAAACCGAACTATAAAGTTTGGGGGTGGTTTGAGGTACTCCAATTTCTACCCCGACCGAAACCGAAAACACCCATAATACTAATTGGCTCTTCAATTTCCCTAATAGAACATGTAGGTTTAGATCTTTGATCTTTTAATACTTCATAGCATGTAGTTTGTAGTTCAGTAATCCTTGAATTTGGATATGAATTGATTAATTCATTACAGATCATTTTTACTAGTTAAAGATGCTCTAAAATGATATTTATAGGTTTTTTACTTTCGATCTGTTCAGTTCATGAGATTTTGGTTATGTGGTTCATATCAGTATTTTTATTTTTATGTGATATCATATATTTTTATTTTGAATGCTAATCAATGGTTTAGATAAGTATTTTTATTTTTATTTCTAAATGATATTTTCATTTATAGTAATTTTTTTTTGAATAATTTCATTGTTTGTTAGTGTCAAAAACAACGACAAATAATTGTCACAATATTTTTGTTCCAAACTTATAACTGTTATCAACAGTCATAAATTTTTGGGTTAATGATACAATAAACTCAAAAGTTTGGGTCAAATTCTATTCACATACTCAATGTTTCAAAAGTTGCAAACAGAACCCTAAAGAATATTAAGCGACATATTTTAAACCTTCCACCTAACTCCGTTAGTTTTTGTTGACGGAATGCTTACTTGGTGAGACACATGGATCCTATTTTCCAAATACCTATTACATGTGTCAAAAAAAAATTACACGAGTTAGAAAAAAATGTTTATAGAAACCCCCCTAGTTTTCTGCCTTCCTCCCAAAAACCACCAGCAATCCCTATCACCTCTTTAGCCACCATCACCAACTACTTTGCGTCCCACCTCCTCCAAACCCTTTGTTTAACCTTGTAATTATTGTTCAACTAGCTCCAATTCTTGCTATTTTTAAAATGTTCTTGTGCTCTCTTTAATTTCCCTTTAAATTTTTCGGCTAAATTTCAAGATTCCGTCTGGCCCGAAGATGATGGATTACGCATTCTCCACTATTTTTCGAGCTCTGTGGCTGGGCGAAGATTCCCGCCTAACCACACCCCAACCCCTTATTGTCTTGCCAAAATCAAAACCCCCATGCACTTCTCAGTCTAAATCCTACTCTCTCTTGTTTAGTTTGTGGATGTGGACTACATAAATATATATATATATATATGTGTGTATATATACACAAAAATATAGGTCTATATATTTTTGGCAAGAACTATAATTCTAGATACAAGTCTTTATATATATATAGGAAAAGTAGGTGTGAATTTATATATACATACATATATGTGTGCTATGGGAAGTTGCAAGATTAGGCTTGAAGAAGAACAATCATATTGGCCGATGGGCTAGCTCGAGGTGTGCTACGGCTGGGATATGGGCCGGAGGGGAAGAGAAAAGGAACTTTCTCTTTCTCTCTCTTTTTCTTTTTCTTTTCTTTTATTAATTTTTTTTGTGGTTTGCTTTTTTTTTCCCAACTAGGATTCATATGAATTTTTTTTTGTCAAGTGTCCTCATGGATTGCCAAATATGCATTCCATCAGAAAAAACAAATAGAGTTAGGCGGAAGGTTTAAAATATGTCACTTAATATTCGTTAGGGCCTCGCTTGCAACTTTTGAAACTTTGAGTATATGAATAGAATTTGACCCAAATTTTAGGATTTATTTATCATTAACCCTAAGTTTTTAAAACTACCACAGCTCATCCACTAACTTATAACTGTAACCAATAGTCAAAAGTTTAAAAAATTACCACTATTTAGCCACAACTTTATAATAGTTGGAAACAATCATAAGTTTGTAAAATTATCACTGTTCAACTACCAATTTATGACAGATTGAAATAGTCACAATTTACAAAATTGTGACTATTTCTAATTATCATAATGGAAAATGTTGTGACAGTTATTGATCGTGACAAAATAGTCACCAGCTTATCACTTATGACCATTACAGGCCATTATTGATGATAATGACAAAGCCCAATTATGATAGATTTTTACTATCACAAAAAAATTGGTCACAGCGTTAATTATGATGGTCCAAAACAGTCACACTCGGCCTTTTCGACTATTTTTGATAGTCACAAATCACTGATTCTAGTGTAGTGCAAATTCGGGTAAATCAACCCATTTGACCCAACTGACCAATATAATAATTCGTTAAGTACGAATATAATATCACATAACATCAACACATGAGGCTGGGTTCGGACTTGGAGGACGGAGTTCGAGCTTATGCATATAGTGTACAATGAGCGTTCAAGTTTTCAAAACCATACCTTAATCAATTTGTGGTTAAGTTTTTTCTAAGAAAAATAACAAGTCAGTTTTGAGACAGACTTTTTAGTATGAGGTCCACAATAAAAGTACGGTACAAGTTCGAGTTTTGTTAGTAGTGCCGTAGGTAGTGGTATATCTAGTTTTATAAAACATAAAGTCTGACTAACTTTTAACCTTTTAAAGTCTGTTGTTCTAAAGGTGCACATGACATCTAAAGGTATATAAACAATCTTAGCATTGAAATGTAGTTTCCGTTCTTATTGAAACATCAAATCAATAGCATTTCCACTCACACATAAAACATACACTTAAATCTCTACTCTTTTATACACTTTCTTACTCAATCATCAACCTTCTAAAAAAAATTAAAGTATCTTAACTTTTAATTAAAAAATAAAAATTTAATAAAAATTTACTAATCAATGTATATAGAGCAAGACGAAGGATAGTCGTATTGATCCAATTTCAGATGTTTTGTAGTGTGATTTTATTTATATGCTTTTGAATTAAAAACTCATTTGAAAAACATTTTTGGAAACTACTTACGCTATTGGGTATATGTTTTTGCATTTAATGTGGTAAGATAAGTATTAGTTATGATATAAGTGAGTTAGCAATTTTATTTTATAACCATAAACTAATGTTGGTTTTATTCCAAATAAACTTTCTCTACCTTCGTTAAATTATAATTTTTACGCTTATTATTTGTCATGCCATTTTACACGGTACACTTATTTTTAATTATCAAATTTTCTTTTTAAACGTGTTGTCTTGTATGTTCAATACTTAATTTATATACACACAAAACAAGACTATATTCTTTCAGCGAGTAGTTTATATTGGTTGATAATGGTGCAAAGAGATATCAACCATTAGATATTAAGATCCTCAAACTTTATATGTAAAATTTACTATTTTGAGATCCTTAAACGAATCGAAAACTTAAACTTAATGGGCATTCCAAGTAAATTATTGGCCCAGTAATTAGAACCGCGGACAAATTCATTTGAGTTGAATGGTGTTGAGTTCAAGTCAAGCTCTCTAAATTGTGTCCAAACTTAATTTATTTGTTTCACAAATGAATTTCAAAGGAGTTTCCATTCAAATGATAATATGTAGAGCTCAAGTAAATTGGTTCTTCTTACAATAGTTCATACAATACATAATGCGAGCGCTGCTTCATATATCTCACTTGTAGTTTCAAAAAATGAAAAAAATTAGCGAGTATATAATTTTTGTATATACATTTGGGAATATATGTATTAATAATGGGTGGATTAGGGGATTCGCCGCATGTAAAATCGAAAACATAATAACATGCACTGAATTTATAAATTAAAATACCACATCAGCAATTAATTTTTTATTCATTTACGGTAATTGTCACACTAATACATTTAATAAAAGCACACTTTTATGCGAAAAAAAATAAAACGTTAATAATAAAAAAAATAAAAAATAAAATAAAAAGGGAACCCGGAGAGTTTCATTTGATCCTCTTCTAATTTATTCAGTCACGAAAGAAATTTGTTAAATTGTGTTCATTTTTAGTTATGGGTGTTCATTTCTCTTGTGGTGGAGGACTTTTGCATGCTTTACCTCCCGGTATTGGAGTTCCAGTGCAATCATTTCCAGGTGTGGGTATGGGACTCTTCTGCAAAGATTGCGTCACCAGATTTTTAGTCTTCATTTCTGAACAGGGGATTCTAGTTGCTCCATTGGGTTCAATGTTTAACAAAAGAACTAATGATATAATAATGACTAAAACAATGTTGAGAGATCTCATAATTAATGATGATCTTAATTAATGGTAGTGGTGGTGATGGTGGTGGTAATTTAGACAAATGGAGTAAAGGTGGCAATTAAATTAATGTCAGAGGATATGAATGAAAGTGTGGTGATGATGAAATTAGGGTTTGTAGAGGGGATATTTATATGCACCAACTTATAAAAATAAATGTAATTAAGAATTTTAATTTTTTTTTGAAGTATTTGACCAGCTTAATTGAAGGGCTTGTTTCAACTTCTGGTGGGCTTAACTTGAAACTCAAGGCCATCTTCTTTTTTCTTTTTCTTTTTTTACTGAAAATTTTCTCTCCCATGGAACTTAATTTTGTTTGCTAACTGAACAATTTTTCTCACCTAAACTTTTAAGGAAAAAAAAAGACAAAAAACAAATTGATAACTGAATTCATCTCCATACTGTTATTCATGTCCTTTTTTTGAGAGTAATATTTTGGACATGCGAAAAGATTGCATAATCCTAAATGCAGCCACGTATTTTGCAGACAAGAATGTACGTGCTTGTACATATGATAGATTTTTCTGTCCATATAAAATCACACTTTAATTTAGTATTTATTGAAATTTTCTATTCATTTCTGCATAATTGAATTCCATTCTTCCTTACCGTCTCTCGCCCACGAAACTTTATCAATCAAACTCGACTAACCCACAAAATACTCTTAACATTGAAACACATTTTTTTTTACACGAGGTGTTTTCACACTGCATTAGATATGGGACTAATCCATACTTACAATATATTAGAACCTAGCCCAATGGTGTTTGTACTTGGGAGAATCGAACACGAGATCTAATGGCAGACAAGCCACTAGACCAGCCCTATTGTAAGGAGAAAACATTAAAATTAGTAATAGTAGTTTTTGGTTATTGGATGAGAAGTCTAAATTCCCTGATTAATCAATATTGCTCCTAACTTAAACCATTTGTGTTTGTTATGTGGGAGGTTATGAGTTATATCGTATAGACATAATTATTTACATATATAAATGTTTAACGTTTTGATCGCTCTTTGATTAGAATGAATTTTGAATAAGATAGTTATAATATATACCAATATTTTAACTAATACGTAGTGATTGCATTAGAAAAATCTATGTTACAGATCAAACATCCCCTAGAATTAATTTGTGAAGGTATTGATGAAAGGGCACACTTACTAACTCTATTTTGAAATCTCCATGTACGGTGCTTAGTACAAATTAATTATTTAGCATATAAACAAAGCCGAGTCAATTTTATTTTTTTGTTTAAAACTCTTCCTGCTCCGGCTGAAATTTGAATTCAAGATCTCTTGAATCCGGTTGGGTGTCTTTACCACTAGATTAATGCACTCACTCAATATGTATACATTTATGTATATATATATAGAGAGAGAGAGAGAGTCTATGGATGTAGGCCATAGCTCTTGGCAATGTAAATTTGTATTTGTATGAACATGAAGATATATAACAATCATTTAAGACAATTAAAATGTGTGTATTTATGAATTTTTTTTATTTGTTGTATTTTATGAAAATTGTTGTATGTGCATATATATTTGTCTAATTATAGTTAATAAACTATATATCTGTCTTTTGTAAATAAGGTTTTAATACATGTAGTGCATCCAAAATACACGTTAAAAGGACTCGGAGGTATTTTCAATTGCTTTTTAGTATTGCGGATAAAGTGTTAAAAAATTACACAAGTTCCATGATCAAGAAAAAAAATTCAATTAAAAGAATTCAATCTTCTTCCAACATGTAACGTAAAGAAAATGGCATAGAAAAGAATTCAAGTTAAACCCTACTAATCAAGAGTCAAAATAGCCCTTCCTGCAGGTCAGATATTTCAAAATAAAAATAAATTAAAACAATTGATGACTTGGTTACATATATTTATATATATAAATAACCCTCTCCTCCACATTAATTCATCATCACACTTTCATATCCTCACAGTAATTTAATTACTCAATCTTACTCTCCATAGATAGTTTCAAAATTTCAATTACCAAATAATTTTACCACCACTACTCATCTACTTCTACTATTATTTGCTTAGTTAGTTCCTCGATAACTAAGATTGTCATTATGAGATCTCTAAGTTTTTGGTTAAGCTAGCGCTGAACTCAATGGAGCTACTAAAATCCTCCGTACGAGACAAAATCTAGTGGTATGTGCAGTCTCTACTGAAAGGTTCATGTGCCCCATTGAAAATCGGCGCACTGGAACTCCAAAACAGGGTGGTAAGCCGTGCAGCAACAGTGATACCATTAAACTGATGAGCTTTGTTGGTCTCCATTTGATTTAACTTAAGTTAGCGAGCACCTTCATTAAAAATAAACACTAATTTAATTAATTTGTTTAGTTACTGAATAAATTAGTAGAGGATCAAATTAATGTATCTCTTTTGGATGCCCTTATTGTTTTTTCATTTATTTGTAGTTGTTATTATTATTTTACCACCCCCATAAAAGTTTGGTTGTATTGGATACACTAGTGTGGCAATCACTATAAAAAAAATTGCTGATGTGTTATTTTACTTTCAGCCTTTTAGTTTATAAAATTATGTGTTATAACTTATATATATATATAAATATATCTATTGTTATTAATAGATGGCCAACTCCAAGGACTAACCGCCCATTATTAATACGTACATATAGTTCACATTATATAATCACATTATGTTTATGGTTGTATAACCAAGAAACTTCAACTTGTTATTAGAAGTTTATTTTGAGTTAGAATCTCATTTGAAGCGGAGGGATTTTGTAGTAACGGAAGGAGATGACAAGCTATGCATGGTGAAGACATGTTAATGAGCAATTAAAAACTTGTCAATGATATCTACAAGCCGTATTTGAACAAATTTATAAACTCGTAATGGTATTTATGGGCTTGAACCGCAATTTGGCTCCACTTCACCTGTTTACGACTCTAATTACATGTGCTAGTAATTAAAACTACAGCCTTTGCGATGCGCCATATATAATTTCATATATATATAAATTAATGGATATTGTTAGCGTGCGGTGCAAGCAGTGGTGAAGTCAGGATTCGAACAGGGGGGTTTAAAGTTAGCACTATAATACATAATTTTTCTGAAGAGTTAAAATAAGACAAAACAAACTAAATTAATAATAAGGCAAATATTTTAACACAAACACAATACTAGAGGACTACATACAATCCAACAGAAAAGTTAATTACAATACGATATTTCATTTTTTTGAAAATATAGCAAAAATTCTTCATTCTTAATCAACTTAAAAATGGCTTCTTCAATGTATGTCACCAAATAATCATTCATAAATTGATCTCCCTTTGAAATATTACGTAGTGCACTCTTGATGGTCTTCATCGCCGAAATTGCTCTCTCAACACATGCTGCTGCGACTGGTAGCTGTGAGAATCTGCAAATGCAACACCCGGGTAGTCCCAACCTCTAGTTTGAGGGGTCTAAATCATTTGGAAGAAATTCCATTGATTAATTCATTCTCTTCTATATGGTGATAATTCATATCGTGTGTCCATCTATCATATTTTAGATGCAAAAGGATTCATTCAGAGTTGTCAGTACGTTTTACAATAAAATGGACAAAAGAGTTGTGTAAGGGAAAATGCTACAAATAATGTAACACATGGTGTTTATATTAATTTAATTAGGAGTTACTTTGTTTGCTTTGCGCGAAAAAGCATCGTAAATGATGGAAATGTATGAAAAAATTCTACTATTCTCGCATAGAAATCGATATCGTCCACCAAACTTGCTAAATTCACCAAAACATCTTTTTTCATCCTTTTTAAGTGATTCCAAAGCCATATGTTAGATATTGAACCATATTTTAAGATAATTTTTTTATACGCAACAGGCGCCTGTTGTGGAAAAACAGGCGCCTCTTGGGGCCAACAGGCGCTTGTTGCTCTATCAATTTAAAAGTTTTAAAAGGATTCTAGAGTGTTCTATATTCACTTTTATCCAAAAAAATCATCAGAGTTGAGAGCTTCCTTTCTCCTAAAAAACTTCTCTCTAGATTTTCATCGATATCAAGTTTCTGGATTTCGATTCGGCCTTAAGGAAAGTTGTTCTACGCGATGCGGCGATCGAGGTGACTTGAGAATTTCAAGAGTTCATCGGACGGGGTTCCAAATATCATCTTTGTTTCTTCCTTTCGGCTTATAACTTTGAGTAGGAGTTTCTATGGTTTCAAAACTTGAAATATGGTTTTGTTTCACGGATATCATCATGATTTCATTCTTATTTATTTTATTTATCTAAAGCATGATCTATAAAATGGTGTTTTATGATTTACAAAGATTTAAATGTGAAATTTGAGGTGATAGATGCCATCTACACTTGATATTCTTGTATTATCAAACCCTATGAAGTATTCCATGGATGTATGACCATTATAAGATGATGAAAATGAATTGTTGTTGATTTATACACATCATGGGATATGGGTTTGGATTTTTTGAAGTGTATTGGCATAAATTGCTTCAAATGCTTGTTGAATGGCACGAATACATGTTTGCATTATTATTGTGTCAACCGAAGACTGGAAAATCTCAAGACAAGCCCTTGAATAAACTTATGGATTGGGGTTCGACTGCATAATTCATGGAAAGCCTATAATATCTATTGTTGATTTGGAGAGCTTGTGTCTCTCGAAATTGAATTCTCGATATGAATATATAGTGTTTGCCTGGGTGGAAAATAGGCAGGGCTCGGCGCCCTTAGGTTGAAAATCCCTAAACCCCCAGTGGAGCAATATTTAGCCGCCTATAAACCCATGGTGAGGAGCTTGGGAACTTAGGGAATGGGCAAGGCACTATGAATTCCGTTTATGTCTATGCTTGTACGGATTGGGGACGGGTAGTCCCATTTCTATCATTGCATTGGTAATGCATTTTCTTGAGGCGACGAATGGTACTCTCTTATCTATGGTTCGGATTCTCCACATCGCTGTAATGGTTGACATGGGAGGTAGCCTGCATAGCACGTGCATACATTATCTTACATAATGATGCTTTCAATTTTAATTACTGAATAAAGTGTGAATTGATGGTGAAACGTTAAAATTTGTTTTAAATGTGATGTTTCTCATTTACCCTCCCCTACTGAGCATATCACTCACCCCGTCTTCCTAAATTACATAGGCACCCAAGGGTTTAATTAGGATAAGGATGCTACGGATTCAGGGACGAAATAGAAGCTCTAATACAACTATAATTTTTTGTGATGTATAGGTTTTCACGAGAAGTTACGGCTAGCCCAAAGTGTTGTATATTGTTTTGAATTTACATAGTTTGTTTTGTATAACTGTTATATGCATGCATAAGAATTATACTATTGTTTTGTACTTCATGCTTGATTGACACATGACATGCATATTGCTTTGATTTTTTATTTACATAAATACTCATTTTAGTCAATTGAAGACGGGTTAGTAACACTCCAGGTCTTAATTACTGGTGCTATCCTAGTAATTAAGGCGGGAGTGTTACAGATAAGCCTTTTCTTTACACGCTTGTCTATGAAACCAAGAATCTATAGGGTTCAGGAAATATATTACATATTGGGAAGGTGTTAAGCACCCATTCCGTCCTTTTGGTCTCTAGTTGTCTTTATATGATCATTATATATTAGAAAAGTTAGATGCATTTACTTATATTCTACTACTTTTTGAAAATGTCTCATGAAAACCTAAATTTGGAGAAAACGGGGAAAGGGTTTGAAAAACTTGTATTCCATGATCCGATGTTTGGTTTTGTCAAAGTCTAATAAAAAAACTTTATCTTGTTTTGAAATTATAAGATTAATTTAGTATTATTTGCTCAGATAACAATATTAATTATCTCGTTGATTTTATTTAAAAATATCGGATCTTATCATAATTAATTTGATATGGAATTGAACGATTGAGAAGAATGTACCAGATACATTACAGTCTATATGGAAGACATAATATATCCAAATTGAATTCCTAATTAAGAATTTATTAGTTCGAGTTCTAAAATCTTGGTTTAGTTGGACGATAATATCATTCTTGTTGTTTTGCAAATAATTTTATTAATGTTTTGTAAAGAAGTTTTGTTTGAAAATGGTAAACCACCAATAATTTGACAATAAGTTTATTTAACTAGAAAGTGGCCGGACATAACAACAGATATAAAATGACTACATTACAGATAAATAGAAACACGTATACAGTTTAATAATATAAATTCTTAGAAGAGTCTTTAGTTACCTTCTCGACGATAATAACAATAATAGGAAAGAAAATATAGTGCAGTCGAGTAAACCTCCAAATGATATTAGATTTCTTCATCAGATATTTCTGGCAATTTGATTCCAAAATATGATACTCTAGGTATCGAGAATAGACTTGAGTATTCGTCGAAAATAAGATGATATATAATATGAACAATTGAAATTGTTTCAAAATGTGATTTTGGAGGGAAATATGTAACTTTTAAGGAGAAAATTGCTACCCCTTTTTCCTTGGGGGCACAGGCCTATATACAGGGCTTTGTAGAGTTTATCGTGTGAAAAAACCTAATGGAGGGAAGTTTGTCGTGCGAAAAAACCTAATAAATGGAGGTTTGTCGTGCGACAAACCCTTGAAATGATGGGTTCTATCACAGTGATGTGCCAGAGAGTGGTTGGTTTATGTTTTGGTGGATCTAGCGTGCTACAAACAGGGTTTGTCGTGCGACAAAGCCCTTGCCACGTGGATTTCTGTGTTACAAATAGGGTTTGTCATGCAACAAACCGATCTGATAGATGGATTCTTGTGCTACAAACTCCTTTCGAGTATGATTTAGTGTTTAGATGAGTTCTATACTTGACATGATTGATATGGGAGTTTTTAGGGTTTTTGTAGGGGTCAAGAATTGGGGTGTCTACAGTAGCCGTAAAGCCAACTTCATCAATAAATACACTAATTGGATAACTAATATGTTTATCGATCTCAAACATTTGTTGACCAACTTTACCAATTCCCATCAAATTAAAAATTCATCATTACCTATGTGTAGTTTTTCTAAACTTTGTAACTTTTATTTATCGTAAAAGGACCTCTAAACTTTTTGAAAACGTTACACTGACTCCACAACTTTATTTATTATATATATATACAATTCAAAAAATATGGGAGCGTCAATTGAACCCCTTTCCCCAATAATTTTTGGCACAGGTTGAAAGGAAATCCCTCTCTCTCTCTCTCCCTCCCTCTTTCGTCTTTTCCATTCACTCTAATCTCATCGCCAGAGCTCACCACGCCACTCCGGCGCCCCGGATGCCAACTCCGTAGCTAAACCATATCTTGCATGCATCACTACTAATCACTTATTATTTCTCTATCTTTAAAAACCAATAACACTTCCATTAATTAAAAAAATTTAAAAGAAGAAAAAGAAGAAGAAACTTATATTCTCATTCTCCTATTTCTATATGCACAATTGCACACATGCATACACATTTGTATCTCTATTTAATGGTTGCACCACCACCGCAGTCACATCCGTTTGCCATAATCATGGTCTTTTGGCATTAATCATACCATTTTTCTCCTTTTTCTTTCCTAATAAAGACCTATATCTCAACAACTCTCTTTCTCCTTCCTCTCTCATTCCATCTAGATTCATCTCTCTCTACAAATCAAAACCTAAAGCTTCCAATTTCATTTAGTTTCCAATTCACATCCTTCAGAAATTTTATAATAAATCCTGGTGGATGAATAAGTGTGATATAGGAGGTTATGTGTGTGTGTGTGAGAGAGAGAGAGAGAGTAGAAGAAGAAGAAGAAGAAGTAATTATCTTCTGTGCTTGGAAGAGGGGAAGAGAGAAAAACTCTTCTTCTTTTTTTCTCTTCTTTTCTTTACTTGAAATGGCTGTAACATATCTTTGTATATGCATATATATATAATCAAACACGAACCAAACTTAAAATTCAAAACATATTTCAAATCTAAAATCTGAAATCAAACTTAAAATCCCATTTTTTTCCCATTTGAAATCAAGTATCACACATCAAATCCAATCTGAAATTTGATTTTCTTTTGCTATTGTTGCTTGATTCTCGCATTCCTTGGAATTTTAGTTTGCTTTCTATGGTGTATTTGGGAGCTCTGTGAAGAAGGATTAGGACATGCAGCCTTAATTTTTGCGAAGAAGAAGTTATTTGATTTGGAAATAATGTAATTGCCCTTGCACAATAAAAGTCATGCCTTGCGCATGCTTCTTCCGTCAACTTTTTTAACCGGATGTCTAGTTTTGGACGACCATGGGACACCGAACAAACTATAGGTATGCTTCTTCCGAAAAAAATAGTTGTGTAGGCCCCACATTCTTACCTCATCTTCTTTAGTTTATCGCGATAATTTGAATTCTTTTCAATCGTGGTATCATCGGATTTTTGGAAGCCTCAAAGTTCGGGAGTTGAATGTTACAAGGATCCATAACATAATTCAATTCAAAGACAAATACGAGATCATCATTTGGGATAAGATGACAATAAAGATGGGTTTCATAATAATATAAAGAAAGAAAAGAAGAATAATAAATTTTTTTTGAGAAGTTATAAAATAAATTGAGATATGTTAGATATTTTCTTATTTTATGGTATTTTCAATGGGAATTTTTTTTGGGTCGTTAAGGAAGAAACGATTTTCACAAAAAATAATAAAGGATGGAAGACATATACTCATAAAAAGGAGTATGAAATGGAGAGCATGTCACATATGGCTCAACTTATTGTTTTAACTTTTTACACAAATAAAATGTGTTTTTTTTTCCTTTTCTATGTTATTATCAAATGAACCCTAATAGTCCAATATGCTACTTCTTTAGTTGTTCAATATACATTGATAAGGTTGAATTTTATATGAAATTAATATTTTAATTACTGCTGCTGAGAATTAATCTTGGAACACTAAGTCAGCCCCAAAATTATTTTAATAATAGTCTTTACTACCAGCCACAAGGCTTAGTTATTTATTATTTCTTAACATGCGTATAACAATCGAAAATGCTATGCGTGGATCATTATGGAATCGAAAAGAACATCGAAACTGACGTGGCCATCCACTCATCTAAACAGACTTATTTGCATCAACTAAACAGATGATTGTCTATCTTATTTTCAAAATTCTGCAACCCAGCAAAAGAGTTACGAATTTGTACATTTCTCCACAAACCTAAATAATATATATATAAATGTATCTACAGGCAGACACACAGTGGGTGCACCCCCACCCCTACCCCCAACACCCAATTTTCACTAATATGGTATGTTCCGAGGAAAAACATTGAAAGTGGTTTATGTGCAAGGTGTTAAAATTATAAGCAGAGGGGTTTATATGTGAGAAAGGGCAAGAGTACACGGTGAAGCTTTATATTTTTAGAATATTGATGGAATTAAAGCTCATTTTTACTTTTATTATCCATTTATGATGGTTTTGTTTTGTTCTCCGATCTTTTCGTCGATTGTTCTCTAGTCTTTATCCATGGTTCTTTCTTTATTCTCTAATCCATATTTCGGCTCTCAATTAAGAAATTGCTCCAATCTCCGAAATCGGTTGAGAGATGATTAAATGAATGATTGCTTGGTACCATATATCGAGAAAGATGAATTTGAAGTTATTGACAATGAATATATTATTCAACATTTTTAAAATATGAATTCTCGAAAGAGAATATTGTAACTAAATATGTGATTTTGATTTTTGAGGTACAAGATGATAAATATTATAATTAAATTTAAAAGTTTCATTGTAAAATTGAAGTGAAATTTTCAAATTCTAGTGTGGATTTGACAGAAAATTTTATGTGAAATTTACAAATTGGAAAAATATGAATTGCAATGAAACTTTAATTTTCACTACAAACCTGAAGTGAAATTTACAAATTTTATTAAATATTTGCAAAAAAAAATTATGCGAAATTTACATGTTTAATGAAAAAAATAAACTGCAGAGTGAGATTTACAAGTTTATGTGACGCCCCAAATCCCCTTAAGAAGATTAGAACTCCGAGATCTGGTTAATCACGGTGCCGCACACCGATAGCGAGTGAAAAGTTATAAGAATCATAAATTAACTTGTTTAGAAACCTTTATTTTAAAAAATTGGCATGTGGAGTTTGTAAAGTTAATAGACCAAGTTTTAGTAATTCCCCACCCTTGTTGGATGATGGTAGGACGTTTCCCTCACTCTTTAACTCATAGAGATCAAGATTTTCTTTAGCTTCAGCTATACTAGGGAAATCATTTTCGAATCAATTTATATCGCACTACTCTATTTCTGTCATTCTCCATCATAACCATACATAACATAGCCTTTTGAGCTCTCTGGATATCTTATAAAGATATTCTTGTTGACTCTTGGCCCAAGCTTTCCGTGTCTATGATATATATTATGAACATAACTAGCTGAACCATAAGGGTAAAAATGCTCCAAATTGGGCTTTTCACCTTTCTGAAGTTCATATGGTGTTGAAGGAAGTGATTACAAAGGCACACGATTTAGTATGTAGGTCGCAGCCAAAAGTGAAAATCCCCATAACGATATTGGGAGTTTTACCTGAGCCATCACTGATCTAGTCATATCTAGGAGTGTTATATTATTTCTTTGAGCAACACCATTTTGTTGCAGAGTGTTGGTAATAGTGAGTTGTTTGCAATCCCATTTTCTTCACGCAATAATTTGAAATGATCAGATATATATTTGCATGTGTAAGTTGCTATATTAATTAATGATTTATGATAATCAAATAAATGTGTGTAAATAATAATTTGAAAAATTGGATTTAAAATATGGAGTGATACACATTTTTGTTCATTGTTCAAGTAAATAATAATATATTTTAGCCACTTTTTTTTTTAAATCTGAGCAGATTAGTAATGAGAAAATTAAAGTACCAAGTATGTATTTTAAAATATAGTTCAATACCTAACTTATGGCTTTAGAATCACCTAAAAAGGGTAAGAAATGAATTTTTGGTGAATTTTACACGATTGATGTGCGGTGTTGATTTTCTACGCAGAAATATTAAATATTCTTTCAACTATTTCAATGTTTACTCCATATTTTGAACCTATTCTTTGGTTAATGAATTAGGCTTTTATTTTAAGATTTGATGATTTAGAATTTTGATTAAGTTACTATTTGGGGGATATTTAATACATGTTGAGGAATATATATATATATATATATTATAATTGATTTAACTTGTAGATGTAATGATTGAATTGTGTGAAATTTGTGGTTAATTAACCTTGCCTCATATGAGATTTAAACATGCATAATCATTCTTAATACTGAGATACTTGGCATCATAACCATGAATTACATTATTATTGTGTCAACCCGATGGTCTGGCTATATCGGAATTCTCTATGACATATGGCTCGGATATGTATCTCTTGGAGAGCTTATATATCTTATCTATGTACATTGGAAGCTTTCTATGCTTATGATGATATATTCTTGGATATGGCATGATCTTAGTTGATTTGCCAAAGGTGATTAGCTGGCATCGTTGATATATTTATGGCCTCCGGACAGTGAAGGGAATTGGCTATGACTAGTGCTTGCTGGTATGGAAATAGGCAAGGCTCGGTGCTCTTAGATTGAAAATCCCTTAACCTCCGGAGAGCAGCAAATTGTCGGCTGTCTAGAGCCAGCGATGTGAGGTCCGAAAATCTAGACAATGGTAAAATACTAGTAGTTGTATTTATATGATATTGGTGGACGTGTGGTCCAATTATGTTGCTATTTATTATGATATATCCTGAGAAGGTCAGGCCATGTTATGATGATCTTGACATTTATTCTCTTAGGGACGGTCAGACACATTGTTATTATTATGATTTGGTTCGGCTTCGTTATCTATTGGGGCGATTAGGCCCATTGTTTTATAAGATCGTGGTTTTAAATTGAATCATTGGTTACCATATGATTTGTTATTATACTAATAATTATGTTTTAAACATATTATTCCCTGTTATCCTTCCTACTGGGCTGTGAGCTCATCCTATTTTTATAAAACAAATTCAAGTACACGAGAAACGAATAATTTTGAAGAGACGATGGGTTTGGGGACAATGTAGATTGCTCTGATACGAACTTATTTTTGTTATATATATGTTTATATGGCAAGGTACAGCTAGCCTAAGTTACCTTAGATGTTTAGTTACATGTTAACATGATTCTGTATATCTTTTGGATATGTACATATGTGTTATGGTTCTATTTTTTATTATCATAATTTATATGAGTATCAAATAGTTGATTGACAAGTGTTATATGATTTATCATGATTTAGTATTTATATTAAACCCATTTTGGCTTGTCTAAAGTGGGTTAGAAACACTCAAGATCTTAATTACAGGTGTTATCCTGTTAATTAAGGTGGGGGTATTACACACTAGCTCTAGCGACTCGCTAGCTCTACGAGCTTTACCAAAAGGCTTCTTGCAGGCGTTGCCCACTAAGCAAGGCTCAAATATAGGGAGATAGACTTTGGCGAGTGAGCTTAAAAGCCTTCTCTAGTGTGATAATCCGCAAATGAGACCCCCGAGTCTCTCTCCCGTATGTTGGGTGTCTGAAATGTCGGAAGGGATTCCGTCGTTCCATTTGCTTCTATGTGTTGATAATTTATATCGGGTGTCTTTCTATCCTATTTCTAGATACAAGGGATTTTATTCAGAGTCGCCAGTACGTTTTACGAGAAAAATGGACAAAATGGTTGTGTAAGAGGAAAGGCTACAGATAAGCCTTTCTTTACACATTTGTCTGCGGAACCAGGATTCTATAGGGTTCGAAAACTATATTACGGTTTGGAAAGGTGGTAAGCACCCATTCCGCCCTTTCGGTCTCTAGTGGTCTTATATGTTTATTTTATGTTGAAAAACTTGGATGCTTTTACTGACAGTCTACTATTTTCCAAGTGAAAAACCCTAATTTCTGGGAGAAGCGGGGAAAGGGATAAAAACCTTTGTGTTCCGAGATCCGATGTTTTTATTATTGAAAAGATGTAATTTAAATTGACAAAACCTTTTGAAAGAGTGTCCCGTATTATTTTCTCAGATAATGACGTTTTTCTTGTGTTTGTGATTACTTTTGTAAAAGTTCGGATTTTGTATCGGGACTAATTTAATATGGAATTAGAACTCTTTGAGGAGAGTTTTGTCAGACACGTCGCAGTCTATAGAGAAGACATGATATGTTGATTTTAATTCCTAGATAAGTCTTATCAGTCCGGGTTTTGAAAACATAATTTTATCCGAATAATAAGGTGTTTATTCTTCTGATTTTGGAAATGATTTTACCAGGGTCTTTTTGTTTTGAAAACGATGGACTACTTTGTAACTTGGCAATAAGTTTATTCAAATAAAATGTGGACTAAACAACAGGAGTAAAACAAGTACACAGATACTTAATGTTAAATACTAGAAGAGACTTTCTTTACCTTCCCAACGAGAATAATAAATATAAGAAAGAAAATATAATGCGGCAGAGAGATCTCTGGCGATAATGATCTTTTCCTTCTTCAGATATTTTCGAGAATACGATTCCAGAGATGGGACACGTCGAGTGTTGAGAATAGATCCGATAATTCTTCAGAAATAAGACGATAATAGAGAATGCTTGATGAAAGGCTAGAAAATCATATCATAAACCAATAATTCTTCCATCCTCCCTTGCCCCCTTTTCAATCCTTGGGAGGTGTTAGCCTATTTATAGTGGTGGAAAGGGGTATGTCGCGCGACGTGTCCCCCAAAAAGGGTATATGTGGCGCGACAATGTGTGTATGTCACGCGACATTCAACTTTAATGATGTTTCCGACAGACTAATGTGTCAAAAAGTGAATGGTGGGGTGATTGTCGCGCAACATGTCCCCATAAAGGGCATGTATCGTGCGACATACTTGTTTGTCGTGTGACATTTCACTTTAAAAATATGTTTGTTTGGCCAACAAAACCTTTCGGGGCAGTTTCGGGTGTTCGGGTGGGCTCTAGACTCCAAAAATAGTACTTCTCGAAGGTCGTTAGGGTTCTTGCGGGGGTCAGGGATCGGGGTGTCTACAGACCCTCTCGACTCATGTTTCTTGCTTGCAAGGAATTGAGGCGACTGGAAGAGACCATGATCCATGGCTCCCTCAAGAACTCTAAGGAAGTGTGCTTATGAAAAAGTGTTCATGATGCCTCCGGAGAAGGCTTGTGTTTGGTTTTGCCTCCGGAGAGGGCTTTTGTTACCTCATTGCCTCTCTCGAGGGCTTTTATTTGCTCTACTCGCCTCAGATGGGAGGACTACCATCGATTCACTTTTGCGCATTAGGTGGGAGGACTACCATTGTTACACTTTGCGCCTCAGGTGGGAGGACTACCATTGCTCTCATGTGCCTCTTTGGGAGGGCTTCGCCTCAGGTGGGAGGACTACCAATGCTACACTGTGCCTCTCTAGGAGGGCTTCGCCTCAGGTGGGAGGACTACCATTGCTACACTGTGCCTCTCTGGGAGGGCTTCGCCTCAGGTGGGAGGAGTACCATTGCTCCACTAGCCTCAGGTGGGAGGACTACTATTGCTACACTGTGCCTCTCTGGAAGGGCTTCGCCTCAGGTGGGAGGACTACCATTGCTACAATGTGCCTCTCTGGGAGGGCTTCTGATCTTCTTGGCTCAGGTGGGAGGACTACCATTACTACATTGTGCCTCTCTGGGAGGGCTTCTGATCTATAAAAAAGAAAGAAAATTGCCTCTCGGAGGGTTTTTTGTGAGTATTTTTACCTCTGGCGAGGGCTTGTGTTTGTTGTCTTTCTTAGACTGCTAGAGTGAGAGAGAGAAAATTTTGCGAAGGTGAAAAAAGCTTCTTGGGGTCTAATCTTTATCCGGATGTCCGTTTTCCTGTATCTTTCTAAACCTTACTCTCATGTTTTGCTCGAGTGAAGATACTTCTCTTAGAAGGTAGTTTTCGAATTTCTTTTGCTTTCCGCAGAGTGATGGTCCGAGGTTTTCCAAACCATCTCTTCTGTATCTTGCTGAAAAGAAAATTTGTTTGAAAGTTCAATCTCTGATCTCTGTTCTCTTCTTAGTTTTCTCTTTTGGTGGCCTACATCGTACTCTATTTTTCGATGCCCTTATTTCTCCCTTTTTGGGAAAGACTTTTCTTGGCCTTTTCTGTTTTTGACCAGGAGTCTTTTTATCCCTTCGTCGTGATCAGGAGCCTTACTCACCCAAAACGAAGCCCTGAGCCGGTTTTGGCCTAGCTGTCACTTTTGGTGCGGCTCTCCCGGTCACTCTGCATTTCTGTTTCTCTCGCTCGCTTTGGGCGCTCATGCGGGTTCCTTCTCTTTTCTACTCTTTCAATTTTTTCTATTCCCGTCTTATCTTGATATCCTGGTTTTTCTCATTGATGGTTTCTGTCCTTCTTGGGAGATCAGAAACTACTTTAACCATTTGTATTTGTTCCCGCATTTTCGAAGAGATGATTTGGAAGTCTTTTCCTCGAATTTTCATCCTGGGTGTGCGGTATTTAGCAGGTTTTTCGAAAACTGTTTCTCTGAAGTACCCCTGCAGGAGATAAAATGAGACAAAGGTCAAAAAATCAGGGGGAGGGGTCAATATGTCGCGCTACATTTCAGTATAAGGCTCTTTGTCACGCAATAATGAGCCCATTTATCGCGCGACATACTGATCCACTATATAAGCCCCTTGCTGGGCTCATTCCACCTCATTCTCTCCTTCCTCTTTCTCTCTCTAGCTCTCTTTCTCTCTTCTCTCAAGTGCGGAAGCCCTGACGCTTTTCTGACTTTTCTAACTTTTCTTATATTCTACTCACCCTCAGATGGATCCCGCACAGATAGATTAGAGGGTGACCAGGAGGGAAGGTCACCTTTATCGACGCTCAGGGCATTCTCTGGTGCAGCCTTCACCATGATGACTGGGAGGACCTTGATTGGTACGGTGAGGATGGCGTAGACCGCGGTCGGGCGGTGGTCTACCGAGACGTTACCAGGGCTGCTCCAGTCCCGGATGTTCCATGGCTCTTGATGGAGCCAGTTTCTCATGAGATCCGTCGTTGGTCTCTGGTATGTTTTTGGGATTCCTTTCCTTCGTGTGTTTATTTTTGTCGTTTCCTGCATGCATTTTTAAATAATGTTAGTATGCATGTCTTCCTAGAAATAATGTTCGATTTTAGCGAACACATACTTTTACTTGTGATACCCTTTAGGTTTGAAAAATTACATAATTTTACCCCTATAACCCTATATCTCTCATAATTATACCAAAGTACCCTCAGGTTTTGGAAAATTACATAATTTACCCCTATAACTCTATAACTCTCATAATTACACCAAAGTACCCTCAGGTTTGGAAAAATACATAATTTACCCCTATAACTCTATAACTCTCATAATTACACCAAAGTACCCTCAAGTTTGGAAAATTACATAATTTACCCTTATAACCCTATAACTCTTATAATTACACCAAAGTACCCTCAGGTTTGAAAATTACATAATTTACCTTTATAACCCTATAACTCTCATAATTACACCAAAGTACCCTCAGGTTTGAAAAATTACATAATTTACCCTTATAACCCTATAACTCTCATAATTACACTATAGTACCCTCAAGTTTGGAAAATTACATAATTTACCCTTATAACCCTATAACTCTCATATTTACACCAAAGTACTCTCAGGTTTGGAAAATTAAATAATTTACCCCTAGAACTCTATAACTCTCATAATTACACCAAAGTACCCTCAGGTTTGGAAAATTACATAATTTACCCTTATAACCCTATAACCCTCATAATTACACCAAAGTACCCTCAAGTTTGGAAAATTACATAATTTACCCTTATAACTCTATAACTCTCTTAATTACACTAAAGCACCCTCAGGTTTGGAAAATTACATAATTTACCCTTATAACCCTATAACTCTTATAATTACACCAAAGTACCCTCAGGTTTGGAAAATTACATAATTTACCCCTATAACCCTACAACTCTCATAATTACACCAAAGTACCCTCGGGTTTGGAAAATTACATAATTTACCCCTATAAACTCTATAACTATCATAATTACACCAAAGTACCCTCATGTTTCGAAAATTACATAATTTACCCTTATAACTCTATAACTCTCTTAATTACACCAAAGTACCCTCAGGTTACTTATATCTTATACCTCCATTTTGCTCGTAGTGGGTCGGCCGAGGTTGGGGTTCTCCCAATGCTATTGTCTTAGAGTGGCGACAGGCACAGGCCCCTGTCCAGGAGTTGCTCTTTGCGACTCCATTTGGTTCCCTTTTTGACGCCCTCCTGGAGCGAGTATCTTAGGGCAGCAGTTTTAGTGTCGGCACTAGCCTCCCATTTGGTGGGATACTACTCATACTTTCCATTGGAGCTGGGGGGGAGATGACAATGACCCCCTTAATCTTTTTGCTCTGACCGGGATTCCTTCAGGGGGTCCCTATCCAGATTGATGTCCCTTTGCGCCTGACGGCAGAGGGTATGGTGGGCACACTTGGGTGGTTCCCCGTGTGACGGAGTTCGGGCCATACGATCCCCCGGGCGGTTCTGGTTATGCGTCTGGCCACAGAGAGAGCTCCATTGATTGCTTTAGGAGTGCCGAATGACTCGTCAGGAGGCGCGTCAGTATGCCCGTGTCCTTCTTTTACTGACGCTCCATGATTTGTTCGAGGCCCGTGGAGGGGGACACAGCTCATCTCTGATGGTTGCCCTATCTCCGGGATTTTAGCATCATGTTTGACTATGACTGGGGAGGCTTTATTCTGGCAGTCTTATATGATGCTATGGACCAGGTTTCTCGCCATTTAGCCCTAAACCTCAAGGGCTTCTCATTGCTGTGGGAGGTACATACTTTTGTCCTTTTTATCTTTGCTTCAATCCTTTACATATTACCTGTTGATTATTACTGATACTCTTTTATATTTTTTCTTCAGAGTTGGTTCGTAGCGTATACCCGTCTGGGGCGCGCCCAGGTGGATCTCCTCCTTGAGAACGAGGACCAGTTTCCTTTTCTCCACCAATTCATTGCGGGGAACTACAGGGCTCCTTATGTATACCGGACTCAGGAGACCGGAGCTGCTGCCGTCCATGACCTGTTGGAGGAGCAGGTAAATGAAAGAGATATGTCCTAGGACTATTCATATATTATGATTTGTACTTGGATATCTTATGCTTATTATTATTAATAAAGTTTATTTCATTTTACTTTATATTCTCTTGTAAATAATATTTATTAATACTAGTTCATCAAGTACGTGACTAAATTGTGGGATTCTAGTAATGTTATAATAATATTGTTTAGATGTCCCTGATCATGTGTCAAGAACCTAGGATCACATTGATATAATGATTAGATTATGAGTCAGCTGATGACTATGTTCCACAAGTCATGGATATGGAGATATCAAGCTGAACATACTGATACTTGTTAGGGAACAAAGTATTGGACCGACCCGCTTTGGGGACACTGCGAGGAGTGTTACATAATGTCATTAGTGATGTTCCCCATTTGTGATATCGTATTATCCTCAGACCTGAGATCACCATATTACCAACATAGGGATTAACATGTCAGGCATTATCAAACGTTGCTCTTGACCGAGTAATTATAAAGATGATGATCGAGCATACTATTAACTATGTAGAGGTATGTGGTTGATCAAGATGGGATTTGTCACTCTCATATAATGAGAGAGATATCGTTGGGCCCGTTGATAAGTATAATTAATATTTGCATGGCCATGCACAAATGAGATGTCATTTGTTTTAGATTAATTATACTTAGAGATCAAGAAATAAAGTTTGAACTATACAAGAATGACACGTTGCCTAGTCTTGTGTTCAATCTAGATATCGATTGACAAAAGGAGTTAATATGTGGAATATCAATTTAAGGTTGTGTTGTTTTGACCATTATACCCTTTGGGTAATAGTAATGTTTTACTAGAAACCGCTTACTATTTCGTATAATAAAACGGGCTTTTAATTATACTGCCAAAGAGTATAAACCTACAGGGTCGCACACCAAAATGAGTTGGATCAAAACGAATTAAAAATGGGCCAAGTTGGACTTGGGCCTAATTCGTTTTGTTGCTTAGGGTTTCTCACTAGGGTTCCCCTTTAAAGGGACCATTGTTCCTCTTTGCCGAATGTGAAAGAAACAGAGGCAGAGTACGAAATTAGTGTGAGAACCATAAAGGCGCTAGTACACCAAGCAAGCATCCGATCTCGTTTGTGTGTGCATACCGTAGAGGCGTTGTATTTTCAACGTTAGAACGACAACAACAGAAGGTTATGTCCACCGTGTTCATTGATTTTAATTCGAATCTCATACAAGGTATGTCTTAATATTGATTTTTATTGAACTATATAGATCCTAGGGTTTAATGATTAGTGCATAAATTAGTGTATGTGATGCATGATTACTGCCCTAATTTCCTTCAGTAAATATCTTAGTGTTCTTTGTTTTTAATAAATAGTAAGATAGAGTATAAATTACTGATATAAAATCTTGTTCTCTTTTCAGATTGAGTGGGCCCCTTGGGGTGATCTGGGTCTCCATTTTGGATATGGCCGGGTTCTGACCGCCTCGAGGACCAGGCCGCTTATCAGGGACGAGTACGGCCTTCACTTCTATTTGGGCGAGAGGGTCATTCGTCAGTAAACACTGGCCCAGTAGCCTCGAGTTCCCTTATTCCCGCCAGTTTTGATGAGGCGGACGGGCGAGATCGACCCGGTCATAGTGCAGGCATTGGTCGACTGGCTCGATTTTTAGACGTTCACCGAGGATAGAGATTATGCTGTCTTCGCTGCCCGTTACTTGATGAGGGAGCTGAAGGGGACTCGAGGACGGGTTTTTTACGAGAGATACTGGGCGTTGGGAGGTGATCCCAACTACATATGAGAACAGACTCACTTGTCCAGGACGATCCCCGGTCATCTGCCACTTGTCCCTGATCAGAGGGACAACATTTTGGACTCTGATGATGATGACCCCAAGGGGGAGAAGGGTGTCCCTGCTGCTGCTGCTGAGGGAGGTGATGATAGGCCTGAGGATGGTGATGATAGGCCCGAGGGCGGTGAGGGAGGTGGGACAGCAGCGGTTCTAGAGTAGCCGTCTCAGACTACACCTAGAGAGGAGCAGCATGCTGAGAGAGGGGGAGGTGATTTTTCCGAGCAGTCCTGGGAGCCTGCGAACCTTGGGGTCGACTATGAGCAGTTTGGACGGACCCCTCCTGCTGCTGCTACTGCTTCTAGTGGGGTCCTGCCTCTGAGAGCGACGGTCGTTGTGGACCTTTCGGGTGTTCGCACTTATGCCACGCTAACTCCTCTTCCATCTGCTGCCATGGGCCCCCTGGTCAGATCTATAGGTCTTGGTGGTTCATCTTCCCGTCCTCCTTTGTTCCCGATTCATGAGGAGGCTGGGTCTACTTCTGCTGCTATGCCGGCGGGTTCGTCCGTTCATCCGGTAGATCTGCCGACACTTCCTCGGGACATCTCTTATGTTGGTGCCAATTTACGTTGATATTCGGTGCCCGAGTATCCTCTCCCTGAGGATACATTCGACTACTTGGGTGGCCGTCCTGATGATGAGGTATGTGCTTTTTCTTCCCTCAATATTCTCTTCATATCCATGCTTACTTATTTTAACGGTGTTGATTCTTCTTTCTTTTATTTTCAGCGGGTGAGCGTGCGTGTGGCGGATCTGAGAGCTTGGCATTCCCAGTATCTTTACAGTTGGAACCTGCTCCAGTACGTTGGTTGAGACCCTACGACATACATGCGTGACTATCAGAGGGCGATCGAAGTTTCCTTGCGGGCAGATGACCCTCTGTCTTCCTCTCGTGCTCGGACGGAGTCTCGGAGGAGCAGTAGCTGGACCTCCAGGCAATCTCGGTCTTCGGTGATTCGCCCAATGGCACCGGTCTAGTCGACGAGGCCTTCTCAGGCAGCAGTTCCCTCTCATCCGGATGTCCCAGCGGTAGAATCCTGCTCCGGAGGAGGATTCTGGTAATAATGGTAGCGTGTCGAAGTGCGCTAGGATATATTAGTTTTCTTTTCCTGCATTTAGTTAGTTCAGACAGCTATGTAGTTTTATTTTTAGATGTTTAGACAGAGATTTAGTTTCTTGAAAACTATTATTTTATCAGTTTTTATGAAAATCTTTATTTGTGTTTGATGATGCGTTTTTTATCCCTTATCTGTGATGAAAAATAATAATTACAGGAATCGATAATTTTAGGAGCCATACCTTGTAATGTGGCAATACTTAGGGTTCCTGCAAAAGAACAGAGTGAGCACAGTGTATGCAAAAGTAATTCTTTTGGCAAGAATGACTCTTATGTGTAAGAAAAGCAAAAAATAGGGTGGCACAAAAGGAGATTGTCGTGCGACAATCCCTCCTGGATATGGATTTGTCGCGCGACAAATAGGGACATGATCCTCTTTTTTTGCTATAAATACACCCATCCTCCTTCCTTTATCCCCACACCTTTTCCCAAAATGTCTTCTTATTGCACAAATTCTGATTTTTCTTATGTTAAAACCCGAGATGCTCTGATATCTTCTGAGAATGGTTTGAACTTCGGTGCTGTTAGCCCTTTAGTGGGCTGGTGCCGTTATCCCGTAGATTTTTCCTTTCTGTTAGGTGCTTTGTATTTCTGTAGTCCTGAGGATCATCTTTTCTGTTTTGGGCTAGATGAGCTCTGCCTGACTTATGAAGAGTTCTCCTGACTGTTGCGTTCTGCTGTTCGTCTTCCGATGGCTGTTCCCATAGAGGAAATCAGTCCTCGAGATATGCTGATTGTTCTGTTAGCTATTCCCCAAGCGGCCTGTGATGGCTTTATTGTCGACGGGCTTCTTGACCTCCATAAAATGGCGAGGTTCTTTCATCGCTACAAAGAGAAAGCTTCTTTTAGTGTGGGGCGTACTGCGGCGGCATTGATCTGTCTTGTTTCTGATATGTTACTGGTGACGGGCTCTTCCCGTGTCGATCCGACTATTATGAGTTTGATTTATCATGCTAGGAATGGAGAGTCCATAATGCCTATCGTTCTTGCAGAGACCCCGAACGGCCTAGATGATCTTAAAAGGGGAGCTTTGCCCTTCTTCAGCGGAAGTCCGCGCTTGCTATACATGTGGCTATTGGAGCGTTTTCGATCAGTGGGTTTCAATGGGGTTCGGCTTGACAACCCGACGCACTTCTTCCGTCGTCCCCTCTTTGGTGCCTTGACCATGTCTTCCTCTGATTGAACGGTGTGGTTTTCAGAGAATTTTTGGGCTATTCGGTGGAACATTCCTTGGTGGAAGCTGAGGGTGATAGTGCTTAGTACCGGGGGTCAGAATTACGTTCGGCTCTGTGGGCTCTGGTTCACTTCTTTTTATCTCCCAGGACGTCTTCTTCGGCAATTTAACGTCCCTCAAGGTATTCCCCTTGGTCTGAACAAATTTTCCTCTGAGTTCAAATTTGTGACCCCGCATGTTTTTTTATCGGTAGAGAGGATGTGGCGTGCTCGACTGACTCGTCAGTTTAACTATGCCCGTTTCGGTATTATCAGGCCCCTTCGGGCTGACATCATCTATTCTCGTTGGGGGTCTTTGGAAGGGGAGCTAATTGATGATCCCTTCCAAATGGAGTGGTTCCGGTTTATGGATTCTAAGCCCACATAGGAGAGTATTGTCTTTGCATACCAAATCCTGGATGAGGCTCGAATTGACTTGGCTACTGAGGACCCTGCTTGGCCAACCCCTAGGGTTTAGGCTTTTCTGTATGATGTATTTCCTTTATAACTCTCGGTGTTCTGGACCACTTTAATCAATAAACGAGGGACTGTTAAAATAAATTTTCTTTACAACATTTTAAACCGGGCCTGAAGTCACTTCTCAAGTTGCCTACGTTCCCCTTTTGATTTTTCAAAGACACAAGTTTGAGTTGGGGTTCAGGTTTACGTAGTTTTAATCCATACATATTGTATCTATTGGTAATACTTCTTTAGTTGATCCATGTTGACCGGGGAATGCAGTAACTGTCCGTCCAAATCAGCGAGTATAGCGGCACCCCCGGTATCAATCTCTTTGACGATGTATGGCCCTGTCCACTTCTGACCGAACTTTCCTCTTGGGTCTCTGGCTAGTTCTCGAATTTCTTTCAACATGATGTCGTTCTCATTGATACCCCTAGTCTTTACTTTCTGGTTAAATGCTCGAGCGATTCTCTTTTGATACCCTTAGTGGTGATATGCGGCTTTCAATCTCTTCTCATCTAACAATGCCAGCTCGTCATAACGTGCCTGGACCCATTCCAGCTCATTAACTTGATTCTCTAACATTACTCTGAGGGAGGGGACCTCTAATTCAACAGGGAAGACTGCTTCCATCCCGTATGTAAGTGAAAATGGGGTTGCCCCTGTAGAGACCCTTTCAGTGGTGCGGTATCCCCACAATGCATATGGTAATTTTTCTGGCCAGTCTTGACAGGTGTCGATCATCTTGCTCAGGATATTCTTCAGATTTTTGTTGGCGGCCTCAACTGCCCCACTGGTTTGCGGTCTGTATGGCGAAGATCTGTGTCGAGTAATACAGTATTCTTCCATGATTGTATTAGCTTCTCCTTCGAAGTGGGTGCCGTTGTCCGAGATGATCTCGTGTGGGACCCCATACCGGCAGACGATATTCCATTTGATAAATCGGGCAACTTTCTTGGCGTCAAGGGTCTGGAAAGACTCAGCCTCTACCCATTTGGTGAAGTAGTCGATGGCTACTAGTATGAATTCGTGGCCATTGCTGACTTTGGGCGAAATTTTCCCAATGATGTCAATTTCCCAAGTTGCGAAAGGCCAGGGAGCAATCATGTTGTACAACTCGTTTGGAGGAAGTTTCTGAGACTTAGCGTAGATTTGACATTTGTGACAACGGCGTACGTGGTTAACGCAGTCGTTTTGCAGGGTAGACCAGAAATAACCTTGTCTGGTGATTTTGCAGGCAAGTGTATGATCGCTCATATGAGGTCCGCAATCTCCCCCATGTATCTGATCCATCATTCTGACGGATTCTTCTTCAGTGAGACATTGAAGATGGGTCCCATCGTAGTTTCTCTTATACAGCCTTCTGGCACAAAGTATGAACCCTGATGCTAACCTTCTGAGTGTGACCCGCGTTTTCTTATCTGTTTGCTCGGGATACAGATGATTTTTCAATAGGTTCCAGATGTCATAAAACAAAGTGGTTGAGTCACCATTCTCTTCATTTTCTACCTCAAGGGCCATGCAGTGTCCTGGTCCTGGTCTTCTTTATATGGTAAGAGTTATTTCTTCCATCCCCTCCGGGATATCGATCATTGATGCCAGGGTTACTAGTGCGTCAGCAAAACTATTTTGTGATCTGGGGACATAGTAAAACTCCGAATGCTCAAATCTCCCTGCGACATCCTCCAGTCGAGCGATGTATGGTACTAACTTCTCATCTCTGACCTTTCATTCTTGTAGCACTTGGTGGATTACTAATGCCGAATCTCCGTACACTTGTATTATCCGTATACCCCTTTGGAGTGCAGTCTTTAATCCAATTATACAGGATTCATACTCGGCCATATTATTGGTGCAGGAAAAGTCTAGATGATATGATATCGGGGAGTGAGTTTGGTCTGGAGAGACTAACAGGATGCCTATTCCATTCCCATTTCGGTTGACGACCTCGTCAAAGTATAATTTTTAGTCTTCATCGATCTTGACATTCATGATAGTTTCGTCTGGGAATTCGGCTTCTTCTAGCATGTCTCTCAATATTGGATTGTGGGCCAGGTAATCAGCTATGATTTTGCCTTTGACTGCCTTCTGGGTCATGTAGGTGATGTCGAATTTAGAGAGCAAGAATAACCATTTTGCCATACGATTCGAGAGAGCTGGTTTCTCGAAGAGGTATTTTAACGGATCAAGTCGTGATGACAGGATGACCGGGAAGACCAGCATGTAGTGACATAATTTCTGTGTGACACAGACGAGAGTAGTGCACGATTTATCTAATGGTGTGTATTTTATCTCAAATAGGGATAATTTCTTGCTAATGTAATAGATGGCATGTTCTTTTCGTGTATCGGTCAGATGTTGGGCTAGCATGGCTCCTGCAGCCGAATCAATGACGGTTAGGTATAGAATTAGTGGCAATCTGGTCTGTGGTGGGGCTAACACTAGAGGTTTGGAGAGGTATTCTTTGATTCTATCAAAAGCCTCCTGGCACTGACCGTCTCATTCTCCTGGTGAAGACTTCCTCAGGAGTTTGAAGATAGGTTCGCAAGTCTGAGTAAGCTAAGAGATAAACCTGCTAATGTACTGCAAACTACCCAAAAATCCTCGAATTTCCTTTTCGGTACGAGGCTCGGGCATGTCTCGAATAGCTCGAACTTTGGCAGGGTCTACCTCGATTCCCTTTTTACTGACGACATAGCCCAGGAGATTCCATTTGGTTACCCCAAACACACATTTTTGTGGATTGAGTCTCATCTGATACTGGCGGAGGCGGTCAAAAAAGGCTCGTAAGGCTGGTACATGGCCTTCCCTTTCGTTTGACTTGATTATCATATCGTCCACATATACTTCTACTTCTTTGTGAATCATGTCGTGGAAGATAGCTGTAGCTTCCCTCTGATATGTTGCCCCGGCATTCTTTAGCCCGAATGGCATAACAGTGTAGCAGTATGTTCCCGATGGTGTAATAAATGCTGCTTTCTCTTGGTGATCTGGGTGCATCTTGATCTGATTATACCCGGCAAAACCGTCCACAAATGACTTCAAGGCATGGTTGGCAATATTATCTATTATCAAATCAATGTTGGGTAATGGAAAATCATCTCTTGGGCAAGCTTTATTGAGATCTCAGTAATCCACACACATACGGACCTTCCCATTTGCCTTTGGAACGGGTACAATGTTGGCTAACCATGAAGGGTACTCGATCACCCACAAAAACCCTACACTCAGTTGTTTCATCACTTCTTCTTTTACTTTTAGGGACCATTCTGGCGTAAGCTTTCTCAATTTTTGCTTGACGGGTCTGAATTTTGGCTTGGTGTGTATCTCGTGCATGACTACCTGGCTGTTCAAACCTGGCATATCTGCATAGGACTAGGCAAAGACATCCATGTACTCATTCGGGGTTTATGTGAATTCTTCTCTTTCTGTCTCGCTTAGACTTGCCCCAATACGGACCTCTTTCTTTTTCTCTTCCGTCCTGAGGTTAATTACAAAAGTATCTCCTTCCTCATTCTGTATACGCTGCTCGTCCCGTTCAGGGTGTTCGTTTAGTCTTTCCAACTCTATATAAGCAATTACAAAATTAACACCAACAGGATAACGCAAAACATAGTCTCCTTTATTGATAATAGGTATAAGTTTAAAAAGTGAATCTAGGGGTGACTCCTTCCTACCCTTTCCCTTACTCTTATCTCTCACCCTTACAATTTCACTCTTTCCCCCCTTTTCTTGGTAATCTGGATCATCGTGTATCAAGTATATAGGGTCGTCTCTTGGCTCGTCATCCCCTAGAGCCATGATGTCAAAGAGATCTCCAATCAGTTCTTCCTCTTCATCTTCCTTGTCTTCATTTTCTTCTTTCTACCCGATCGTCAACTTGGTAGAGAAGCTGTGCAAAATATTTTCCTTGGGATAGAGGTCCTCTTCATAGAAGATTTCCCATCCTGGAAGGTTATCTCCGTCACTGTTTCTCCAAGGCTCCTAAAAGCCGCAAAAGGGGACGTCCTCTCCTTCTTTGACGAAAAACCCATTCAGAGAGCTAAAACTTGGATAATAATGCCCTCGACCCTTTTTTTCTTGGTTGTCTTCTTCGGTGTGTTGGTAACCCAACCCTTCTCTTTCATGCCTCGTTACTGGTTCTAAGGCTTGAAGTAATCCTAGCTGCCCCATTCCCAGACTGGCTCCAGGTAAGTATTTCATCATTCTCAACATATTTCTGATCTTAGTACTGAGACCGGGAATATTATCAGGGGGTAGATACTCGATTCTTTGGGCGGTGAGAGCTTGTACTTGAGGCTCATAAGAAAAGCCTCCCAGCTGTATGCTCTGGCTCCTAATGCCCAAAACAGGTAATTCCAGATCTACCAAGGTCCTCTTAGGATCTCCTTGGATGGTGATTATATTCCCTTTGAACGGTATCTTGATCTTCTTGTGTAAGGATAAGGGGAGTGCTCCTATGTCATGTAGCCATGCTTTTCCCAACAGGAGGTTGAAACTGGAGGGAATGTCTATGATTTGGAAATCCGCTGAAAAGTTTTCGGGACCGACCATGAGATCTAACCTCAGAGAACCCAGGACAGCTCGCCTAGTGTTGTCATAGGCTCTAACGATTACAGCTGACGGAGAAAGCTCAGAGTCTAAGATACCCAGACATTTGGCGGTCTTCAGGGGACAAACGTTTATAGTCGACCCGTTGTCGACGAAGACCTGCGGCAGGATTTTCTCTCGAGTCGTGACAGTAATAAGGTGGGCTAGACTGTGTTTCTTCCCCAATGGAGATAAGTTCTCATCTAAAAATGATAGACTTCTTTGAACTGTAAGAGATCCGATCATGTTTGGCAGTTGTTCGGGCGTAGAGTATGGCGATATGACAGCCTCATCTAGGAGTTTGATGAAAGAGGTCCTGTGAGGTTTGGAGGCAACCAGAAGGCCCCAAATGGTAATGTGTGCCTGGGTTTTCTTCAACTGTTCCTTAGGAGGTCCTGGGTTTTCTCCTATTTCCTTAGGAGGAAGGGTTTTCTCGACATCCATCAATGATGGCTGATATACCCTTTCTGAATGGGTAATTTGTTGTATCCAAAGGGATGCTGGGTCTGATCCCTCTGAGGCATCCGATAATTCTGGTTCCGCCGACCAATTGAAGATTTTGGGGGAGGTCTCTGTTATGCAGATTGTCTCCTTGGGAGGGCCCCGGGGCTTCTATGGTTGTTTCTTCTTATCCTGGGTCCATCCTATCCCCGATTTTCTGGGATTGGTTTTGATCGCAGGAGGTTGTGAGATTCCCTGGTTGGCCTTTCCTAAACCCTGCCCGGGTAGAAATTTCATATTAGCCATCCATTGGTCAATTATCGGATTGAGGCCTGGTGCAACTTGAGTCCTTTCTGGCAGCATAGTGGGTGACTCGTAGGCGGGGTCATCTCGAATGAGCCCCACGGGATCAAAGCTTTCTTCATCAGCAGTCAATGCGTTAATTCCCGTAGGGGGAGCATGGTTGGGAAGGGGATTGATAGTAACATTGGGGCCACCAGGTGCGGGAATGGTACCAGCTTCGATTAAGTCCTGTATACGATAGCAGAGAGCCAAACAGCGTTTCGTGTCATGGCCCGCGGCCTAATGGTATGCACAATTTTCATTCATTCTCCAAGTGCTAGGAATAGGATTTGGTGGAGGGCGTGGGTTGAGTGGAGTGATTAGTCCAGCCTTTCGGAGTAGTTCCAGGCTTTTGACCAGGGTAGTGGGAAGGGTACAGAAGTTCCTCCTTTTCTTGACTTCGGTGCTCGAAGAGTCTCCTTGTGCGGGCCAATTCATCGGGGGTGCTTGTTGTGGCTGTTGAAATGGGTTTTGATGATATGGGTATGAGCTTATTTGGTTTATGACTGAAGTGGCCGTCTTTCTCCCAGTGTATGAGGCTTTCTTGATGTCGATTTCTATTTTCTTGGCCAACTCTTTGTGAGAATCTACAAATGCGACCCCCGGGTCTCGTCCCCGTTCGGTTGGGCGTCTGGGACGTCGGAACGGATCCCATCGTCCCATTTGCTGGAGTGTTTTCTTATTAATTCATATCATGTGTCCCTATGTTCTATTTCTAGATACGAGAGGGTTCGTTCAGAGTCGCCAGTACGTTTTACGAGAAAATGGACAAAAGGGGTCGTGTAAGAGGAAATGCTATAGGCAAGCCTTTCTTTACACGTTTGTCTACAAAACCAGGAATCTATAGGGTTCGGAAACTATATTACGGTTTGGGAAGGTGTTAAGCACCCATTCCACCCTTTCGGTCTCTAGTGGTCTTATATGTTTATTCTATGTTGAAAAACTTGGATGCTTTTACTGACAGTCTACTATTTTCTAAGTGAAAACCCTAATTTTTGGGAGAAAACGGGAAAAGGGATGAAAAACCTCTGTGTTTCGAGATCAGATGTTTAGTTTTGAGAAATGCAAATACAAGTGACAAAAGTTATTTTTCTTTAGAGAGGGAGCTTCCCGTATTATTTCTCGGATAATGACGCTTTTCTCGGGTTTTGATTTGTTTTGGAAAAAGTTTGGATCTTAGTGGAACTAATTCAATATGGAATTGGAACTCTTGAGGGGAGTTCTACCGGACGTATCACAATCTATGAAACAGATAGGATATACCGGGTTTTTAATTCCTAAGTAAGTTTTACCGGTCCGGGTTTTGAAAACAGGATTTTATCCGGATGGTAATGTACTTACTCTTCTGGTTTTGCAAATGGTTTTATCAAGGTCTTTTGTTACGAAAATGGTAGACTATTGGTAATTTGGCAATAAGTTTATTCAAATGAAACGTGGACAAAACGACAGAAATAAAACAAGTACACAGATATTTAATGTTAAATACTAGAAGAGACTTTCTTTACCTCCCCGACGAGAATAATAATAAGAAAGAAAATATAATGCGGCAGAGAGATTTTCGGCGATGATAATCTTTTCCTTCTTTAGATATTTCCGAGAATTCAATTCCAGAGACGGGACACGTCGAGTTTTGGGAATAGATTCGATAATTCTTCAGAAATAAGACGATAATAGAGAATGCTTCACGAAAGACTAGAAAATCAGATTTTAAGTTTAGAATTCTTCAATCCCAAGTTGCTGTCCTGAACCCTTGGGGGGTGCTGGCCTATTTATACTGCTCGGGGAAGATTGTCGCACTACACTTCCCCAAAAGGGGCATATGTCGCGCGACAATGTGTCCAATGTCGCGCGACAAACGGCTGAAGTGATGTTTCTGACAGATTGATGTGTCAGAGAGTGGATGGTCTGGTGTCAGGAGGGATTGTCGCGCGACATAGTGGGATTGTCGCGCGACATAGTGGGATTGTCGCGCGACATAGTGGGATTGTCGCGCGACATAGTGGGATTGTCGCGCGACATGTCAGTGATTGTTGCGTGACAATGTGATATGTCGTGCGACAATCTCTCTTAAAAATAGGTTTGCTGGCTAACAAACCCTTTTGGGGTAGTTTCAGGTGCTCGGGTGGGTCCCGAGCCCAAAAATAGTAGTTCTTGAAGGTCGTTAGGGTTCTTGCGGGGGTCACGGATCGGGGTGTCTACACTCTTCTTCTACTTGTGACCCCATGCTTAACAAGCCTCTGAAGTGTGGGAATACATGCTTTCCCATGCAACTTAATACAGCTGGAGTGAAATTCTTCTGTATGATCTCCAACTGCTCTTCCTCATCGGGCCGTTTGGACATTTGAGAGGCCATCTCTCTCCAGCGTGTGAAATCGCTGAAGCTTTCTTTCTCGCCCTACTTGGCCATTTCCAGGTGCTTGCGGGTAATTTCCAAATCTTCGTTAGACCCGTACTTGGTCATGAATTCCTTGACGATATCTCCCCAAGTTTTTGTGTGGTGTCTCTCCAAATTGAAAAACCATCTCAGGGCGGCCCCCGTGAGAGTCATGTGAAAGGCTTGAGCCAACTCCGGCTCTCCACAACCAGACACTTGCATGTAGGATTGGAGGTGAGTTTTCGGGGGCATGGTTCTTGTGAATTTGGTGATAGAAGGGAGCTTGAATCCCTGAGGTAGTCTTGCTTATGGGTAGAGGGAGAAGGCATTCATATCTGTGATCTCATCTGCCCCTTCCATTAAAGAAATCCCCCTTTGCAGAACCTTCATCTGCTCTTTCAGTTTTTTCATTTCTTTACTCTCTCTTGACACCTCTTCGGGCTGTTCCCGAGCTATAACCGATTCTGCATACACTGCCCGAAGTCGGTTGATGTCTGGGTACTCATTAGGAGGGGCTACTAGGGCCGGTGGTGGAATAGGCCTTGCGGGGACTTGTGGCCATGGCTGGTATTGGGGATCAAGGCCTTGTTGGAGTGCGGCCAGATGATGGGTGGCTCTTGTTGTTGATAGGTGGGGCCTGAATCCGGCGCCCATTGATTCTGATTATTGGGATCGGTCTGAACAGGATCGGCCATGACAGGGCTCATTTGGGGTGGATTGGTTCCTTGAACTAGGGGAAGTACTTGCGATGAGTGCCCTTGATCTTGATTCGGTGGTAGTCGTTCAAACCCCGGTGGTGCGACCCGTCCGGCTGACAACTCTTCTACTCGGACTCGGGTACTCTGTTGCTCGTTCGTGAGGTTTGCTAGACTCATGCTGACGGTCACCAGCAAACGATGCATCTCGGCTAAATCTGGCTGAGGTGCAGACGCCGCGTCTAGGCTCTGATCTGTCTCTTGATTCTCGCGTCCATCGACCATTGCGGATGTACTTGGTCTTACTATCCTTCCGGTATAATCTCGACAGGCCCAACCTTCCAGACTATCGTCGTATTATGGCTGTAGACGAGGACCACGGAGCGAAGACGAAGGAAGATTATGATGTGACTCAATTTTTGCCAAAAGAACCACTAAAAATTGCTGAGAAAAGACTCGGGTTTTAAAAAGGTGTTGTAAAGTAAGCCGTAAGGTGGTACATCCCCTACGGCTGTTTGACAAGTGTTTTAGTTGACTCGATCTTATATGCAGCGCATGTGTACGAACGGTTAAGGCTTCAGGCTCCCTCCTATTTGGCAAGACCTGGCGATATACGCTAGGGGCGGGTACGTGTAAGAATCTTTTGATATACTTCCCGGGTACGTGAGTGTTCTCGTCACTCGATATACCTTGGGGGCGTACTTGGCCAAGAAGAGTGGAAGTAAATGCTTTCGGTTTATGTTGGCCCAAGCAAGCCAACTCCCTACTCACTTATAATATTTCCGAGGGTTTAGGGTAAATTCACACTCGTAGGACCAGTGCATGATTTTTGAAAGTGCGTGTGATGTTCAAAAGGTTAGTTTTCACGAATAATATTATCTTTATTAAGTATTTTTTTTAAAAAAAAACTCCTATTTTTAGAAAAAGGTTTCTTCTCAATCAATTAACACAAATACGGAAAGCAGTAAAAGCAAATATTCAACAAATAAACAAAATTCCACATATAAGAGTCTAGTTTTCTAAGAGTCCCCAGCAGAGTCGCCACTGTGAGAATCCGCAAATGCGACCCCTGGGTCTCGCTCCCGTATGTTGGGTGTCTGAAACGTCGAAAGGGATTCCGTCGTTCCATTTTCTTCTATGTGTTGATAATTTATATCGGGTGTCTTTCTATCCTATTTCTAGATACAAGGGGGTTCATTCAGAGTCGCCAGTATGTTTTACAAGAACAACGGACAAAATGGTTGTGTAAGAGGAAAGGCTACATATAAGCCTTTCTTTACACATTTGTCTGCGAAATCAGGATCCTATAGAGTTCAGAAACTATATTACAGTTTGGGAAGGTGTTAAGCACCCATTCCTCTCTTTCGATCTCTAGTGATCTTATATGTTTATTTTATGTTGAAAAACTTGGATGCTTTTACTGACAGTCTACTATTTTCCAAGTGAAAAACCCTAATTTCTGGGAGTAGCGGGGAAAGGGATAAAAACATTTATGTTCCGAGATCCGATGTTTTTATTATTGAAAAGATGTAATTTAAACTGACAAAACCTTTTGAAAGAGTGCCCCGTATTATTTTCTCAGATAATGACGGTTTTCTCGTGTTTGTGATTACTTGTGTAAAAGTTCGGATTTTGTATCGGGACTAATTTAATATGGAATTAGAACTCTTTAAGGAGAGTTTTGTCAGACTCGTCGCAGTCTATAGAGAAGACGGGATATGTAGATTTTAATTCCTAGATAAGTCTTATCAGTCCAGGTTTTGAAAACATAATTTTATCTGAATAATAAGGTGTTTATTATTCTGATTTTGGAAATGATTTTACCAGGGTCTTTTTGTTTTGAAAACGATAGACTACTTTGTAACTTGGCAATAAGTTTATTCAAATAAAACGTGGACTAAACAACAGGAGTAAAACAAGTACACAGATACTTAATGTTAAATACTAGAAGAGACTTTCTTTACCTTCCCGACGAGAATAATAAATATAATAAAGAAAATATAATGCGGCAGAGAGATCTTTGGCAATGATGATCTTTTCCTTCTTTAGATATTTTCGAGAATACGATTCTAGAGACGGGACACGTCGAGTGTCGAGAATAGATCCGATAATTCTTCAGAAATAAAACGATAATAGAGAATACTTGATGAAAGGCTAGAAAATCATATCATAAACCAATAATTCTTCCATCCTCCCTTTCCCCCTTTTCAATCCTTGGGAGGTGTTAGCCTATTTATAGTGGTGGAAAGGGGTATGTCGCGCGACATGTCCCCCAAAAAAGGTATATGTCGCGCGATAATGTGTGTATGTCGCGCGACATTCAACTTTAATGATGTTTCCGACAGACTGATGTGTCAGAAAGTGAATGGTGGGGTGATTGTTGCGCGACATGTCCCCATAAAGGGCATGTGTCGTGCGACATTTTACTTTAAAAATATATTTGTTTGGCCAACAAAACCTTTCGGGGCAGTTTCGGGTGTCCGGGTGGGTTCCGGACTCCAAAAATAGTACTTCTCGAAGGTCGTTAGGGTTCTTGCGGGGGTCACGGATCGGGGTGTCTACATCTAGCTAATCGTGTCATTACGTCCTTTCCTATATGATGACGATGATGAGTATGAAGAAAGTAAATCAAAATTTAAATTCAATTTAAAGAAATTATTGAGTAAATACCATCAATGGTCACTAAACTATTGGCAAATTCTACCAATAGTTATTGAACTTCATTTAGTTACAATCGAACCATTAAACTTTTAAAAAATGCTACCAGTGGTCACTCCGTAAAATCCCACCGTTAGTTTTTAACGAGATTCGAAGCGTCACAATAAACTACACCAAAATCATTTTCTGATTATTAATCTCATGAGGGTTGTGATTGTTATTGGCAGTCATAACATTTGTGAATGAATAGCCACAAAACCCAAATAAATATAACAATGAAATTTTGTGACTGCTAGTGACTGTGATATTTGTTTTTTACTTCGTCACTAATTTCTCACTTCTAGTGAAAGTGATAAGTTATATTATTACTATCGTTGGCAGCAAATATGTACCCAATTCATGTCCCTGAATTATGATTACTTAAAGCAATGATATGTTTAAACTAAACATTTCACATAAATTCATTTTCCACAAACCCTATATAGCTCTTTCATCACTCTAGTATCACACTCTTAGAACTCTTAGCTCTTTAGTTTGAAAATAGTGCCATTCTTGTATCACCGCTCTGAAAACAAATCTCTCACCCCCATTCTCTCCGATTACATCGATCTTGTATCACCTCATTCTTTTGTATCACTTTTAGATCTATCAGCTCTTCAATCCGAAAATAGATCTCTCGCTCCTATTCTCTTTGATTACCTCTTACATCATATCTCTCTTGTTTCTCTCTTAACATTTTGTATCGATCCTCTTTCTCTCGGAGTAGAGGTAGATTCATACCTCACTAATTTGGTTGTTTTTATTAATAATTTTCCCCGCCTATTAATCTATCTTTCTCTTGAAATAAAGGTACTAATTAGTTCTTCAATTTCCCTAATAAAACATGTAGGTTTAGGTCTTTGATCTTTTAATACTTCATAGCATGTACTTTGTAGGTCAGTAATCCATGACATTAGAAATGAATTGATTAATTCATCACAATTCATTTTTACTAGTTGAAGATGCTCTAAAATGATATTTACAGTACTTTTACTTTCGATTTGTTCAGTTCATGAGATTTTGGTTATGTGGTTCATATAAGTATTTTATTTTTATGTGATATCATGTATTTTTATTTTTAATGCTTATCAATGGTTTAGATCAATATTTTTATTTAATTTTTTTTTTCTAAATGATATTTACATTTATAGTATTTTTTTTTTGAATAATTTCATTGTTTGTTTGAATAATTTAAACCTTCCACCTAACTCCGTTAGTTTTTATTGACTGAATGCTTACTTGGTGTGACACATGGATCCTATTTGCCAAATACCTATTACACGTGTCAAAAAAAAAACTTGCTTATAGAAAACCCCCCAGTTTTCTGGCTTCCTCCCCAAAATCACCAGCAATCCTTGTCACCTCTTTAGCCACCATCACCAACTACTTTTTGTCCCACCTCCCCCAAACGCTTTGTTTAACCCTGTAATTATTGTTCAACTAACTCCAATTCTTCCTATTTTTTAAATGTTCTTGTGCTCTCTCAAGTTTCCCTTTAAAATTTTTGGCTAAATTTCAAGATTCCGTATGACCCGACGATGATGTATTACGCATTCTCCACTGTATTTCGAACTCTGTGGCTGGGCGAGATTCCCACCTAACCACACACCAACACCTTAACCCCTTGTTGTCTTGCCAAAATCAGAACCCCCATGCACTTCTCTGTCTAAATCCTACTCTCACTTGTTTAGTTTGTGGATGTGGACTACACACACACACACACACACATATATATATGCATATATATGCACAAAAATATAGGTCTATATATTTGTGGAGAGATCTATAATTCTAGATACAAGTCTTTATATATATAGGAAATTAGGTGTGAATTTATATATATATACATACATACATGTGTGCTATGGGAAGTTGCAGGATTAGGCTTGAAGAAAAACAATCATATTGGCCGGTGAGCTAGCTCGAGGTGGGCTGCGGCTGGGATATTGGCCGAAGGGGAACAGGAAAGGAACTTTCTCATTCTCTCTCTTTTCTTTTTCTTTTTCTTTTCTTTTATTGATGTTTTTTGTGGTTTGCTTTTTTTTTTCCAACTAGGATTCATATGGAATTTTTTTTGGTCAATCATCCACATGAATTGCCAAATAAGCATTCCGTCAGAAAAAACTAACAGAGTTAATTAGGCGGAAGGTTTAAAATATGTCACTTAATATTCTTTAGGGCCTCATTTGCAATTTTTGAAACTTTGAGTATATGAATAGAATTTGACCCAAATTTAGGGTTTATTGTATCATTAGCCCTAAGTTTTAAAAACTACCATAGCTCATACACTAACTTATGATTGTAACCAACAGTCTCAGGTTTAAAAAATTACCACTATTTAACCACAACTTTATAATAGTTGGAAACAATCATAAGTTTGTAAAATTATCACAGTTCAACCACCAATTTATGACAGTTTGAAATAGTCACAATTTACAAAATTGTGGCTAGTTCTAGCTATCATAATGGCAAATGTTGTAACGGTTATTGGTCGTGACTAAATAGACCCAAGCTTATCACTTTTGACCATTCCAGGCCATTATTGGTGATAATGACAAAGCCCAATTATGATAGTTTTTGACTGTCAAAAATTGGTTACAGTGTTAATTATGATGGTCCAGAACAGTCACAAACGGCCTTTACCACTATTTTTGCCAGTCACAAATCACTGATTCTAGTGTAATGCAAATTCGGGTAAATCAACCCATTTGACCCAACTGCCCAATATAATAATTCTTTAAATACGAATATAATATCACATAACTTCAACACATGAGGCTGGGTTGGGACATGGAGGACCAAGTTCGAGCTTATGCATATTGTGTACAATGAGCGTTCAAGTTTTCAAAAACATACCTTAATCAATTTGTGGTTAAGTTTTTTCTAAGCAAAATTTTAAATTGGATTTTGTTATTAATATCTAACAACTCAAAATAACAACTCAGTTTTGAGACAGATTTTTTAGTATGAGGTCCATAATAAAAGCACGGTACAAGTTCGAGTTTAGTTAGTAGTGCCATAGGTAGTGGTATATCTAGTTTTATAAAATATAAAGTGTGACTAACTTTTAACCTTTTAAAGTTTATTGATCTAAAGGTGCACATGACATCTAATGGTATATAAACAATCTTACCATTGAAATGTAGTTTCCGTTCTTATTGAAACATCAAATCAATAGCATTTCCACTCACACATAAAACATACACTCAAATCTCTACTCTTTTACACACTTTCTCACTCGAACATCAACCTCCTCAAAAAATTTAAAGTATCTTAAATTTTAATTAAAAAATAAAATTTTAATAAAATTTACCAATCAATGTAAATAGAGCAAGACGATGGATAGTCGCATTGATCCAATTTCAGATGTTTTGTAGTGTGATTGTATTTATATGCTTTTGAATTAAAAACTCATATGAAAAACATTTTGGGCAACTACTTAGGCTATTGGGTGTATGTTTTTGCATTTAATGTGGTAAGATAAGTATTAGTTATGATATAAGTTAGTAAGCAATTTTATTTTATAACCTCAAAGTAATGCTGGTATTATTACAAATAAACTTTCTCTACTTTCGTTAAATTATAATTTTCACCCTTATTATTTGTCATGTCATTTTACACGGTACACTTATTTTTAATTATCAAATTTTCTTTTTAATCGTGTTGCCTTGTATGTGCAATACTTAATATATATACATACAAAACAAGACAATTTTCTTTCAGCCATTATTCCATTTTCAAATTCTTTCAGCGGGTCGTTTATATATATATATATCCATCTTCCTCTTTTTATTATCGATCACCCTTGCCCTTTCTTGAAAAAAAAAAACCTTCATCCTATATACTCCGCCTGCCCTCTTCAGTCGCTTCGCTTGAGAATATATATATATATTCAAGATCGAGATCTTCTCTCTGTAATTGGATTACAATAAATAAATTCAAAGAGCATCCACGTACTACTAACTAAGCTAGTCGATCGTCTTTTTCCGAATGGGACTGGTACGTAGTAGTGATCCATTAAGTGGAATATTTGATACTAGATTTGAGACTAGTACGTAGTATTTTTGTAATGTATATTCGTTGACCATATGGGAAGATATTATATCTACAATCATTGCTTGAATATCTTAAGTACCAACACTTTAATTGAGGGATATTAATATTTGGTGTTCACATGCATTCTTTGATATTTTATACTTATCAAATATTTCCCAGGACTAATGGCAAGAGAACCAAAGCTGCATGTGTTATTAAGTGTTTTTTGGATGATGGTTATACAAGCAGTCATGCGGCGTCATTCTAATCTTAACCGTCAACTTCCTAGGGCTCCTCGTAGAAATTGGAGTGCTGAGAGAAAATTGATATTAGATCTAATGTTCAACTCGAATGATAGAATTTGTCACGAGCAACTTAGGATGAAAATGGGTTCATTTCAAAGGTTGTGCACTCGTTTACAAACATATGGGTTGGTTGATAGTTGAGATGTGCTAGTTGCAGAACAAGTGGCTATTTTTTTAACAATGGTGGGTCATGATCATCGAAATCGAGTCGAAAGTTTTATGTTTTTTAGGTCTGCCCAAACAGTGAGTTATTATTTTCATAGAGTGTTGTATTCATGTCTTGCACTCTACAAAGATGTTGTTACTAATGCCACTGCAAATAACTCTCCTTATGATAAAAGCAGTGGTCGTGAATGGTACCATTACTTCGAGGTTAGGTGTTTTTAGCTTATGTTTATTAGTTCGGCTACAACTTTTTTTTCTCTATCTAAGTAGTAAATTTTCTGTCTTTTAGGATGCCGTTGGTGCCATTGATGGTACACACATCGCTGCGCATGTTCCGTTGGAGGAACAATCTAGGTATCGCAACAGAAAACAAGTCATTTCTCAAAATGTGTTAGTGGCGTGCACATTTGATATAAAGTTTACGTACGTTCTTGCTGGTTGGGAGGGATCTGCACACGATGGGAGATTGTTAAAGAGTGCTATCATACGGCAAGGCCATAGGTTAACAGTTCCGACTGGTAAATATTATCTTGCCGATGCTGGATTTCCATTAGTTCCAGGCTTCCTCGCACCATATCGTAGGACTCGCTATCATCGGAGAGACATTGTTGGTCAACTTCCCCAAAATAAGAACGAGCTATTTAATTTCCATCATTCATCTCTTTGAAATCTGGTAGATAGGACAATAGGGTTGTTGAAAAAGAGGTTTGCGTATCTCAGGCATCAACCCTTCCACAACATTGAAACACAAGCAAAGATAGTCCTTGCATGTTCTGCATTGCACAAATTCCTTCGAATTGACGACATAAATGACCATTGTAGCGATGATGACGTGAGCGGTGATGATGAAATTAACCCTCCCCCTCTCGACGTACATGAAATTGCACCAAATGTACTCGAAGTTGCGCCCCTTAACGCCCACATTACTTTAACGCCAGAAGTTACATGGACTACAAGAAGGGATTCCATGGCAAATATAATGTGGGACGAATTTGACCAAACCAATGACATGGACGATGATTTTGATTGAATAATTGTGGTTTAATCTTTTTTAAGCCGTGACTTTTGTTTAGTTTATCTTTAGAGTAAGAGTGTGGCTTGAGAGACATTGAAATTCCTTTTGTTAATTCTAATTAGTTATATGTAAGGCTACTTTGAGATTCTTTTCCACATGGAAAATAAATGCAATCAAACAACTCAAAGATAATTTTTTCAATGGAAAATTTTTCATAGCAAAATTTTTTGAAGGAAATTTTTTCCATGTAACAAATTTTCCATATGAGTTATCAAACGCACCCTAATAGTCCAATATGCTACTTCTTTAGTTGTTCAATATACAATGATAAGGTTGAATTTTATATGAAATTAATATTTTAATTACTGCTGCCGAGAATTAATCTTGGAACACTAAGTCGGCCCCAAAATTATTTTAATAATAGTCTTATACTACCAGCCACAAGGCTTAGTTATTTATTATTTCTTAACATGTGTATAACAATCGAAAATGCTATGCTTGGATCATTATGGAATTAAAACTGACGTGGCCATCCTCTCATCTAAACAGACTAATTAGCATCAACTAAACAGATGATTGTTTGTCTGATTTTCAAAATTCTGCAACCCAGCAAAAGTGTTACGAATTTGTACATTTCTCCACAAACCGAAATAATATATATATGTATGTATAGGCAGACACACAGTGGGTGCACTCCTACCCCCACCCCAACACCCAAATTTCACTAATATGATATGTTTGGGGGGGCAGGTGTATTTATTCGCTTAAGTTGAGGGGCAGGACTTATATATAGGGAAAACATTGAAATTGGTTTGTGTGCAAGGTGTTAAAATTATAAGCAGAGGGTTTATAAGTGAGAAAGGGCAAGAGTACACGGTGAAGCTTTATATTTTTAGAATATTGATGGAATTAAAGGTCATTTTTAGTTTTATTATCCATTTATGATGGTTTGTTTTGTTCTCCGATCTTTTCCTCAATTGTTCTCTGGTCTTTATCCATGGTTCTTTCTTTATTCTCTAATCTATATTTCGACTCTCAATTAAGAATCCAATCTCCGAAATTGGTTGAGAGATGATTAAATGAATGATTGCTTGGTACCATATATCGAGAAAGATGAATTTGAAGTTATTGACAATGAATATATTATTCAACATTTTTAGAATATGAATTCTAGAAGGAGAATATTGTAACTAAATATGTGATTTTTATTTTTGACGTACAAGATGATAAATATTTTAATTAAATTGAAAAGTTTCATTGTAAAATTGAAGTGAATCGAAATTTTCAAATTCTATTGTGGATTTGACAGAAAATTTTATATGAAATTTACAAATTGGCAAAATATGAATTGCAATGAAACTTTAATTTTCACTACAAACCTGAAGTGAAATTTACAAATTTTATTACATATTTGCAAAAAAACTTATGCGAAATTTACGTGTTTAATGAAAAAAATAAACTGCAGAGTGAGATTTACAAGTTTATGTGACGCCCCAAATCCCTTTAAGAAGATTAGAACTCCGGATCTAGTTAATCACGGTGCCGTACATCGACAGCGAGTGAAAAGTTATAAGAATCATAAATTAACTTGTTTAGAAACCTTTATTTAAAAAAAATTGGCATGTGGAGTTTGTAAAGTTAATAGACCACGCTGTTACTAATTCCCCACCTTTGCTGGATGATGGTAGGACGTTTCCCTCACTCTTTAACTCATAGAGATCAAGATTTTCTTTAGCTTCAGCTATACTAGGGAAATCATTTTCCAATAAATTTATATCGCGCTACTCTATTTCTGTCATTCCTCCATCATAATGGTTACCATACATAACATAGCCATTTGAGCTCTCTAGATATCTTATCAAGATATTCTTGTTGACTCTTGGACCAAGCTTTCCGTGTCTATGATATATATTGTGAACATAACTAGCTGAACCATAAGGGTGAAAATGCTCCAAATTGGGCTTTTCACCTTTCTAAAGTTCATATGGTGTTGAAGGAAGTGATTACAAAGGCACACAATTTAGTATGTAGGTCACAGCCAAAAGTGCGTATCCCCATAACGATATTGGGAGTTTTGCCTGAGCCATCATTGATCTAGTCATATCTAGAAGTGTTACATTATTTCGTTGAGCAACACCAATTTGTTGCGGAGTGTTGGTAATAGTGAGTTGTCTGCGTATCCCATTTTCTTCACGTAATAATTTGAAACGATCAGATATATATTCGCATGTGTAAGTTGCTATATTAATTAATGATTTATGATAATCAAATAAATGTGTGTAAATAATAATTTCAAATATTTCAATGTTTACTCCATATTTTGAACCTATTATTTTGTTAATGAATTAGGCTTTTATTTTAAGATTTGATGATTTAGAATTTTGATTCAGTTACTAATTGGGGGACATTTAATCCATGTTGAGGAATATATATATATACATATATATTATAATTGATTTAACTTGTAGATGTAATGATTGAATTGTTTGAACTTTGTGGTTAATTAACCTTGCATCATTTGAGATTTAAACATGCATAATCATTCTTAATACTGAGATACTTGGCATCACAAGCATGAATTACATTATTATTGTGTCAACCAGACGGTTTGGCTATATCGGAATTCTCTCTGGCATATGGCTCTGATATATATCTCTTAGAGAGCTTATATATATTATCTATGTACAATGGAAGCTTTCTATGCTTATGATGATATATTCTTGGATATGGCATGATCTCAGTTGATTTGCCAAAGGTGATTAGCTGGTATGTTGATATATTTATGGCCTCCGGACAGTGAAGGGAATTGGGTATGACTAGTGCTTGCTGGTATGGAAATAGGCAAGGCTTGATACCGTTGGGTTGAAAATCTCTTAACCTCCGGAGAGCAGCAAATTGTCGGCTGTCTAGAGCCAGCGATGTGAGGTCCGAAAATCTAGACAACGGTAAGATACTAGTAGTTATATTTATATGATATTGGTGGACGTGTGGTCCAATTTTGTTGCTATTTATTATGATATTCCCTTAGACGATCAGGCCATGTTATGATGATCTTGATATTCATTCTCTTGGGAGCAGTCAGGCCCATTGTTATTATTATTATTATTCGGTACGGCTTTGGTATCTCTTAGGGACGGTCATACCCATTGTTATTATTATGATTCGGTTCGGCTTTGTTATCTCTTGGGGCAATCAGGCCCATTTTTTATAAGATGGTGGTTTTAAATTGAATCATTGGTTACCATATGATTTGTTATTAAACTGATAATTATGTTTTAAACATATTATCCCCTATTATCCTTCCTACTGGGCTATGAGCTCACCCTATTTTTATCAAACAAATTCAAGTACACGAGAAACGAAAAATTTTAAAGAGACAATGGGTTTGGGGACAATGTAGATTGCTCTGATATGTTATATATATGTTTATAAGGCAAGGTACAGCTAGCCTAAGTTACCTTAGATTTTTAGTCACATGTTAACATGATTCTGTATATCTTTTGTACATATGTGTTATGGTTCTATTTTATATTATCATAATCTATATGAGTATCAAATCGTTGATTGACACGTGTTATATGATTTATCACGATTTAGTATTTATATTAAACCCATTTTAGCTAGTCTAAAGTGGGTTAGAAACACTCAAGGTCTTAATTACAAGTGTTATCCTGTTAATTAAGGTGGGGGTATTGCACACTAGCTCTAGCGACTCGCTAGCTCTACGAGCCTTACCAAAAGGCTTCTTGCAGGCGTTGCCCGCTAAACAAGGCTCAAATATAGGGAGATAGACTTTGGCGAGTGAGCTTAAAAGCCCTTCTCTAGCTAATCGTGTCATTATGTCCTTTCCTATATGATGACGATGATGAGTATGAAGAAAGTAATAAAAATTTAAATCCAATTTAAAGAAATTATTGAGTAAATACCATCAATGGTCACTAAACTATTGGAAAATTCTACCAATAGTTACTAAACTTCATTTAGTTACAATCGAACCATTAAACTTTTAAAAAGTGCTACCAGTGGCCACTCTGTAAAATCCCACCGTTAGTTTTTAATGAGATTCGGAGCGTCACAATAAACTACACCAAAATCATTTTTTGATTATTAATCTCACGAGGGTTGTGACTGTTGTTGGCAGTCATAACATTTGTGAATAGATAGTCACAAAACCGAAATAGATATAATAGTGAAATTTTGTGACTGCTAGTGACTGTGAATTTTCTTTTTTGACTTTGTCACTGATTTCTCACTTCTAGTGAAAGTGATAAGTTATATTATTACTATCGTTGGCAGCAAATATGTACCCAATTCATGTCCCGGAATTATGATTACTTAAAGCAATGATAAGTTTAAATTAAACATTTCACATAAATTCATTTCCCACAAACCCTATATAGCTCTTTCATCATTCTAGTATCACACTCTTAGAACTCTCAGCTCTTTAGTTTGAAAATAGCGCCACTCTTGTATCACCACTCTGAAAACAAATCTCTCACCCCCATTCTCTCTGATTACATCGATCTTGTATCACCACATTCTTTTGTATCACTTTTAGATCTCTCAGCTCTTTAGTCTGAAAATAGATCTCTCGCTCCTATTCTCTTTGATTACCTCTTACATCATATCTCTCTTGTTTCTCTCAACATTTTGTGTCAATTCTCTTTCTCTCGAAGTAGAGGTAGATTCATACCTCACTAATTTGGTTGTTTTATTAATCATTTGCCCCACCTATTAATCTATCTTTCTCTCGAAATAAAGGTACTAATTAGTTCTTCAATTTCCCTAATAAAACATGTAGGTTTAGGTCTTTGATCTTTTAATATTTCATAGCATGTACTTTGTAGGTCAGTAATCCATGACATTAGAAATGAATTGATTAATTCATCACAGTTCATTTTTACTTGTTGAAGATGCTCTAAAATGATATTTATAGTACTTTTACTTTCGATCTATTTAGTTCATGAGATTTTGGTTATGTGGTTCATATAAGTATTTTATTTTTATGTGATATCATGTATTTTTATTTTTTATGCTTATCAATGGTTTAGATCAACATTTTTATTTAATTTTTTTTTCTAAATGATATTTACATTTATAGTATTTTTTTTTGAATAATTTCATTGTTTGTTAATATCAAGAACAATGACAAATAATTGTCACAATATTTTGTTCCAAACTTACAACTCATATCAACAGTCATAAATTTTGGGGTTAATGATACAATAAACCCTAAAGTTTGGGTCAAATTCTATTCACATACTCAAAGTTTCAAAAGTTGCAAACAAAACCCAAAAGAATATTAAGCGACATATTTTAAACCTTCCACCTAACTCCGTTAGTTTTTGTTGACCGAATGCTTACTTGGTGAGACACATGGATCCTATTTGCCAAATACCTATTACATGTGTCAAAAAAAAAAAATTTGTTTATAGAAACCCCCCCAGTTTTCTGCCTTCCTCCCCAAAACCACCAGCAATCCGTGTCACCTCTTTAGCCACCATCACCAACTACTTTGCGTCCCACCTCCCCCAAACGCTTTGTTTAACCCTGTAATTATTGTTCAACCAGCTCCAATTCTTGTTATTTTTAAAATGTTCTTGTGCTCTCTCTAATTTCCCTTTAAATTTTTCAGCTAAATAACAAGATTTCGTATGGCAGATTTCGTATGGCCCGACGATGATGGATTACGCATTCTCCACTGTATTTCGAGCTCTGTGGCTGGGCGAGATTCCCACCTAACCACACACCAACACCTTAACCCCTTGTTGTCTTGCCAAAATCAAAACCCCCATGCACTTCTCTGTCTAAATCCTACTCTCTCTTGTTTAGTTTGTGGATCTGGACTACACACACACACACACATATATATATATGTGTATATATATACACAAAAATAAAGGTCTATATATTTGTGGCGAGAACTACAATTGTTGACACAAGTCTTTATATATATAGGAAATTAGGTGTGAATTTATATATACATACATATATGTGTGCTATGGGAAGTTGCGGGATTAGGCTTGAAGAAAAACAATCATATTGGCCGGTGGGCTAGCTCGAGGTGTGCTGAGGCTGGGATATGGGCCGGAGGGGAACATGAAAGGAACTTTCTCATTCTCTCTCTTTTATTTTTCTTTTTCTTTTCTTTTATTGATCTTTTTTGTGGTTTGCTTTTTTTTCCAACTAGGATTCATATGGAAATTTTTTTGGTCAATCATTCCACATGAATTGCCAAATAAGTATTCCGTCAGAAAAAACTAACAGAGTTAATTAGGCGAAAGGTTTAAAATATGTCACTTAATATTCTTTAGGGCCTCACTTACAAGTTTTGAAACTTTGAGTATACGAATAGAATTTGACCCAAATTTTTGGGTTTATTGTATCATTAACCCTAAGTTTTTAAAACTACCATAGCTCATACACTAACTTATGATTGTAACCAATAGTCACAGGTTTAAAAAATTACCACTATTTAACCACAACTTTATAATAGTTGGAAAAAATCATATGTTTGTAAAATTATCACAGTTCAACCACCAATTTATGACAGTTTGAAATAGTCACAATTTACAAAATTGTGACTAGTTCTAGCTATCATAATGGCAAATGTTGTAACGGTTATTGATCGTGACAAAATAGTCCCAAGCTTATCACTTATGACCATTCTAGGTCATTATTGGTGATAATGACAAAGCCCAATTATGATAGTTTTTGACTGTCAAAAATTGGTTACAGTGTTAATTATGATGGTCCAGAACAGTCACAAACGGCCTTTACGACTATTTTTGCCAGTCACAAATCACTGATTCTAGTATAATGCAAATTCGGGTAAATCAGCCCATTTGACCCAACTGGCCAATATAATAATTCTTTAAATACAAATATAATATCAAATAACTTCAACACATGAGGCTGGGTTGGGACTTGGAGGACCAAGTTCGAACTTATACATATTGTGTACAATGAGCGTTCAAGTTTTCAAAACCATACCTTAATCAATTTGTGCTTAAGTTTTTTCTAAGCAAAATTTTAAATTGGATTTTGTTAATAATATCTAACAACTCAAAATAACAAGTCAGTTTTAAGACAAATTTTTTAGTATGAGGTCCATAATAAAAGCACGGTACAAGTAGTTCGAGTTTAGTTAGTAGTGCCGTAGGTAGTGGTATATGATCTAGTTTTATAAAATATAAAGTCTGACTAACTTTTAACCTTTTAAAGTTTATTGATCTAAAGGTGCACATGACATCTAATGGTATATAAACAATCTTAGCATTGAAATGTAGTTTCCGTTTTTATTGAAACATTAAATCAATAGCATTTCCACTCAATTAATCTTATTTTGATAATTACAATAAGTTAATAAAGTGTTATTTAACTCGGTTGTTCCAATGATGATAGCTATTTTAACCGATATATCTTCCGACCAAGTGTAACTTCAAACCGAAGCAATCAAAATCTCACACAAGCTTTACAAACGTCTCTACTCACAAGAAATGAACTCAAGTGATATACATGTACTATACAAAACCAAGAAAAGATCAAGAACATCAAACAAGTGAAGATACGCACAAGAAAATCAAGCATCACGAAAACTCGAATTATCATTAAATTGAGTGAGTGCTTAGATTTTTTGTAAAGATACTTTATTGATCAAATTCCTATAGCTCAAACATATTCTTGCATTTTTTAAAGATTGATTCAAACTAGCTTAAAATTGAATTTATTTGAAAAACATCATTTTACAAAAACCGAGTTTCAAAATAAATTCATATTAATTTTAAATGATCATATTTTAAGCTATAATAAAAATAAGTATCTTAGAAACATATATTTGAGGTTCACAAATCATTAGAATTTTATTTGGAACTAAATTATTAAATTACAAAAATATTTTTATTTTACATTTAAAATTCGCTCAATTTTTGCCCAGTTTTGATCTAACCGTAAGATGGAGGCCTTCCAGAACTCCGATCCTTTTGAAATTTTTACAGTAGCTAGACAACATCTCATGGAAATTATGACTAAAATTTGAGCATGATCCAACGGTCAAATTGGGAGAAATTAACAAAACAAATTTGAATTTGTTTTGTCAAAACTAGCTGTTGGAAAGTTTGAAAATGCATACCTTGGAGCCAAAACCTTTCTTAATCATCCCCAACGGCCATATGGTTTTGCAAGCTATATATATGATGTCTTAGACTTGGTTTAACACACTTGAATCATTCTACAAACTTATTTTAGATATATACAAAGTTATTCAAGTATTCAATTCATTTTATTGATCATATTCTTCATTTTTGAGCTATATATTTTGATCAATTTTGATATCTCTTAGTGTGAGCTTCATTTGTATTTTGTCATATACAAGAGAGATATTGTACATTGGTGTTTGTCGCCAAAACTCATTTGAATCATAATTGTGAGAGGTGTATCTCATAGATTAGCAAGAAGGATTTCTTGTGAAAGTATTGAAGGTGTTTTCAATACTTGTGAGAGTGTGTGATAAGAATAGACTTGTAGAGGTTTGATCTTCACCCGGAAGGAGATCGGTTATAGTGGAAATTCTCGGGGAACTAACCGAGCGCGGAGTAGGGGGAACAAGCTGAACCGTGTGGACAAAAAATCTTCGACTTCAAATTGGTTCAATCTTTCTTACTCAATCTCTTTATTTATTTGTTATATTAATTGATTGAAGTTGCTTATATTATTGCTTATTCTTGGGATTGATTATTTAATTGATTGTTTTCCTTGATAAACTTATTTAACTAAGTTGCTTTGCTTAAATATTTTAAAAACGTTTTAATTCCGCATTAAGTTTTTAAAACCCTATTCACCCCACTCTAGGGTATTTTTATACCTACAAAAAACTCATATGAAAAACATTTTGGGCAACTACTTAGGCTATTGGGTATATGTTTTTTGCATTTAATGTGGTAAGATAAGTATTAGTTATGATATAAGTTAGTTAGCAATTTATTTGTATAACCTCAAAGTATTAAATTATAATTTTCACCCTTATTATTTGTCGTGCCATTTTACACGGTACACTTATTTTTAATTATCAAATTTTCTTTTTAATCGTGTTGTCTTGTATGTGCAATACTAAATATATATACATACAAAACAAGACAATTTTCTTTCGGCCATTATTCAATTTTCAAATTCTTTCAGCGAGTCGTTTATATTGGTTGATAATGGTGCAAAGAGATATCAGCAATTAGATATTAAGATCCTCATTCTTTACATGTAAAATTTACTATTTTGAGATCCATAAACGAATCAAAAACTCAAACTAAATGGGCATTCAAAGTAAATTATTGGCCCAATAATTAGAACCGCAGACAAATTCATTTGAGTTGAATGGTGTTGAGTTCAAGCCAAGCTCTCTAAATTGTGTCCAAACATAATTTATTTGGTTCACAAATGAATTTCGAAGGAGTTTCCATTCAAATGATAACATGTAGAGCTCGCGTAAATTGGTTCTTCTTACAATAGTTCATACAACACACAATGCGAGCGCTGCTTCATATATCTCACTAGTAGTTTCAAAAAATGAAAAAAATTAGAGAGTATATAATTTTTGTATATACATTTGGGAATATATGTATTAATAATGGATGGATTAGGGGATTAGCCACATGTAAAATCGAAAACATAATAACATGCACTGAATTTATAAATTAAAATACCTCATCAGCAATTAATTTTTTATTCATTTACGGTAATTGTCACACTAATACATTTAATAAAAGCACAGTTTTATGCGAAAATAAATAAAACGTTAATAATAAAAAAAAATAAAAATAAAAATAAAAAGGGCACCTGGAGAGTTTCATTTGATCCTCTTCTAATTTATTCGATCAGTCACTAAACAAATTTGTTAAATTGTGTTCATTTTTAGTTATGGGTATTCATTTCTCTTGTGGTGGAGGACTTTTGCATGCTTTACCTCCCGGTATTGGAGTTCCAGTGCAATCATTTCCAGGTGGCGGTATGGGACTCTTCTGCAAAGATTGCGTCACCAAATTTTTAGTCTTCATTTCTGAACGGGGGATTCTAGTTGCTCCATTGGGTTCAATGTTTAACAAAAGAACTAATGATATAATAATGACTAAAACAATGTTGAGAGATCTCATAATTAATGATGATCTTAATTAATGGTGTGGTGGTGGTAACTAAGACAAATGGAGTAAAGGTGGCAATTAAATTAATGTGAGAGGATATGAATGAAAGTGTGGTGATGATGAAATTTGGGTTTGTAGAGGGGATATTTATATGCACCAAGTTATAAAAATAAATGTAATTAAGAATTTAAATTTTTTTTTTTTGAAGTATTTGACCAGCTTAATTGAAGGGCTTGTTTCGACTTCTGGTGGGCTTAACTTGAAACTCAAGGCCATCTTCTTTTTTCCTTTTTTTATTGAAAATTTCTCTCCCATGAAACTCAATTTTGTTTGCTAACTGAACATTTTTTCTCACCTAAACTTGTAAGGAAAAAGAAAAAGACAAAAAACAAATTGATAACTGAATTCATCTCCATACTGTGTTATTCATGTCTTTTTTTTAGAGTAATATTTTGGACATGCGAAAAGATTGCATAATCCTAAATGTAGCCACGTATTTTGCAGACAAGAATGTAGGTGCTTGTACATATGATAGATTTTTATGTCCATATAAAATCACACTTTAATTTAGTATTTATTGAAATTTTCTGTTCATTTCTGCATAATTGAATTCCATTCTTCCTTACCATCTCTCACCCGCGAAACTTTATCAATCAAACTCGACCAACCCACAAAATATTCCTAACATTGAAACAAATATTTTTTTACACGAGGTGTTCTCACACTGCATTAGATATGGGACTAATCTATACTCACAATATATGAGAACCTAGCCCAATGGTGTTTGTACTTGGGGGAATCGAACACAGGATCTAATGGCAAACAAGCCACTAGACCAGCCCTATTGTAAGGAAAAACATTAAAATTAGTAATAGTAGTTTTTTGTTATTAGATGAGAAGTCTGAATTCACTGATTAATCAATATTGCTCCTAACCTAAACCATTTGTGTTTGTTATGTGGGAGGTTATGAGTTATATCATACAGACATAGTTAGTTAAATGTGTGTATTTATGATTTTCTTTTATTTGTTGTATTTTATGAAAATTGTTGTATGGGCTTGTTTGTCTAATTATAGTTAATAAACTATATATCTGTCTTTTGTAAATAAGGTTTTAATACATGTAGTGCATCCAAAATACATGTTAAAAGGACTCGGAAGTATATTCAATTGCTATTTAGTATTGCGGATAAAGTGTTAAAAAATTACACAAGTTCCATGATCAAGAAAAACATTTCAATTAAACGAATTCAATCTTCTTCCAACATGTAACGTAAAGAAAATGGCATAGAAAGTAATTCAAGTTAAACCCTACTAATCAAGCGTCAAAATAGCCCTTCCTGCAGGTCAGATACTTCAAAATAAAAATACATTAAAACAATTGATGACTTGGTTACATATATATATAAATAACCCTCTCCTCCACATTAATTCATCATCACACTTTCATATCCTCACAATAATTTAATTACTCAATCTTACTCTCCATATATAGTTTCAAAATTTCAATTACCAAATAATTATACCACCACTATTCATCTACTTCTACTATTATTTGCTTAGTTAGTTCCTTGATGACTAAGATTATCATTATGAGATCTCTAAGCATCGTATGTTTTATTCATTATTATACCGCTAGTTTTTTGGTTAAGTGTTGAACTGAATGGAGCTACAAAAATCCTCCGTACGAGACAAAATCTAGTGGTACGTGCAGTCTCTATTGAAAGGTTCATGTGCCCCATTTGATACCATTAACCTGATGAGCTTTGTTGGTCTCCATTTGATTAAACTTAAGTTAGTGAACACCTTCATTAAAAACAAACACTAATTTAATTAATTTGTTTAGTTACTGAATAAATAAGTAGAGGATCAAATTAATGTAACTCTTTTGGATGCCCTTATTGTTTTTTCTTTTATTTGTAGTTATTATTATTTTACCACCCCCATAAAAGTTTGGTTGTATTGGATACACCAGTGTGGCAATCACTATAAAAAAATAAAAAATAAAAAAATTGCTGATGTGTTATTTTACTTTCAGCCTTTTAGTTTATAAAATTATGTGTTATAACTTATATATATATATATATATATATATATCTATTGGTATTAATAGATGGCCAACTCCAAGGACTAACCGCCCATTATTAATACGTACATATAGTCCAAAATGTATAAACAAATTATATAACCACGCGGCACTCACATTATGTTTATATACGGTTGTAAAATGAACCAAGAAACTCCACCTCAACTTGCGAACATTTGATTAGAAGTAACGGAAAGAGATTTAGACCTTCCCTTTTGAAAAAAAGAAAAGAAAAAGACTAAGCATGGGATACATTTTGAAACTTGACATGTTAATGAGCTTGTCTCGATTAAAAACTTGTCAATGCTCATATTGAGAGCTACAAGCCGTATTTGAACAAATTTATAAACTCATAATGTTTACGTATTTATGAAGCCAGCTTGAACCACTATTTGGCTCCACTTCACCTGTTTACGACTTTAATTACATGTGCTAGTAATTAAAACTTTACAGCCTGTGCGATGTGCCAATGTCATATAATTTCCTTTAATCATATATATAAATTAATGGATATTGTTAGCGTGCGGTGCAAGCAGCGGTGAAGTCAGGATTTGAACAGGGGGTTTAAAGTTAGCACTATAATACATAATTTTTCTGAAGAGTTAAAATAAGACAAAACAAACTAAATTAATAATAAGGCAAATATTTTAACACAAACACAATACTAGAGGTCTTACATACAATCCAACAGAAAAGTTAATTACAATTACATATTACAATACGAGATTTCATTTTTTTGAAAATATAGCAAAAATTCTTCATTCTTTATCAACTTAAAAATGGCTTCTTCGATGTATGTCACCAAATAATCATTCATAAATTGATCTCCCTTTGCAATATTACGTAGTGCACTCTTGATGGTCTTCATCGTCGAAAATGCTCTCTCAACACATGCTGGTACGACTGGTAGCTGTGAGAATCTGCAAATGCAACACCTGGGTTGTCCCAACCTCTAGTTTGGGGGTCTAAATCATTTGGAAGAAATTCCGTTGATTAATTCATTCGCTTCTATATGGTGATAATTCATATCGTGTGTTCATCTATCATATTTTAGATGCAGATGGATTCATTCAGAGTTGTCAGTACGTTTTACAATAAAATAGACAAAAGAGTTGTGTAAGAGAAAATGCTGCAAATAATGTAACACCTGGTGTTTATATTAATTTAATTAGGAGTTACTTTGTTTGCTTTGTGCGAAAAAGCATCGTAAATTATGTAAATGTATGAAAAAATTCTACTATTCCCGCATAGAAATCGATATTGTTTACCAAACTTGCGAAATTCAGCAAAAAATCATTTTTCGTCATTTTAAGTGATTCCAAAGCCATATGTTAAATAGTGAACCATATTTTAAGATAATTTTTTTATACGCAACAGGTGCCTGTTGTGGAAAAACAGGTGCCTATTGGGGCCAACAGGCGCTTGTTGCTATGTCAGTTTAAAAGTTTTAAAAGGATTCTAGAGTGTTCTTTATTCACTCTTATCCAAAAAAATTATCAGAGTTGAGAGCTTCCTTTCTCCTACAATACTTATCTCTAGATTTTCATCTATATCAAGTTTTTGGATTTCGATTCGGCCTTAAGGAAAGTTATTCTACACGACGCGGGGATCGAGGTGACTTGAGAATTTCAAGATTTCATCGGACGGGGTTCCAAATATCATCTTTGTTTCTTCCTTTCAGCTTAGAACTTTGAGGTAGGAGTTTATATGGTTTCAAAACTTGAAATATGGTTTAGTTTCATGGATATCATCATGATTTCATTCTTATTTATTTTATTTATCTAAAGCATGATCTATAAAATGATGTTTTATGATTTACAAAGATTTAAATGTGAAATTTGAGGTGATAGATGCCATCTACACTTGATATTCTTGTATTATCAAAACCTATGAAGTATTCAATGGATGTATGACCATTATAAGATAATGAAAATGAATTGTTGTTGATTTATATACATCATGGGATATGGGTTTGGATCTGTTGAAGTGTATGTGGCATAAATTGCTTCAAATGCTTGTTGAATGGCATGAATACATGTTTGCATTATTATTGTGTCAACCGAAGATTCGGAAATCTCATGGCTAGCCCTTGAATAAATTTATGGATTGGGGTTCGACTGCATAATTCATGGAAAGCCTATAATATCTATTGTTGATTTGGAGAGCTTGTGTCTGTCCGAATCGGATTCTCGATATGAATATATAGTGTTTGCCGGGATTTAAAATAGGTAAGGCTCGGCGCCCTTAGGTTGAAAATCCCTAAACCCCCGCTGGAGCAATATTTGGCCGCCTATAAGTCACCGGTGAGGAGCTTGGGAACTTAGGCAATGGGCAAGGCACTATAAATTCCGTTTATGTCTATGCTTCTACGGATTGGGGATGGGTAGTCCCAATTCTATCATTGCGTTGGTAATGCATTTTCTTGAGGCGTCGATGGGTACTCTCTTATTTATGGTTCGGATTCTCTATAGCGCGGTAATGGTTGACACGGGAGGTAACCTGCATAGCACGTGTATGCATTATCTTATATAATGATGCTTTTAAGTTGAATTACTGAATAAAGTGTGAATTGATAGTGAAACGTTAAAATTTGTTTTAAATGTGATGTTTCTCATTTACCCTCCCCTACTAAGCATATCACTCACCCCGTCTTCCTAAATTACATAGGCACCCAAGGGTCTAATTAGTATAAGGATGCTACGGGTTCAGGGACGAAGTAGAAGCTCTAATACAACTATAACTTTTTGTGATGTATAGGTTTTCACGGGAAGTTACGGCTAGCTCGAAGTGTTGTATATTGTTTGAATTTACATAGTTTGATTTTGTATAACTGTTATATGCATGCGTAAGAATTATACTATTGTTTTGTACTTCATGCTTGATTGACACATGACATTCTTATTGCTTTAATGTTTTATTTACATAAATACTCATTTTAGTCAATCTAAGACGGGTTAGTAATGCTCCAGGTCTTAATTACTGGTGCTATCCTGTTAATTAAGGTGGGGGTGTTATAGATAAGCCTTTTCTTTATGTCTATGAAACCAAGATTCTATAGGGTTCAAGAACTATATTACATATTGGGAAGGTGTTAAGCACCCATTTCGTCCTTTCGGTCTCTAGTTGTCTTTATATGTTCATTATATATTAGAAAAGTTGGATGCCTTTACTTATATTCTACTACTTTTTGAAAATGTCTCATGAAAACCTAATTTTGGAGAAAACGGGGAAAGGGTTTGAAAAACATGTATTTCATGATCCGATGTTTGGTTTTGTCAAAGTCTAATAAAAAACTTCATCTTATTTGTTTTGAAATCATAATATTAATTTAGTATTATTTGGTCAGATAACAATATTAATTATCTCGTTGATTTTATTTAAAAATATCGGATCTTATCAGAATTAATTTGATATAGAATTGAACTCTTGAGAAGAATGTACCAGATACATTACAGTCTATATGGAAGACATAATATATCCAAATTGAATTCCTAATTAAGAATTTATTAGTTCGAGTTCTAAAAGCCTGGTTTAGTTGGACGATAATATCATTCTTGTTGTTTTACAAATAATTTTATTAATGTTTTGTAAAGAAGTTTTGTTCGAAAATGGTAAACCACCAATAATTTGACAATAAGTTTATTTAACTAGAAAGTGGCCAGACATAACAACAGATATAAAATGATTACATTACAGATAAATAGAAACACGTATACAGTTTAATAATATAAATCCCTAGATGAGACTTTAGTTACCTTCTCGAAGATAATAATAATAAGAGAGAAAATATAGTGCAGTCGAGTAAACCTCCAAATGATATTAGATTTTCTTTATCAGATATTTCAGGCAATTTGATTCCAAAATATGATACTCTAGGTATCGAAATAGACTTGAGTATTCGTCGAAAATAAGATGATATATAATATGAACATTTAAAATTGTTTTAAAATATGATTTTGGAGGGAAATATGGAACTTTTAAGGAGAAAATTGCTACCCCTTTTTCCTTGGGGGCACAAGCCTATATATAGGACTTTGTAGAGTTTATCGTGTGACAAAACCTAATGGAGGGAGGTTTGTCGTGCGACAAACCCTTAAAATGATGGGTTATATCACAGTGATGTGCCAGAGAGTGGTTGGTTTATGTTTTGTTGGATCTAGCGTGCAACAAATAGGGTTTGTCGTGCAACAAACCCCTTGCCACGTGGATTTCTGTGCTACAAATAGGGTTTTTCATGCAACAAACCAATCTGACAGATGGATTCTTGTGCTACAAACTCCTTTCGAGTATGTTTTAGTGTTTAGGTGAGTTCTATACTCGACGTGACTGATTTGGGAGTTATTAGGGTTTTTGCAGGGGTCAAGAATTGGGGTGTCTACAGTAGCCGTAAAGCCAACTTCATCAATAAATACACCAATGGATAACTAATATGTTTACCGATCTCAAACATTTGTTGACTAACCTTACCAATTCCCATCAAATTAAAAATTCATCATCACCTCTGTATAGTTTTTCTAAACTTTATAACTTTTATTTATTGTAAAAGGACCTCTAAACTTTTTAAAAACGTTACACTGACACCACAACTTTAATTATTATATATATATATATAATTCAAAAAATGTGGGAGCGTGAATTGAACCCCTTTCCCCAATAATTTTTGGCACAGGCTGATAGGAAGTCCCTCTCTCTCTCCCTCCCCCTTTCGTCTTTTCCATTCACTCTAATCTCATCGCCAGAGCTCACCACGCCACTCCGGTACCCCGGATGCCAACTCCGTAGCTAAACCATATCTTGCATGCATCACCACTAATCACCTATTATTTCTCTATCTTTAAAAACCAATAATACTTCCATTAATTAAAAACAATTAAAAAAGAAGAAGAAACTTATATTCTCATTCTCCCATTTCTATATGCACAATTGCACACATGCATACACATTTGTATCTCTATTTAATGGTTGCACCACCACCGCAGTCACGTCCGTTTGCCATAATCATGGTCTTTTGGCATTAATCATACCATTTTTCTCCTTTTTCTTTCCTAATAGAGACCCATATCTCAACAACTCTCTTGCTCCTTCCTCTCTCATTCCATCTAGATTCATCTCTCTCTACAAATCAAAACCTAAATCTTCAAATTTTATTTAGTTTCTAATTCACATCCTTGAGAAATTTTATAATAAATCCTGATGGATGAATAAGTGTGATATACGGGGTTGTGTGTGTGAGAGAGAGAGAGAGATAGTAGAGGGAAAAATGTGCAGAAGAAGAAGAAGAAGAAGAAGAAGAAGAAGAAGAAGAAGAAGAAATTATCTTCTGTGCTTGGAAAAGGGGAAGAGAGAAATACTCTTCTTCTTTTTTTCTCTTCTTTTCTTTACTTGAAATGGCTGTGACATATCTTTGCAAATGCATATATATATATAATCAAACACGAATCAAACTTAAAATTCAAAACATATTTCAAATCTAAAATCTGAAATCAAACTTAAAATCCCATTTTTTTCCCATTTGAAATCGAGTATCACACATCAAATCCCATCTGAAATTTGATTTTCTTTTGCTATTGTTGCTTGATTCTCGCGTTCCTTGGAATTTTAGTGTATTTGGCAGCTCTGTGAAGAAGGATTAGGACATGCAGCCTTAATTTTTGCAAAGAAGAAGTTATTTGATTCGGAAATAATGTAATTGCCCCTGCACAATAGAAGACATGCCTTGCACATGCTTCTTCCGTCAACTTTTTTAACCGGACGTCTAGTTTTGGACGACCATGGGACGCATAACAAACTATAGGTATGCTTCTTCCGAAAAAAAATACTTGTGTAGGCCCCACATTCTTAGCTCATCTTCTTTAGTTTATCGCGATAATTTGAATTCTTTTCAATGCTGGTGTCATCGGATTTTTGGAAGCCTCGAAGTTCGGGAGTTGAATGTTACAAGGATCCATAACTTAATTCAATTCAAAGACAAATACGAGATCATCATTTGGGATAAGATGACAATAAAGATGGGTTTCATAATAATATAAAGAAAGAAAATAAAAATAATTAATTTTTTTGAGAAGTTATAAAATAAATGGAGACATGTTGTTAGATATTTTCTTATTTTATGGTATTTTCAATGGGAATTTTTTTTTGGGTGGTTGAGGAAGAAACAATTTTCACAAAAAATAATAAAGGATGGAGGACGTATACTCATAAAAAGGAGTATGAAATGGAGAGCATGTCATCATATGCCTCAACTTATTGTTTTACCTTTTTACACAAATAAAATGTGTTTTTTTCTCTTTTCTATGTTATTATCAAATGGACCCTAAGGGTGTGTTTGATAGGGCTTATTTTCCATAAAAAATACCTTTTGAGAAGTTATTTTCTATGTTTTAATCTGTTTGATAGCAAAAAAATTTCAGGTAGACTTTTTCTTAAAAAAGGTCACGTGACCCATTTTTTCCATCTTTTTACGGAAAAAAACTTCCACCTTCGCCCCAGGTTTTTATTTTGTGGGGAAAATTTTGTGTTTAGTCGTCTCCCTCATCGGCTCAATCATCTCTCTTTCGTACTCGATCTCAAGCCCTCACTGAAAGCACAAAGGTATTTCTTCTCCTTCCCCTCCATCTTTATTTTTCTCTCTCTCCCTCCCTCTCTTCTATAGATTCACTTCACATCTAGGGCTTTTTATGTTTGTTGATTTGATTTGATTTTTCAATTTGTTCTATGTGTATATGTATGTTGCGGGTTGTTTACTGCCCACCAATTGTTCGATATATTGCCCCAAAGAATTGAATCTGTAAACCTTTAGGTTATTCATTCAAAATTTTGTTGGGTTTGATCTTGTTTGGCTATTTTTATGGTTACCTGGAGTCTACAATTAATGTTGGAGTTGTTTTAACTTTTTGTTCCATCTTAGGACAATGATTATACTGAATATCAATCGTTATCCACATATTCGGTTCAGAGTAATAGGTCCCCCTGCTGTTTTTCATCACGCATGGAGTGAATTCTCAAAAGGAGTACACAGATTAATTTTGCTCAAGAGAAATCAACTAATTATTTGACTGTATAGCTTACTCGATGTGAATACTAATGATTGCCCATAAGTGACCAAAAATTCCCGTATGTATATTAACAGCCAAATCAACAATCAATTGCCCATCTTTCTTATCATTTTCAAATAAAGCTGTGTCTATTTTTGGGGGACCCTTCTCTTTTTATGGTAAAAATCTAAACATGAAAAGTGTTGTTTTGGTTTCTCAAATTCCTATTCCTTCCTTTGTTTGTATGATCTTTTTGGGTGCTCTAAAATTCCTTTTACCTTTCGACCCAGCTTTCCTTTTCCTTTCATTTTCCATTGTGTGTCTAACCCTGATAGGGACCTTTGAGGCTAGTTAGTTTGACTTTGCAGTTATCAGCAGTGTTTAGTGCAGTTTTAAAAAAAGCACTTATTTGTAGTGTATGTATATATAGGCTCAATTACATTTGTCTCCAAGCTTCCTTCCTTCATTAGTCTTTAGTCTTCAACGACACATACAATACAAATTAAAGGTTCATATCTCCTCATGTCACATAACCACAATGTTCATTTGTACCTTAATTTTACATACATATATACATAAATGTTGATATTATTTATGTTACTGATATTGACGAATATAGAGAGATAGAGATGAGAGAATGGATTGATCTATATATGTTCATTTGTATAAGCCCTTTATATAGGGATGAAAGGAGTATAAAATGTCAACAAAATATAACAAGATACATGTGAACAATTTGACATTTGTGTTTGTATAATCTTGACCATCTAGATGTTCAAGAATATCTAGATGGAGTGATGTATGCAATGATGTGTATGTTCTAATACTCCCCCTCAAGTTGGCACACATATATCAAACATGCCCAACTTGCTAATCAGCTTGGCGAATACTTTCCGTGTCACGGCTTTTGTGAGTATGTCAGCTAACTGATCTTCAGAGCGTACATGAGGAACAATAATAACTTTATCTTCTAACTTTTCTTTAATGAAGAACCTATCCACTTCAACATGCTTTGTTCTATCATGTTGAACTGGATTGTGTGCGATATCACATGCTGCCTTGTTGTCACAATATAGCACCATAGGTTCTTTCGGAGGAAAACCAAGATCTGTCAGTAGCAGTTTTAACCACAATAATTCTTGAATACCGGCTGCCATTCCTCGATATTCTGCTTCTGCACTTGATCGGGATACTACATTTTGCTTCTTACTCCTCCAAGTGACCAAGTTTCCTCCTATAAATGTAAAATACCCTGATGTAGACCTTCTATCACATATATTTCCTGCCCAATCAGCATCAGTGTATCCTTCAATCTTCAGGAAATCCTTATTTTTTTGGAACAGGATTCCCTTCCCAGGAGCTGTTTTGAGATAACTAATAATTCTCATAACTGCCTGCATATGTTTTTCCCCTAGATTATGTAGGAATTGACTAACAATGCTCAATGCATATGATATATCAGGCCTTGTATGTGCTAGATACATCAATCTCCCCACCAATCGCTGATAGCGTCCTTTATCAACAGACACTTGATCTGGTTCGACTTCTAACTTCAATCCTTCCTCCATTGGAGTCTCTGACGGTTGACAAGCGGACATTTCGGTTTCACTTAGTAAACCTATGGCGTATTTTTTCTGAGAAAGAAAAATGCCCTTTGATGATCTAGACACCTCGATTCCCAGAAAATATTTCAAGTTCCCAAGATCTTTCATCTTAAACTCCCGAGATAAGAGCTTTTTCAAAGCCTGTTGTTCTTGAGGGTCGTTTCCTGTGAGTACCATGTCGTCTACATAGACGATAAGTGACGTAATCTTCTCATGACTTTTCTTCAAAAATAAGGTATGATCAGAATTACTCTGTCTGTACCCAAATTTTTGCATCGATCTCGCGAATCTCCCAAACCAAGCTCTAGGAGATTGTTTTAGTCCGTACAAAGATTTCTTCAACTTGCATACTTTATTCGTATGCTCAACTGGAATCTTATATGCAGGTGGAAACTCCATATATACCTCATCCTTTAACTCCCCATGTAAGAAGGCATTTTTTACATCGAATTGTTGTAGAGACCAGCCCAAGTTTGCAGCTAATGAGAGTAACACCCGCACAGTATTGATCTTTGCCACAGGCGCAAATGTCTCTAAATAATCAATTCCATGTGTCTGTGTGTAGCCTTTTGCAACCAGCCTCGCTTTGAATCTTTCGATTGTTCCATCTGATTTAAATTTCACAGTGTAGACCCACTTGCAACCCACCTTTCTTTTTCCTGCTGGTAATTCGGTCAATTCCCATGTGTCGTTTTTCAACAAGGACTTTATCTCCTCATCCATTGCTGACTTCCACTTAGGGTTACATAAGGCTTCCTGCACACTATTAGGAATAGATACAGAGGATAATTGATTCACAAAAGATTTGTTTGATGCAATTAAACGATCATACGACACATAATTACTCATAGGATAATTGGCTTTACTGGTAAAGTCTGGGTCATATGTGGGTTTAGGTACACCTCTATTTATTCAGTTAGGAAGCTGCTTTATAGGAATAGAAGAAGATGATACCTGGGATGCCTCAGTTTCAGGGATATTTGAAGTGGACGATTGGTTGTTTGCATTAGGGAAAAACGGAGACGGAGATGGCACATCTTCACTTGAAAAAAATTTTGTTGTTTCTGTTGCCGGTGGTGAACTTAATGTTGGAGTTACCTCTATTGAGCTTATCTTTTCTTCCCCATTGATTTTTTCAAATAACTGAACTTCTTTATAATGCTCCCCATGAAGTTCAGTTTGGTGAAAGTACATCGTTTCTTCATAAAACGTCACATCCATGGTGACATACAGTTTTTGTGTGGGAGGATGATAACACCGATACCCCTTCTGAGAAGATGCATATCCTACAAAGACGCATTTGAGAGCCCGAGGTTCAAGTTTATTCCGCTATTCCTTTGGTAAGTGGACAAATGCAACACACCCAAATACCCGTGGAGGAAGATTTAACACGGTGGGAGCTGTGACAAACGTAGATAGGACTTCAAAGGGTGTATAAAAATCAAGGACAGCTGAAGGGATGCGGTTCACTAAATAAACAGCCGAGGAAAGTGCTTCACCCCAGTAGGAGATTGGTGTTTTGGCGCCAATCAATGATGCCCGAACTATTTCCAATAAATGACGATTTTTTCATTCGGCAACCCTATTCTGTTGAGGAGTGTAAGCACAGGTTGTCTGATGAATAATCCCGTGGAGTTTGAAGTATGCTTGTAACTCGGTACTCATATATTCACCACCATTATCACTTCGGAGAAATTGAATAGTAGCGTTATATTGTGTACTGATCTGTTTATGGAATTCCTGAAACAAACGACTAACTTCACTTTTGGATTTCATGGGACAAACCCACGTCATCCGAGTACAATCATCAATAAACGTGACAAACCATCGTATTCAACTTAAAGAAGAAATGTGAGATGGACCCCATACATCAGAATGAATAATCATAAATGGAACTGAACTTTTACTCATTGATGGTTTAAAGTAAGTACGATGGCTTTTACCCAATTCACAAATCTCACAATGAAAATAGATAAATCAACTGTATTAGCTAAACGGGGAAATAGTTTCTTTAAGTAACCAAACGATGCTTGTCCTAACCGACGGTGCCACAACCAAAGTTCATCTGCAATCTTCTTTTCAGAGGTACTGGTTTGTAAGGCCAAGCGATCTGTGGTTTTCTCCTCCAGGTCCAGGTAGTACAAGTGCCCTTTCCTAACGCCATAACCAATCGTCTTCCTTATATGAATATCCTTAAAAACACAATGGGAAGGCCAAAAGGTGACAACACAATGTAAGGCATTAGTTATTTGGGCAACTGATAGTAGATTATAATCTAAGGATGGTACTACTAAGACAGAGTTCAGGTTTAGGGTGTTTGATAGGTTAACTGACCCTTTGCCTACTACAAGAACTGGAGCACCATTAACTGTGGAAACGAATGTCTGAGATGATGGGTTTAACGTAGTAACCATATTTGAATTAGATGTCATATGATCAGTGGCACCCGAATTAATTACCCATGTATTATTCAAAACAGAGACAGAATGTAAAGCCGTACCTGATGTACCTGTGGTGGTAAGTAAACCCGAGGCCTGTTTGTTTCCTCCTTCTGTGTTTTGACCTGGTCGGCGATTGCGAGAATCCTTCCACCAATCCAGGTAGCCAATGATTTCATAGCAACCCTTTTTTGAGTGTCCCGTAAGTCCACAGACAGAGCATGGAGGGTATTTAGAGGTAAATCACCGAGAGTCATTTGGTCGGTTACTAGAGCTAAGACGTTTCTCTGAATTGCGCCAATTTGAATTGGATGGGGCTTGATTACGGACTGTTAGAGCTGTAGTATCGGTCTCGGTGTTCATTGTTTGTCGTCGAAGAGCTTCTCGACGTACCATGGCATATACTGCTTCTAGTTCTGGAACTGGATCTTTTCGTAAAATCTCATCCCGAATCTATTCAAGTTCATTATCCAGCCCGGCAAAAAAATGCGAACTCGCAAGTGCTGAATTGATTTCCTGTACAACTCCTCATCATTAGAGCATTCCATATCTACCTTATCACGGTGGTCTAATTCGCTGAATATCTCCGTCAACTCCCCACAGAATTCAGATATTGATCTTCCACCTTGTTTGGCAGTGAATGCCCGTTGGTTTAAAGAAAACACTTGTAATTCATCTGCTCCGTCATGAAACGCTGTAGAAAGTGATTTCCAGATCTCACGTGCCGTAGGAATACGAATGTAACGTTTCATGATTTCTGGTTTCATGGACATTAAAAGCCAGCGTTTTACACGTTGATTATCAGGGTACCATTTATCATATTCTAGTGTTCCTTCTTTCGGAATTGAGGCTGAACTTTGAATGAAAGAGAATTTTTGTTTCTCTGCGATGTGCATCTCCATGAGTTGAGACAATATATCATAGTTGGTTTCATCCAGTAGAATTCCGATATTGAATGAGGAACCTTCAGTTTGAATAATGAGTGGGGAATCCTTTGTGGATGAACCGGTCATGATTATGGAGTCGTTAGCCATTGGAGGAATGAAATACTCAGTAATCTAGATAGAATTTGAAATTTTTGAGGTCGTGGTTGTATTCAGAGGGTTGAAAAATGTCAGGAAGAAGTTTGAAATCACTGATTCTAGTGTAATGCAAATTCGGGTAAATCAACCCATTTGACCCAACTGCCCAATATAATAATTCCTTAAATACGAATATAATATCACATAACTTCAACACATGAAGATGGGTTGGGACTTGGAGGACCAAGTTCGAGCTTATGCATATTGTGTACAATGAGCGTTCAAGTTTTCAAAAACATACCTTAATCAATTTGTGGTTAAGTTTTTTCTAAGGAAAATTTTAAATTGGATTTTGTTAATAATATCTAACAACTCAAAATAACAAGTCAGTTTTGAGACAGATTTTTTAGTATGAGGTCCATAATAAAAGCACGGTACAAGTTCGAGTTTAGTTAGTAGTGCCGTAGGTAGTGGTATATCAAGTTTTATAAAATATAAAGTCTGACTAACTTTTAACCTTTTAAAGTTTTTTGATCTAAAGGTCCACATGATATCTAATGGTATATAAACAATCTTACCATTGAAATGTAGTTTCCGTTCTTATTGAAACATCAAATCAATAGCATTTCTAGTCACACATAAAACATACACTCAAATCTCTACTCTTTTATACACTTTCTCACTCGAACATCAACCTCCTAAAAAAATTTAAAGTATCTTAAATTTTAATTAAAAAATAAAATTTTAATAAAATTTACCAATCAATGTATATAGAGCAAGACGAAGGATAGTCGCATTGATCCAATTTCAGATGTTTTGTAGTGTGATTGTATTTATATGCTTTTGAATTAAAAACTCATATGAAAAACATTTTCAGCAACTACTTAGGCTATTGGGTATATGTTTTTGCATTTAATGTGGTAAGATAAGTATTAGTTATGATATAAGTTAGTAAGCAATTTTATTTTATAACCTCAAAGTAATGCTGGTTTTATTACAAATAAACTTTCTCTACTTTCGTTAAATTATAATTTTCACCCTTATTATTTGTCATGCCATTTTACACGGTACACTTATTTTTAATTATCAAAGTTTCTTTTTAATCGTGTTGTCTTGTATGTGCAATACTTAATATATATACATACAAAACAAGACAATTTTCTTTCAGCCATTATTCCATTTTCAAATTCTTTCAGCGGGTCCTTTATATTGGTTGATAATGTTGCAAAGAGATATCAGCAATTTGATATTAAGATCCTCAGACTTTACATGTAAAATTTACTATTTTGAGATCCATAAACGAATCAAAAACTCAAACTAAATGGGCATTCAAAGTAAATTATTGGCCCAGTAATTAGAACCACAGACAAATTCATTTGAGTTGAATGGTGTTGAGTTCAAGCCAAGCTCTCTAAATTGTGTCCAAACTTAATTTATTTGTTTCACAAATGAATTTCGAAGGAGTTTCCATTCAAATGATATCATGTAGAGCTCACGTAAATTGGTTCTTCTTACAATAGTTCATACAATACATAATGCGAGCGCTACTTCATATATCTCACTTGTAGTTTCAAAAAATGAAAAAAAATTAGGGAGTTAATTTTTGTATATACATTTGGGAATATATGTATTAATAATGGGTGGATTAGGGGATTAGCCACATGTAAAATGGAAAACATAATAACATGCACTGAATTTATAAATTAAAATACCTCATCAGCAATTAATTTTTGATTCGTTTACAGTAATTGTCACACAAATACATTTAATAAAAGCACACTTTTATGCGGAAATAAATAAAACGTTAATAATAAAAATAATAAAAATAAAAATAAAAAGGGCACCTGAAGAGTTTAATTTGATCCTCTTCTAATTTATTCAGTCACTAAACAAATTTGTTAAATTGTGTTCATTTTTAGTTATGGGTGTTCATTTCTCTTGTGGTGGAGGACTTTTGCATGCTTTACCTCCCGGTATTGGAGTTCCAGTGCAATCATTTCCAGGTGGGGGTATGGGACTCTTCTGCAAAGATTGCGTCACCATATTTTTAGTCTTCATTTCTGAACGGGGGATTCTAGTTGCTCCATTGGGTTCAATGTTTAACAAAAGAACTAATGATATAATAATGACCAAAATAATGTTGAGAGATCTCATAATTAATGATGATCTTAATTAATGGTAGTGGTGGTGATGGTGGTGGTAATTAGGACAAATGGAGTAAAGGTGGCAATTAAATTATTGTGAGAGGATATGAATGAAAGTGTGGTGATGATGAAATTAGGGTTTGTAGAGGGGATATTTATATGCACCACCTTATAAAAATAAATGTAATTAAGAATTTTAATTTTTTTTTTAAGTATTTGACCAGCTTAATTGAAGGGCTTATTTGGACTTCTGGTGGGCTTAACTTGAAACTCAAGGCCATCTTCTTTTTTCTTTTTTTTATTGAAAATTTTCTCTCCCATGGAACTTAATTTTGTTTGCTAACTGAACAATTTTTCTCACCTAAACTTGTAAGGAAAAAAAAAGACAAAAAACAAATTGATAACTGAATTCATCTCCATACTGTTATTCATGTCCTTTCTTTGAGAGTAATATTTTGGACATGCGAAAAGATTGCATAATCCTAAATGTAGCCACGTATTTTGCAGACAAGAATGTAGTTGCTTGTACATATGATAGATTTTTATGTCCATATAAAATCACACTTTAATTTAGTATTTATTGAAACTTTCTATTCATTTCTGCATAATTGAATTCCATTCTTCCTTACCGTCTCTCGCCCACGAAACTTTATCAATCAAACTCGACCAACCCACAAAATACTCTTAACATTGAAACAAATTATTTTTTTACCCGAGGTGTCCTCACACTGCATTAGATATGGGACTAATCCATACTCACAATATATGAGAACCTAGCCCAATGGTGTTTGTACTTGGGGGAATCGAACACGGGATCTAATGGCAGACCAGCCCTATTTTAAGGAGAAAACATTAAAATTAGTAATAGTAGTGTTTGGTTATTAGATGAGAAGTCTAAATTCACTGATTAATCAATATTGCTCCTAACTTAAACCATTTGTGTTTGTTATGTGGGAGGTTATGAGTAATATCGTACAGACATAATTATTTACTTATATAAAAGTTTAACGTTTTGATCGCTCTTTGATTGGAAGGAATATTGAATTTTGGATTTAGGCCGTAGCTCTTGGCAATGAATTACATAAATTTGTATTTGTATGAACATGAAGATATATAACAATCATTTAAGACAATTAAAATGTGTGTATTTATGATTTTTTTTATTAGTTGTATTTTATGAAAATTGTTGTATGTGCATGTTTGTCTAATTATAGTTAATAAACTATATATATGTCTTTTGTAAATAAGGTTTTAATACATGTAGTGCATCCAAAATACACGTTAAAAGGACTCGGAGGTATATTCAATTGCTTTTTAGTATTGCGGATAAAGTGTTAAAAAATTACACAAGTTCCATGATCAAGAAAAAAAAATTCAATTAAAAGAATTCAATCTTCTTCCAACATGTAACGTAAAGAAAATGGCAAAGAAAAGAATTCAAGTGAAACCCTACTAATCAAGAGTCAAAATAGCCCTTCCTGCAGGTCAGATACTTCAAAATAAAAATAAATTAAAACAATTGATGACTTGGTTACATATATATATAAATAACCCTCTCCTCCACATTAATTCATCATCACACTTTCATATCCTCACAATAATTTAATTACTCAATCTTACTCACCATTTATAGTTTCAAAATTTCAATTACCAAATAATTTTTCCACCACTACTCATCTACTTCTACTATTATTTGCTTAGTTAGTTCCTCGATAACTAAGATTATCATTATAAGATCTCTAAGCATCATATGTTTTATCTATTATTATATCGTTAGTTTCTTTGTTAAGTGTTGAACTCAATGGAGCTACTAAAATCCTCCGCACGAGACAAAATATAGCGGTACGTGCAGTCTCTACTGAAGGGTTCATGTGCTCCATTTGAAAATCGGTGCACTGGAACTCCAAAACAGGGTGGTAAGCCGTGCAGCAACAGTGATACCATTAACCTGATGAGCTTTGTTGGTCATGTTATTGTGGCTCAACTTCCTCTTGCTTAACTCTCCACCCATGTCTCCATTTGATTTAACTTGAGTTAGCAAACACCTTAATTAAAAATAATCACTAATTTAATTAATTTGTTTTGTTCCTGAATAAATTAGTAGAGGATCAAATTAATGTAACTCTTTTGGATCGGATGCCCTTAATGTTTTTTCATATATTTGTTGTTGTTATTATTATTTTACCACCCCCATAAAAGTTTGGTTGTATTGGATACACTAGTGTGGCAATCACTATAAAAAAATAAAAAATAAAAAATAAAAAATTGCTGATGAGTTATTTTACTTTCAGCCTTTTAGTTTATAAAATTATGTGTTATAACTTATATAAATATATCTGTTGTTATTAATAGATGGCCAACTCCAAGGACTAACCGCCCATTATTAATACGTACATATAGTCCAAAATGTATAAACAAATTATATAACCACGCGGCACTCACATTATGTTTATATACGGTTGTAAAATGAACCAAGAAACTAGACCTCAACTTGCGAACATTTGATTAGAAGTTTATTTTGAGTTAGAATCTCATTTGAAGCGAAGGGATTTTGTAGTAACGGAAAGAGATTTAGACCTTCCCTTTTGAAAAAAAGAAAAGAAAAAGACTAAGCGTGGGATACATTTTGAAACTTGACATGTTAATGAGCTTGTCTCGATTAAAAACTTGTCAATGCTCATATTGAGAGCTACAAGCCGTATTTGAACAAATTTATGAACTCGTAATGTTTACGTATTTATGAAGCCAGCTTGAACCGCAATTTGGCTCCACTTCACTTGTTTACGACTCTAATTACATGTGCTAGTAATTAAAACTTTACAGCCTGTGCGATGCGCCAATGTCATATAATTTCCTTTAATCATATATATAAATTAATGGATATTGTTAGCATGCGGTGCAAGCAGTGGTGAAGTCAGGATTCGAACAAGGGGGTTTAAAGTTAGCACTATAATACATAATTTTTCTGAAGAGTTAAAATAAGACAAAACAAACTAAATTAATAATAAGGCAAATATTTTAACACAAACATAATACTAGAGGACTTACATACAATCCAACAGAAACGTTAATTACAATTACATATGACAATACGATATTTCATTTTTTTGAAAATATAGCAAAAATTCTTCATTCTTAATCAACTTAAAGATGGCTTCTTCAATGTATGTCACCAAATAATCATTCATAAATTGATCTCCCTTTGAAATATTACGTAGTGCACTCTTGATGGTCTTCATCGCCGAAATTGCTCTCTCAACACATGCTGCTGCGGCTGGTAGCTGTGAGAATCTGCAAATGCAACACCCGGGTAGTCCCAACCTCTAGTTTGGGGGTCTAAATCATTTGGAAGAAATTCCATTGATTAATTCATTCGCTCCTATATGGTGATAATTCATATCGTATGTCCATCTATCATATTTTAGATGCAGAAGGATTCATTCAGAGTTGTCAGTACGTTTTACAACAAAATGGACAAAAGAGTTGTGTAAGGGAAAATGCTACAAATAATGTAACACCTGGTGTTTATATTAATTTAATTAGGAGTTACTTTGTTTGCTTTGTGCGAAAAAGCATCATAAATGATGGAAATGTATGAAAAAATTCTACTATTCCCGCATAGAAATCAATATCGTCCACCAAACTTGCGAAATTCACCAAAAAATCTTTTTTCATCCTTTTTAACTGAATCCAAAGCCATATGTTAGATATTGAACCATATTTTAAGAATTTTTTTTTATAGGCAACAGGCGCCTGTTATGGAAAAACAGGCGCCTATTGGAGCCAACAAGCTCTTGTTGCAATGTCAGTTTAAAAGTTTTATAAGGATTCTAGAGTGTTCTTTATTCATTTTTATCCAAAAAAAAATCATCAGAGTTGAGAGCTTCCTTTCTCCTAAAAAACTTCTCTCTAGATTTTCATCGATATCAAGTTTCTGGATTTCGATTCGGCCTTAAGGAAAGTTGTTCTACTCGACGCGGCGATCGAGGTGACTTGAGAATTTTAAGAGTTCATTGGACGGGGTTCCAAATATCATATTTGTTTCTTTCTTTCAGCTTATGACTTTGAGGTAGGAGTTTATATGGTTTCAAAACTTGAAATATGGTTTTGTTTCATGGATATCACCATGATTTCATTCTTATTTATTATATTTATCTTAAGCATGATCTATAAAATGGTGTTTTATGATTTACAAAGATTTAAATGTAAAATTTGAGGTGATAGATGCCATCTACACTTGATATTCTTGTATTATCAAACCCTATGAAGTATTCCATGGATGTATAATCATTATAAGATGATAAAAATGAATTGTTGTTGATTTATATACATCATGGGATATGGGTTTGGATCTGTTGAAGTGTATATGGCATAAATTGCTTCAAATGCTTGTTGAATGGCATGAATACATGTTTGCATTATTATTGTGTCAACCGAAGACTCGAAAATCTCATGGCAAGCCTTTAAATAAACTTATGGATTGGATTGGGGTTCGACTGCATAATTCATGGAAAGCCTATAATATCTATTGTTGATTTGGAGAGCTTGTGTCTCTTGGAATCGGATTCTCGATATGAATATATAGTGTTTGCCGGGGTGGAAAATAGGTAGGGCTCGGCGCCCTTAGGTTGAAAATCCCTAAACCCCCGGTGGAGCAATATTTGGCCGCCTATAAGCCACCGATGAGGAGCTTGGGAACTTAGGGAATGGGCAAGGCACTATGAATTCCGTTTATGTCTATGCTTGTACAGATTGGGAACGGGTAGTCCCATTTCTATCATTCCATTGGTAATGCATTTTCTTGAGGCGACAAATGGTACTCTCTTATCTATGGTTCGGATTCTCCATAGCGCTGTAATGGTTGACACGGGAGGTAGCCTGCATAGCACGTGCATGCATTATCTTATATAATGATGCTTTCAATTTTAATTACTGAATAAAGTGTGAATTGATAGTGAAACGTTAAAATTTGTTTTAAATGTGATATTTCTCATTTACCCTCCCCTACTGAGCATATCACTCACCTCCGTCTTCCTAAATTACATAGGCACCCAAGGGTTTAATTAGGATAAGGATGCTACGGATTCAGGGACGAAGTAGAAGCTCTAATACAACTATAACTTTTTGTGATGTATAGGTTTTCACAAGAAGTTACGGCTAGCCCAAAGTGTTGTATATTGTTTTGAATTTACATAGTTTGTTTTGTATAACTGTTATATGCATGCGTAAGAATTATACTTTTGTTTTGTACTTCATGCTTGATTGACACATGACATGCTTATTGCTTTGATTTTTTATTTACATAAATACTCATTTTAGTCAATCTAAGATGGGTTAGTAACACTCCAGGTCTTAATTACTGGTGCTATCCTGGTAATTAAGGTGGGAGTGTTACAGATAAGCCTTTTGTTTACACGCCTGTCTATGAAACCAAGATTCTATAGGGTTCAGGAACTATATTACATATTGGGAAGGTGTTAAGCACCCATTCTATCATTTTGGTCTCTAGTTGTCTTTATATGATCATTATATATTAGAAAAGTTAGATGCCTTTACTTATATTCTACTACTTTTTGAAAATGTCTCATGAAAACCTAATTTTGGAGAAAACGGGGAAAGGGTTTGAAAAAATTGTATTCCATGATCCGATGTTTGGTTTTGTCAAAGTCTAATAAAAAAACTTTATCTTGTTTTGAAATTATAAGATTAATTTAGTATTATTTGCTCAGATAACAATATTAATTATCTCGTTGATTTTATTTAAAAATATAGGATCTTATCATAATTTATTTGATATGGAATTGAACTCTTGAGAAGAATGTACCAGATACATTACAGTCTATATGGAAAACATAATATATCCAAATTGAATTCCTAATTAAGAATTTATTAGTTCGAGTTCTAAAATCTTGGTTTAGTTGGACAATAATATCATTCTTGTTGTTTTGCAAATAATTTTATTAATGTTTTGTAAAGAAGTTTTGTTTGAAAGTGGTAAACCACCAATAATTTGACAATAAGTTTATTTAACTAGAAAGTGGCCGGACATAACAACAGATATAAAACGACTACATTACAGATAAATAGAAACACGTATACAGTTTAATAATATAAATTCTTAGAAGAGTCTTTAGTTACCTTCTCGACGATAATAATAATAATTGGAAAGAAAATATAGTGTAGTCGAGTAAACCTCCAAATGATATTAGATTTTCTTCATCAGATATTTCTGGAAATTTGATTCCAAAATATGATACTCTAGGTATCGAGAATAAACTTGAGTATTCGTCGAAAATAAGATGATATATAATATGAACATTTCAAATTGTTTCAAAATGTGATTTTGGAGGGAAATATGTAACTCTTAAGGAGAAAATTGCTACCCCTTTTTCCTTGGGGGCACAGGCCTATATACAGGGATTTGTAGAGTTTATCGTGTGACAAAACCTAATGGTGGGAGGTTTGTCGTGCGACAAAACCTAATGGAGGGAGGTTTGTCGTGCGACAAAACCTTGAATGATGGGTTCTATCACAGTGATGTGCCAGAGAGTGGTTGGTTTATGTTTTGGTGGATCTAGCGTGCTACAAACAGGGTTTGTCGTGCGACAAAGCCCTTGCCACGTGGATTTCTGTGTTACAAATAGGGTTTGTCATGCAACAAATCGATCTGACAGATGGATTCTTGTGCTACAAACTCCTTTCGAGTATGTTTTAGTGTTTAAGTGAGTTCTATACTTGACGTGACTGATATGGGAGTTTTTAGGGTTTTTGTAGGGGTCAAGAATTGGGGTGTTTACAGTAGCCGTAAAGCCAACTTCATCGATAAATACACTAATGGATAACTAATATGTTTATCGATCTCAAACATTTGTTAACCAACCTTACCAATCCCCATCAAATTAAAAATTCATCATTACCTATGTGTAGTTTTTCTAAACTTTTTAACTTTTATTTATCGTAAAATGACCTTTAAACTTTTTGAAAACGTTACACTAACTCCACAACTTTATTTATTATATATAAATATATAATTCAAAAATATGGGAGTGTCAATTGAACCCTTTTCCCCAATAATTTTTGGCACAGGCTGAAAGGAAATCCCTCTCTCTTTCCCTCCCCCTTTCGTCTTTTCCATTCATTCTAATCTCATCGCCAAAGCTCACCACGCCACTCCGGCGCCCCGGATGCCAACTCCGTAGCTAAACCATATCTTGCATGCATCACTACTAATCATCTATTATTTCTCTATCTTTAAAAACCAATAACACTTCCATTAATTAAAAAAATTTAAAAGAAGAAAAAGAAGAAGAAGCTTGTATTCTCCTTCGCCTATTTCTATATGCACAATTGCACATATGCATACACATTTGTATCTCTATTTAATGGTTGCACCACCACCGCAGTCACATCCATTTGCCATAATCATGGTCTTTTGGCATTAATCATACCATTTTTCTCCTTTTTCTTTCGTAATAAAGACCCATATCTCAACAACTCTCTTTCTCCTTCCTCTCTCATTCCATCTAGATTCATCTCTCTCTACAAATCAAAACCTAAAACTTCCAATTTCATTTAGTTTCCAATTCACATCCTTCAGAAATTTTATAATAAATCCTGATGGATGAATAAGTGTCATATAGGAGATTGTGTGTGTGTGTGTGTGAGAGAGAGAGAGAGAGAGTAGAAGAAGAAGAACCGTGAAGAAGAAGAAGAAGAAGAAGAAGAAGAAGAAGAAGAAAAGAGAGAAAAACTCTTCTTCTTTTCTTCTCTTCTTTTCTTTACTTGAAATGGCTGTAACATATCTTTGTATATGCATATATATTTATATATATATATATATAATCAAACTTAAAATTCAAAACATATTTCAAATCTAAAATCTGAAATCAAACTTAAAATCCCATTTTTTTCCCATTTGAAATCGAGTATCACACATCAAATCCAATATGAAATTTGATTTTCTTTTGCTATTGGTGCTTGATTCTCGCGTTCCTGGGAATTTTAGTTTGGTTTTTATGGTGTATTTGGGAGCTCTGTGAAGAAGGATTAGGACATGCAGCCTTAATTTTTGTGAAGAAGAAGTTATTTGATTCGGAAATAATGTAATTGCCCTTGCACAATAAAAGTCATGCCTTGCGCATGCTTCTTTCGCCAACTTTATTAACCGGATGTCTAGTTTTGGACGACCATGGGTCGCAGAACAAACTATAGTTATGCTTCTTCAGAAAAAAATAGTTGTGTTGGTCCCACATTCTTACCTCATCTTCTTTAGTATATCGCGATAATTTGAATTCTTTTCAATCGTGGTGTCATCGGATTTTTGGAGGCCTCAAAGTTCGGGAGTTGAATGTTACAAGGATCCATAACATAATTCAATTCAAAGACAAATACGAGATCATCATTTGGGATAAGATGACAATAAAGATGGGTTTCATAATAATATAAAGAAAGAAAAGAAGAATAATTAATTTTTTTGAGAAGTTATAAAATAAATTGAGACATGTTAGATATTTTCTTATTTTGGGTGGTTGAGGAAGAAACAATTTTCACAAAAAATAATAAAGGATGGAGGACATATACTAATAAAAAGGAGTATGAAATGGAGAGCATGTCATCATATGCCTCAACTTATTGTTTTAACTTTTTACACAAATAAAATGAGTGTTTTTTTCCTTTTCTATGTTATTATCAAATGGACCCTAATAGTCCAATATGCTACTTCTTTAGTTGTTCAATATACATTGATAAGGTTCAATTTTATATGAAATTAATATTTTAATTACTGCTGCTGAGAATTAATCTTGGAACACTAAGTCAGCCCCAAAATTATTTTAATAATAGTCTTTACTACCAGCCATAAGGCTTAGTTATTTAATTTCTTAACATGCGTATAATAATCGAAAATGCTATGCGTGGATCATTATGGAATCGAAAAGAACATCGAAACTGACGTGGCCATCCACTCATCTAAACAGACTAATTTGCATGAACTAAATAAAAGATTGTCTGTCTGATTTTCAAAATTCTGCAACCCAGCAAAAGAGTTACGAATTTGTACATTTCTGCACAAACCTAAATAATATATATATATATGTACTTACAGGCAGACACACAGTGGGTGCACCCCCACCCCCACCCCCACCCCCACCCCAACACCCAATTTTCACTAATATGGTATGTTCGGGGGCAGGTGTATTTATTCGTATAAGTTGAGGGGCGGGACTTATATATAGGAAAAACATTGAAAGTGGTTTATGTGCAAGGTGTTAAAATTATAAGAAGAGGGGTTTATATGTGAGAAAAGGCAAGAGTACACGGTGAAGCTTTATATTTTTAGAATATTGATGGAATTAAAGCTCATTTTTACTTTTATTATCCATTTATGATGGTTTTGTTTTGTTCTCCGATCTTTTCGTCGATTGTTCTCTGGTCTTTATCCATGGTTCTTTTTTTATTCTCTAATCTATATTTCGGCTCTCAATTAAGAAATTGCTCCAATCTCCGAAATCAGTTGCGAGATGATTAAATGAATGATTGCTTGGTACCATATATCGAGAAAGATGAATTTGAAGTTATTGACAATGAATATATTATTCAACATTTTTAAAATATGAATTCTCGAAAAAGAATATTGTAACTAAATATGTGATTTTGATTTTTAAGGTACAAGATGATAAATATTATAATTAAATTTAAAAGTTTCATTGTAAAATTGAAGTGAAATTTTCAAATTCTATTGTGGATTTGACAGAAAATTTTATGTGAAATTTACAAATTGGAAAAATATGAATTGCAATGAAACTTTAATTTTCACTACAAACCTGAAGTGAAATTTACAAATTTTATTAAATATTTGCAAAAAAAAATTATGCGAAATTTACGCGTTTAACGAAAAAAATAAACTGCAGAGTGAGATTTACAAGTTTATGTGACGCCCCAAATCCCCTTAAGAAGATTAGAACTCCGAGATCTGGTTAATCACGGTGCCGTACACCAACAGTGAGTGAAAAGTTATAAGAATCATAAATTAACTTGTTTAGAAACCTTTATTTTAAAAAATTGGCATGTGGAGTTTGTAAAGTTAATAGACCAAGTTTTAATAATTCCCCACCCTTGTTGGATGATGGTAGGACGTTTCCCTCACTCTTTAACTCATAGAGATCAAGATTTTCTTTAGCTTCAGCTATCCTAGGGAAATCATTTTCGAATCAATTTATATCGCACTACTCTATTTCTGTCATTCCTCCATCATAACCATACATAACATAGCCTTTTGAGCTCTCTGGATATCTTATAAAAATATTCTTCTTGACTCTTGGGCCAAGCTTTCCGTGTCTATGATATACATTGTGAACATAACTAGCTGAACCATAAGGTTGAAAATGCTCCAAATTAGGCTTTTCACCTTTCTAAAGTTCATATGGTGTTGAAGGAAGTGATTACAAAGGCACACGATTTAGTATGTAGGTCGCAGCCAAAAGTGCATATCCCCATAACGATATTGGGGGTTTTGCCCGAGCCATCACTGATCTAGTCATATCTAGGAGTGTTATATTATTTCTTTGAGCAACACCATTTTGTTGCAGAGTGTTGGTAATAGTGAGTTGTCTGCATATCCCATTTTCTTCACGCAATAATTTGAAATGATCAGATATATATTCGCATGTGTAGGTTGCTATATTAATTAATGATTTATGATAATCAAATAAATGTGTGTAAATAATAATTTGAAAAATTGGATTTAAAATATGGAGTGATACACATTTTTGTTCATTGTTCAAGTAAATAATAATATATTTTAGCCACTTTGTTTTTTTAAATCTGAGCAGATTAGTAATGAGAAAATTAAAGTACCAAGTAGGTATTTTAAAATATAGTTCAATACCTAACTTATGGCTTTGGAATCACCTAAAAAGGGTAAGAAATGAATTTTTGGTGAATTTTACACGATTGATGTGAGGTGTTAATTTTCTATGCAGAAATATTAAATATTCTTTCAACTATTTCAATGTTTACTCCATATTTTGAACCTATTCTTTGGTTAATGAATTAGGATTTTATTTTAAGATTTGATGATTTAGAATTTTGATTAAGTTACTAATTGGGGGATATTTAATACATGTTGAGGAATATATATATATATATTATAATTGATTTAACTTGTAGATGTAATGATTGAATTGTGTGAAATTTGTGGTTAATTAACCTTGCATCATATGAGATTTAAACATGCATAATCATTCTTAATACTGAGATACTTGGCATCATAACCATGAGTTACATTATTATTGTGTCAACCCGATGGTGTGGCTATATCGGAATTCTCTATGACATATGGCTCGGATATGTATCTTTTGGAGAGCTTATATATCTTATCTATGTACATTGGAAGCTTTCTATGCTTATGATGATATATTATTGGATATGGCATGATCTTAGTTGATTTGCCAAAGGTGATTAGCTGATATCGTTGATCTATTTATGGCCTCTGGACAGTGAAGGGAATTGGGTATGACTAGTGCTTGCTGGTATGGAAATAGGCAAGTCTCCATGCTCTTGGATTGAAAATCCCTTAACCTTCGGAGAGCAGCAAATTGTCGGCTGTCTAGAGCCAGCGATGTGAGGTCCGAAAATCTAGACAACGGTAAAATACTAGTAGTTGTATTTATATGATATTGGTGGATGTGTGGACCAATTATGTTGCTATTTATTATGATATATCCTGAGACGGTCGGGCCATGTTATGATGATCTTGACATTTATTCTCTTAGGGACGGTCATACCCATTGTTATTATTATGATTTGGTTCGGCTTCGTTCTCTCTTGGGGCGATTAGGCCCATTGTTTTATAAGATGGTGGTTTTAAATTGAATCATTGGTTACCATATGATTTGTTATTAAACTGATAATTATGTTTTAAACATATTATCCCCTGTTATCCTTCCTTCTGGGCTGTGAGCTCACCCTATTTTTATCAAACAAATTCAAGTACACGAGAAAAGAATAATTTTGAAGAGACGATGGGTTTGGGGACAATGTAGATTGCTCTGATACGAACTTATTTTTGTTATATATGGCAAGGTACAACTAGCCTAAGTTACCTTAGATGTTTAGTCACATGTTAACATGATTCTGTATATCTTTTGGATATGTACATATATGTTATGGTTCTATTTTATATTATCATAATCTATATGAGTATCAAATAGTTGATTGACACGTGTCATATGATTTATCATGATTTAGTATTTATATTAAACCCATTTTGGCTAGTCTAAAGTGGGTTAGAAACACTCAAGATCTTAATTACAGGTGTTATCCTGTTAATTAAGGTGAGGGTATTACACACTAGCTCTAGCGACTCGCTAGCTCTACGAGCCTTACCAAAAGGCTTCTTGCAGGTGTTGCCCGCTAAACAAGGCTCAAATATAGGGAGCTAGACTTTGGCGAGTGAGCTTAAAAGCCATTCTCTAGCTAATCGTGTCATTATGTCCTTTCCTATATGATGACGATGATGAGTATGAAGAAAGTAAATCAAAATTTAAATTCAATTTAAAGAAATTATTGAGTAAATACCATCAATGGTCACAGAACTATTGGCAAATTCTACCAATAGTTACTGAACTTCATTTAGTTACAATCGAACCATTAAACTTTTAAAAAATGCTACCAGTGGCCACTCCGTAAAATCCCACCGTTAGTTATTAACGAGATTCGGAGCGTCACAATAAACTACACCAAAATCATTTTCTGATTATTAATCTCACGAGGATTGTGATTGTTGTTGACAGTTATAACATTTGTGAATACATAGTCACAAAACCCAAATAGATATAACAGTGAAATTTTGTGACTGCTAGTGACTGTGATATATTTTTTTTACTTTGTCACTGATTTCTCACTTCTAGTGAAAGTGATAAGTTATATTAATACTATCGTTGGCAGCAAATATGTACCCAATTCATGTCCCTGAATTATGATTACTTAAAGCAATGATAAGTTTAAACTAAACATTTCACATAAATTCATTTCCCACAAATTCATTTCCCACAAACCCTATATAGCTCTTTCATCACTCTAGTATCACACTCTTAGAACTCTCAGCTCTTTAGTTCGAAAATAGTGCCACTCTTGTATCACCACTCTGAAAACAAATCTCTCACCCCCATTCTCTCCGATTACATCGATCTTGTATCACCTCATTCTTTTGTATCGCTTTTAGATCTCTCAGCTCTTCAGTCCGAAAATAGATCTCTCGCTCCAATTCTCTTTGACTACCTCTTACATCATATCTCTCTTGTTTCTCTCTTAACATTTTGTATCAATCCTCTTTCTCTCGAAGTAGAGGTACTAATTAATCTATCTTTCTCTCGAAATAAAGGTACTAATTAGTTCTTTAATTTCCCTAATAAAACATGTAGGTTTAGGTCTTTGATCTTTTAATACTTCATAGCATGTACTTTGTAGGTCAGTAATCCATGACATTAGAAATGAATTGATTAATTCATCACAGTTCATTTTTACTAGTTGAAGATGCTCTAAAATGATATTTACAGTACTTTTACTTTCAATCTGTTCTGTTCATGAGATTTTGGTTATGTGGTTCATATATGTATTTTATTTTTATGCAATATCATGTATTTTTATTTTTAATGCTTATCAATGTTTTAGATCAATATTGTTATTTAAATGTTTTTTTCTAAATGATATTTACATTTATAGTATATTTTTTTTTAATAATTTCATTGTTTCTTTGAATAATTTAAACCTTCCACCTAACTCCGTTAGTTTTTGTTGACTGAATGCTTACTTGGTGAGACACATGGATCCTATTTGCCAAATACCTATTACATGTGTAAAAAAAAAAACTTGCTTATAGAAAACCCCCCAGTTTTCTGCCTTCCTCCCCAAAACCACCAGCAATCCCTATCACCTCTTTAGCCACCATCACCAACTACTTTGTGTCCCACCTCCCCCAAACGCTTTGTTTAACCCTGTAATTATTGTTCAACCCGCTCCAATTCTTGCTATTTTTTAAATGTTCTTGTGCTCTCTCAAGTTTCCCTTTAAATTTTTTGGCTAAATTTCATGATTCCGTATGACCCGATGATGATGGATTACGCATTCTCCACTGTATTTCGAGCTCTGTGGCTGGGCGAGATTCCCACCTAACCACACACCAACACCTTAACCCCTTGTTGTCTTGCCAAAATCAAAACCCCCATGCACTTCTCTGTCTGAATCCTACTCTCACTTGTTTAGTTTATGGATGTGGACTACACACACACACACACATATATATATGCGTATATATACAACAAAATATAGGTCTATATATTTATGGAGAGATCTATAATTCTAGCTACAAGTCTTTATATATATAGGAAATTAGGTGTGAATTTATATATACATACATACATATATGTGTGCTATGGGAAGTTGCAGGATTAGGCTTGAAGAAAAACAATCATATTGGCCGGTGGGCTAGCTCGAGGTGGGCTGCGGCTGGGGTATGGGCCGGAGGGGAACAGGAAAGGAACTTTCTCATTCTCTCTCTTTTCTTTTTCCTTTTCTTTTCTGTTATTGATCTTTTTTGTGGTTTGCTTTTTTTTTTCCAACTAGGATTCATATGGAAATTTTTTTGGTCAATCATCCACATGAATTGCCAAATAAGCATTCCGTCAAAAAAAACTGACAGAGTTAATTAGGCGAAAGGTTTAAAATATTTCACTTAATATTCTTTAGGGCCTCACTTGCAATTTTTGAAACTTTGAGTATAGGAATAGAATTTGACCCAAATTTTAGGGTTTATTGTATCATTAGCCCTAAGTTTTAAAAACTACCATAGCTCATACACTAACTTATGATTGTAACCAACAGTCAAAGGTTTAAAAAATTACCACTATTTAACCACAACTTTATAATAGTTGGAAACAATCATAAGTTTGTAAAATTATCACAGTTCAACCACCAATTTATGGTAGTTTGAAATAGTCACAATTTACAAAATTGTGGCTAGTTCTAGCTATCATAATGGCAAATGTTGCAACGGTTATTGATCGTGACAAAATAGACCCAAGCTTATCACTTATGACCATTCCAGGACATTATTGGTGATAATGACAAAGCCCAATTATGATAGTTTTTGACTGTCAAAAATTGGTTACAGTGTTAATTATGATGGTCCAGAACAGTCACAAACGGCCTTTACCACGATTTTTGCCAGTCACAAATCACTGATTCTAGTGTAATGCAAATTCGGGTAAATCAACCCATTTGACCCAACTGCCCAATATAATAATTCTTTAAATACGAATATAATATCACATAACTTCAACACATGAAGCTGGGTTGGGACTTGGAGGACCAAGTTCGAGCTTATGCATATTGTGTACAATGAGCGTTCAAGTTTTCAAAAACATACCTTAATCAATTTGTGGTTAAGTTTTTTCTAAGGAAAATTTTAAATTGGATTTTGTTAATAATATCTAACAACTCAAAATAACAAGTCAGTTTTGAGACAGATTTTTTAGTATGAGGTCCATAATAAAAGCACGGTACAAGTTCGAGTTTAGTTAGTAGTGCCGTAGGTAGTGGTATATCTAGTTTTATAAAATATAAAGTCTGACTAACTTTTAACCTTTTAAAGTTTATTGATCTAAATGTGCACATGACATCTAATGGTATATAAACAATCTTACCATTGAAATGTAGTTTCCGTTCTTATTGAAACATCAAATCAATAGCATTTCCACTCACACATAAAACATACACTCAAATCTCTACTCTTTTATACACTTTCTCACTCGAACATCAACCTCCTAAAAAAACTTAAACTATCTTAAATTTTAATTAAAAAATAAAATTTTAATAAAATTTACCAATCAATGTATATAGAGCAAGACGAAGGAAAGTCGCATTGATCCAATTTCAGATGTTTTGTAGTGTGATTGTATTTATATGCTTTTGAATTAAAAACTCATATGAAAAACATTTTGGGCAACTACTTAGGCTATTGGGTATATGTTTTTGCATTTAATGTGGTAAGATAAGTATTAGTTATGATATAAGTTAGTAAGCAATTTTATTTTATAACCTCAAAGTAATGCTGGTTTTATTAAAAATAAACTTTCTCTACTTTCGTTAAATTATAATTTTCACCCTTATTATTTGTCATGCCATTTTACACGGTACACTTATTTTTAATTATCAAAGTTTCTTTTTAATCGTGTTGTCTTGTATGTGCAATACTTAATATATATACATACAAAACAAGACAATTTTCTTTCAGCCATTATTCCATTTTCAAATTCTTTCAGCGGGTCCTTTATATTGGTTGATAATGTTGCAAAGAGATATCAGCAATTTGATATTAAGATCCTCAGACTTTACATGTAAAATTTACTATTTTGAGATCCATAAACGAATCAAAAACTCAAACTAAATGGGCATTCAAAGTAAATTATTGGCCCAGTAATTAGAACCACAGACAAATTCATTTGAGTTGAATGGTGTTGAGTTCAAGCCAAGCTCTCTAAATTGTGTCCAAACTTAATTTATTTGTTTCACAAATGAATTTCGAAGGAGTTTCCATTCAAATGATATCATGTGGAGCTCACGTAAATTGGTTCTTCTTACAATAGTTCATACAATACATAATGTGAGCGCTACTTCATATATCTCACTTGTAGTTTCAAAAAATGAAAAAAAATTAGTGAGTATATAATTTTTGTATATACATTTGGGAATATATGTATTAATAATGGGTGGATTAGGGGATTAGCCACATGTAAAATGGAAAACATAATAACATGCACTGCATTTATAAATTAAAATACCTCATCAGTAATTAATTTTTTATTCGTTTACGGTAATTGTCACACTAGTACATTTAATAAAATCACACTTTTATGCGGAAATAAATAAAACATTAATAATAAAAAAATTAAAATTAAAATAAAAACGGCCCCTGAAGAGTTTAATTTGATCCTCTTCTAATTTATTCAGTCACTAAACAAATTTGTTAAATTGTGTTCATTTTTAGTTATGGGTGTTCATTTCTCTTGTGGTGGAGGACTTTTGCATGCTTTACCTCCCGGTATTGGAGTTCCAGTGCAATCATTTCCAGGTGGGGGTATGGGACTCTTCTGCAAAGATTGCGTCACCAGATTTTTAGTCTTCATTTCTGAACGGGGGATTCTAGTTGCTCCATTGGGTTCAATGTTTAACAAAAGAACTAATGATATAATAATGAGTAAAATAATGTTGAGAGATCTCATAATTAATGATGATCTTAATTAATGGTAGTGGTGGTGGTAATTAAGACAAATGGAGTAAAGGTGGCAATTAAATTAATGTGAGAGGATATGAATGAAAGTGTGGTGATGATGAAATTAGGGTTTGTAGAGGGGATATTTATATGCACCACCTTATAAAAATAAATGTAATTAAGAATTTTTTTTTTTTTTTTAAGTATTTGACCAGCTTAATTGAAGGGCTTGTTTGGACTTCTGGTGGGCTTAACTTGAAACTCAAGGCCATCTTCTTTTTTCTTTTTTTTATTAAAAATTTTCTCTCCCATGGAACTTAATTTTGTTTGCTAACTGAACAATTTTTCTCACCTAAACTTGTAAGGAAAAAAAAAGACAAAAAACAAATTGATAACTGAATTCATCTCCATACTGTTATTCATGTCCTTTCTTTGAGAGTAATATTTTGGACATGCGAAAAGATTGCATAATCCTAAATGTAGCCACGTATTTTGCAGACAAGAATGTAGTTGCTTGTACATATGAAAGATTTTTATGTCCATATAAAATCACACTTTAATTTAGTATTTATTGAAACTTTCTATTCATTTCTGCATAATTGAATTCCATTCTTCCTTACCATCTCTCGCCCACGAAACTTTATCAATCAAACTCGACCAACCCACAAAATACTCTTAACATTGAAACAAATTATTTTTTTACACGAGGTGTTCTCACACTGCATTAGATTTGGGACTAATCCATACTCACAATATATGAGAACCTAGCCCAATGGTGTTTGTACTTGGGGGAATCGAACACGGGATCTAATGGCAGACCAGCCCTATTTTAAGGAGAAAACATTAAAATTAGTAAAAGTAGTTTTTGGTTATTAGATGAGAAATCTAAATTCACTGATTAATCAATATTGCTCCCAAGTTAAACCATTTGTGTTTGTTATGTGGGAGGTTATGAGTAATATCGTACAGATATAATTATTTACTTATATAAAAGTTTAAGGTTTTGATCGCTCTTTGATTAGAATGAATTTTGAATTTTGGATGTAGGCCGTAGCTCTTGGCAATGAATTACATAAATTTGTATTTGTATGAACATGAAGATATATAACAATCATTTAAGACAATTAAAATGTGTGTATTTATGATTTTTTTTATTTGTTGTATTTTATGAAAATTGTTGTATGTGCATGTTTGTCTAATTATAGTTAATAAACTATATATATGTCTTTTGTAAATAAGGTTTTAATACATGTAGTGCGTCCAAAATACATGTTAAAAGGACTCGGAGGTATATTCAATTGCTTTTTAGTATTGCGGATAAAGTGTTAAAAAATTACACAAGTTCCATGATCAAGAAAAAAATTTCAATTAAAAGAATTCAATCTTCTTCCAACATGTAACGTAAAGAAAATGGCATAGAAAAGAATTCAAGTTAAACCCTAGTAATCAAGAGTCAAAATAGCCCTTCCTGCAGGTCAGATACTTCAAAATAAAAATAAATTAAAACAATCGATGACTTCGTTACATATATATATATATATATATATATATAACCGTCTCCTCCAAATTAATTCATCATCACACTTTCATATCCTCACAATAATTTAATTACTCAATCTTACTCTCCATTTATAGTTTCAAAATTTCAATTATCAAATAATTTTACCACCACTACTCATCTACTTCTACTATTATTTGCTTAGTTAGTTCCCCGATAACTAAGTTTATCATTATAAGATCTCTAAGCATCATATGTTTTATCTATTATTATATCGTTAGTTTTTTTGTTAAGCGTTGAAATCAATGGAGCTACTAAAATCCTCCGCACGAGACAAAATCTAGTGGTACGTGCAGTCTCTACTGAAGGGTTCATGTGCCCCATTTGAAAATCGGTGCACTGGAACTCCAAAACAGGGTGGTAAGCCGTGCAGCAACAGTGATACCATTAACCTGATGAGCTTTGTTGGTCATGTTATTGTGGCTCAACTACCTCTTGCTTAACTCTCCACCCATTTCTCCATTTGATTTAACTTGAGTTAGCAAACACCTTCATAAAAAATAAGCACTAATTTAATTAATTTGTTTAGTTACTGAATAAATAAGTAGAGGATCAAATTAATGTAACTCTTTTGGATCATATCGGATGCCTTTAATGTTTTTTCATTTATTTGTTGTTGTTATTATTATTTTACCACCCACATAAAAGTTTGGTTGTATTGGATACACTAGTGTGGCAATCACTAAAAAAATAAAAAATAAAAAAATTGCTGATGAGTTATTTTAATTTCATCTCTTTAGTTTACAATTTTATAAAATTATGTGTTATAACTTATATATATATATATATGTTATTAATAGATGGCCAAATCCAAGGACTAACCACCCTTTATTAATATGCACATATAGTCCAAAATGTATAAACAAATTATATAACCACGCAGCACTCGCATTATGTTTATATAAGGTTGTAAAAAGAACCAAGAACTTTGACCTCAACTTTCGAACATTTTATTAGAAGTTTATTTTCAGTTCGAATCTCATTTGAAGCGGACGCATTTTGTAGTAACGGAAAGAGACTTAGACCTCCCGTTTTGAAAAAAAGAAAAGAAAAAGACTAAGCATGGGATACATTTTGAAACTTGAGATGTTGAAGAGCTTGCCTCGATTAAGAACTTGTCAATACTCATCTTGAGAGCTACAAGCCGTATTTGAACAAATTTATAAACTCATAATGTTTACGTATGTATGAAGCCAGCTTGAACCGCATTTTGGCTCAACTTCACTTGTTTATAACTCTAATTACATGTGCTAGTAATTAAAACTTTACAACCTGTGCGATGCGCCAATGTCATATGATTTCCTTAATTTAATCATATGTATAAATTAATACATATTATTAGCGTGAGGTGCAAGAAGGGGGGAGGGGGGGGGGGTTTAAAGTTAGCACTGTAATACATAATTTTTCTGAAGAGTTAAAATAAGACGAAAAAAACTAAATTAATAATAAGGCAAATATTTTAATACAAACACAATACTAGAGGTCTTTCATACAATCCAACAAAAATGTTAATTACAATTACATATTACAATACGAGATTCCATTGTTTTTCGAAAATATTGCAAAAAATCTTCATTCTTAATCTACTTGAAAATGGCTTCTTCAATGTATGTCACTGAATAATTATTCATAAATTCATCTCCCTTTGGAATGTTACGTAGTGTGTAGAAAAAAGTTCAATATATGTGATATGTCACAGATACAGTACAAGTAACCAAATCTCCAAGTACTTTTCTTTTTGGGTACAATAAATCTTCCAAGTACATATAATTGGTTAGTTGGTCATTTTTTTCATCCATCAGCATATTCCAATGTATGTGTGTGATATCAATAAACTTTTGACTAGTTTTAGTTGTATAGAAAAGGATGGTTATAATCCTCTATCTACTTAGGCATATATATACCTATCATTGGTCAATTATATTGAAGGAATTAGATTGGTTGTTCTTGTCAATACCATATATTCTTCTACAATATCCCTTTGGGTTTAGGCTTGAAGTGGTATAATTAAGGTTTCCCCGACGAGCACGTGTCGCACCATAGTGGCAGTTTGTGTGCGTTGAGATTGAGGTGTTTTCGGATCTTAGCGATTGTGATAAACGCATAATATTGTCATGGATAAGCTTTTTTCCGGAGCTGCTTGACGCGTTTATTGTTCTAACTTTGCCGCATTATCCACTTATCTCAAGATTAGTGCCTAAGTTGGTTTATATTTTGTAGTATTCCATGTGTTTGTAGGATTGGGATACAATGGCATTGCATAGATTGCTCAAGAGCAAGCTTAGAGGCTTGCAAAAGTGGTGAGTACAGAGATCCCAGACCCATTATCGATCATGGGACTAAATCCCCAAGGCCATGCAGTGCACTTCCATGTTCGATCATAGGCATAACCATGATCGATCATGGTTATGCCTATACAACCACTACCAGCTACTTTTAGCCTTTTTTTAGGGATTATTGTCTAAGAGATATTTTCCCTTGTTTATTTTATTAATTGATGTACATGTTTGGCTAGTTTTAGTCTATGGGATTAAGCTAGAATGGATGATCTTAGTTTTTACACACAAGAAGTTCTAGAGAAAAGGGAGAGCTCAAGGTGTAACCTTTCTTCTTTTATCTCTTGTAAGTTCTTGATTGTAAGAATGATTTCTTCTTCTATAATATTTGTTTTTGCATCTATTATGGAGTAGTCTTTTACTAAGGTTACGGAGGTGAATTGCGATATGATTTTCTATATTTAATTTCTCAATTCGTGTTTAAAGTTTGTTAAATAATTGTGAATCATTTTCTTTTCCAAACCTTTCGTTCTTCAAGCTTTCTAGGTAATTTCATTTAAATATTAGACTTTTCATACGTTGTATGCTCAGTTCTTGTGTTTGAATGATAATACAACATACCCTTATGGTTCTAGAAAACATGTAGTATTTATCTCCCATCTATGGACCTTTTTCCTCTTGGTAGATATTATGAAGAGTTCTTAAAATTTCATAGATGATTTATAAATTTGTTAATCTAATCTTTGATTTACTTAATGATATTTTGAGTGCTTCATACACTTTACATGATATTTAGACTCCGTATTGTCTTTCTTAAGGATGATCAATTAGTTAATTGACGCCGCTTAAATAGCGCGTTGCGATAGAGCCCAAGTGCAGGCACGTCAAGTTGTAATATAGTCTCGGAAGTCCGAGTGTCGAACCACAGGGATAAGTGAAAAGGAATGGAATGGATTACGGATTAAAGTGTTTTCTGATTCTTGTAAGATGAAATGGTTATCGAACAACGTAAATGTAAAATGGTTGTGAAAATTAATAAGAAAGCACTAAGGTAGTTGGAGGTTAGTTATGATTAAAGAGACGGTGATCACTCGCTCATACAAAGATTATAACACAAGATTTCTCAAAATATGGGGAATGTTGGTGTATCTCTCAATAGCAAAGGGTGCGACGCTAGGCGACTCATTCCCGAGTTGAAGCTATATCGAGAAAGAGACAAACGACATTCCACCAAAGACGGGGTTATCATTCCTATCTCTTAGCTACGGGTGTGAAGCAAGGCAACCCATTCCCGATGAAGCTAATCCGAGATAGATATGACAAACTCATCATAAAAAGATTTAACATTAAGCAAGTGTGGTAATCTCATGATTTAAAGAATGAAAATTAGAAAGTGAATCCTAACAATGGAACGGAATGAAGTTTATGGGATAAATTCGTCAACTCATCGTTTATCACTTATGGTAGAAAATAAAGAGTCTAAGTATCACATAAAGTGTAAGAAGCACTCAATATATCAATAAATGAATCAAAGATAAGCTAAACAAATTTAAAATCCATCTATGGAGTTTTAAGAACTATTCATAATTTCTATGAAGAGGGAAAAACTCCATGGATGGGGGAAAGGGGCTACAAGCTTTCTAGAACCATAGAAATATGTTGTATGCTCATTAACAACCAAGAACTAAATATACTAGGCATATAAAGTCTTAACTTAATATGAAAATACCTAGAAAGCTTGAAATAATGGAAGATATGATGAAGAAGAAGAAGATTCACAAATATTTATCAAACTTTAGATATGGATTGAGCCATTAATCACCAAAAATCATATCACAATCAACCTCCGTAACCTTAGAAATAGACTACTCCATAATAGATGCAAGAACAAATATCATAGAAGAAGAAATCATTCTTACAAATTAAGCACTTACAATGGAGAAATGAAGAACAATATTCAAAGAGCTCTCCCTTCTCTCTAGAACTCTCAAGCAATATCTAAAAAAAACTAGATGATCCTCTCTCCTAAGGTAAAAGAAATAATATATATTAAAAGGTAGCAAAATATCTAGCTAAATATCTAAAATAACTTGAACCACTAAAATAACCCATTTTGGGTGTGAAATGGCCAAGTTTCCAGGGCCATGATCGATCATGGCCAACCCATGATCGATCATGGGGTCTTCTGCCTGAAGATTATTTGCACCATGATCGATCATGGGGTTCCATGATCGATCATGCTTCTGGAAATTCTCTAAATCAGCACTTTTGTAGCTTTTGGCTAGTAGTTGATCAATTCCTCGAAGGCCATTGCATCCTATGCCTATAAACACACAGAAACACAACAAAAGCACACCTAGCGGGACAATATTAGATACAAAACTCGCTAAGACACTAATCTCAAGATAAGCGGATAATTAGGCAGAATTAATGCAATAAACGCGTCAAGCGACTCTGAGAGAGAGCTTATGCATGACAATATTAGGCGTTTATCAACTCCCCTCAACTTATCTCTTGCTAGTCCCTTAGCAAGACAAAAATATATAATTACAAAAGCACTATGCTAAACAAAAAAAATTGTTAACTTCTAAGTTCCCAAAGAAGACGAGTTGCATCTCGTGAAGGTTTTCAGAAATGATACCTACAAACATCAGAAGTTTGATCATGATGAACGATGAGAATGAAGTTTCAAGTTTCAATTTGCAAAGCAAGAGGCATTACTATCAATTTTCCAGAATGACGGACTTTTGAATGATCATCTAATTCGCCTATCTCCTTTAGAACACAATCCCATATTCTCCAATGCTCACATACTAGACTTCGATTCAAGCAATTCAATATAAACACAAAGAGTCATAGTCATTTGAGAAGGAAGAGAGAACTTTTTCAAAAACAAAAGCTCCGAGATTTGTCAATTCTAAGCACTTTCTTTATCTTTTACTTGGAAATTTCGCTAAATTAGTTCAGGGCGGTTTTCATCTCTATGGGGGGCAGCGGTCTCACTTATGAAATTTTCTCAAAATTATGCTCATTCATTGGAGCTTAAAGGAAGCTATTCACCCTTTCCCATATGGTAACCTTTACCCATCCGTAATATTAGACAAAGAGACTTAATATTTAGTCAAGTGAAGCTTTAAGTCAATATTAGGATAAAAGTCATCCAAGTTGTCAAAGTGCTATGCTTTTGTCCTCTCATTGGAGGATCTTTTCGAAAGAGCTTCCATTATTTTTGGACAAAAATTTCTCTTCTCTCAATGAAAATAAATCTAAGTGTTATTACCGAAAAGAAAACAACCGAAGCAATCTAGCATGAGGAGCATGAGAATATAACGGGATATGAGACTAAGTGGAGCAAGGCAATTTAGATTATCATTCAAATTCCTATCTTGATCAAAGAATTCATGCCAAAAGCTAATGAAACAATGGTCTTCATTGAACAAAGTCAATCAATCAATCATCACTTTTCAAACTTCTCAAAAAAAAAAAAAAAAAATTCTACTACACATGGAAATGAACAATAGCAAGCCAAACAAAATAAACACAAAATAACGTACCCCCCTCAACTTGAAACACACATTGTCCTCAATGAAAAGAGAACAAATAACAACGCACGGAAGGGCTACTTTGGCTTTGCTTCCCATGAGACAAAAATAAGACATAAACAAAAACTATTCACAAAACGGGTTAGAATTAGAATTCAAAAGCAAAAACCATAACATTCAATCATTAAAACCAAGTTTTAAAGTTAACATCATGTCAAAGTTCTAATACAACCCAAAAAGAAATAAAATAAAGCTAAGCGTAAATATAACTAATAAAAGAGTTTTCAGGATTTGGCAAATCGCATCACATGTCGGGAGGTGGGGGTGGGGGGAATCGACCGTACAACGCCTCGAACTGCTGGCGTATGAACTCCTGCTGAGCTGCCATCTGCTCTGCAACTCTTGCCTCGACTTGGGCTGCTATCTCTGCTTGAAGACGGTCCTGTCGCGATATCATAATCTCCACCCTCTCATTGACACCCGCGAATCCGGTGTGGATCAAGGCAGTCATTTGTTCAAACTGCTCTCTAATGAACTCCCTATTGTCATCCACAGGCCCAGAGCTTGCCCTTCTTCTACGCCTTGATGTACCCGGAACATCCGCTCCTGCTTCTTCAGCCCCTTCTTCTTCGCTATCACCCTGTTGTGGTGCGGCTGTGGAAGAACTCGGCCTGTTCCTCAGTTGACCAGCGGCTCGAGTTTGGGTGGACCTATTTAGCGGTGCCCTAGGCATTTTCTTCTCATCGTCGGCTCTCTCAATTACCCCCGCTCGCAAACAGATCTTAGTGATCAACGACCCAAATTTGATTGTTTCATTGTGGGCGACCAAATCGATGATTCGCGCTATTCGCCCAATGATATGACGCAACAAGCAGCAGCGCTTGTTCGTTGCTATGGCGTATAGTACATAAGCCTGAGACGGGTAAATGTGCTGGGTATGGGAAGTTGGGTCCAAAGCGTTGGCAATTACCAACCAAAGAGTTCTAAATCCCTCACGTATGTGGCTCCTATCGAATTGGTTCCCAATCCATTCTCTGGGTTCACCGGCTAGAAATGTGGCTAGATCGTTAGGCCTCGGCTCTAAATAGTTGGTAGTGTCCGAATAGGGGAGGTCATGAGCATTAGGTGGCAAAGCTGAGATTCCCGTAATCTCAGTCAAAACTTCGAGGTTAAACGGAACCGTTCTGCCTCGAACATGAGCTACATATGTATATGGTGTATCGGGAACTTGAATCAAACTTGCAATAAATTCACGACAAATGGTGAGATTACATTGAGTACCTGGTTGACGCAAGTAGTTAATCCACCCCGGATATTGCTCAAACGTTGCTCGCTGGGGGAAATCGTCCAGCGTACCGATGAATACCGGCCTCTCTATCACTACCGTCCTCGTTTTGAAGGCGTAGTTCCACCACTCAAATTCTTGACGGCTCCGAAATCCGCGATAGCCGCCTCTCGCGGCTTCAATGGTAAGCGGCTTAGTGGGAGGGTTTGAGGAAGACATAATGGAGGAGTGCTATGCTTTAGAGGAGGTGGAGAGGAGGAATTCGAAGCCTTGAGATGCTAGGGCTCGAAAATGGTGATGAGAGAGGGAAAAGGTGATTTTTGAGATGGGTTTGATGATTGGGGTTTGAAATTGGAAGATTTGAGGGTTGATTCTAGGTGGGGGAGGTTGGTAATGGTGTTTGGGGAAGGTTTGGGATCAAAAAGGGGGGGGGGGGCTAGGGTTTGGAAGAGATTTGGGAGAAGGGGAAGTGCAAAATGGGGGTTTTAGAAACGGCGCCCCTGTTTTATTACGGGACCATGATCGATCATGGTATACCCATGATCGATCATGGGTCATTCTGCCCAGTTGATCTTTTGTACAATGATCGATCATGGGATTTCCATGATCGATCATGCTGCCTTCTGCCCAGCTGCTTCAATACCATGATCGATCATGGGATTTCATGATCGATCATGGTCTAGATTTCTTGAGAAAATTTCTACTATGATCGATCATGGTGGGGGCATGATCGATCATGGTCCAATCTGCCAGAAATTTCTCTTTGCCTTCCTTGCTCTTCTACACCTCAATTCTTCCCCTCAACTTGTTTCAAACTTTCCCAATCACACCCGACTCTCAGATGGAAATTCCTGAAACTCAAACATACTAACAAAAACATTATTTACAAAATCGACCCATGCTTGTTAGGCATAGGTCGGTTCTTCGAGAGGGGTGGACTCCTCTCGAACTGGGAATTCCAAAAACGGCTTAAGACGTTGACCGTTCACTTTGAACACGAAGCCTGTTTTGGGATCCTCAACTTCCACAGCCCCAAAAGGAAATACGTGACGGACAACATAGGGGCCGGTCCAACGAGACTTTAACTTCCCGGGGAAGAGATGCAATCGAGTGTCATAAACAAGAACTTTGTGCCCAAGTTTGAATTCTTTCCTCAAAATGGATTTATCATGAAAGATTTTGGCACGTTCCTTGCTTATTTTTGCATTATCATAAGCATCTCTTCTTAACTCCTCAATTTCATTAATTTGCAACTTACGGTCAAGCCCGGCTTTTGTCAAATCGCACTTAACCATCTTAATTGCCCAGTATGATTTGTGTTCCAACTCTACTGGCAAATGACATGGTTTTCCGTACACTATACGATAGGGAGACATATCTAGAGTTGTTTTGTACGCAGTACGGTAAGCCCAAAGTGCATCGGTCAGTCTCAACGACCAATCTTTGCGGTTCGGGTTTACCGTTTTCTCTAGAATCTGTTTGATCTCCCTATTTGCCAACTCGGCTTGACCATTAGTTTGAGGATGATAAGCGAGCGATACTTTGTGATTTACACCGTACTTTTGCATTAATGATTGAAACGGTTTATTGCAAAAGTGAGTACCGCCATCGCTTATTATTGCCTTGGGGGTGCCAAAACGTGCAAGAATGTGTTCTTTCAGAAATCGGATCACCACTTTGTGATCATTTTTCTTGCACGCTTGGGCTTCTACCCATTTTGAAACGTAATCTACGGCAACTAAAATGTAAAGGTTACCGTAGGATGATGGGAAAGGTCCCATGAAGTCGATGCCCCAACAGTCGAAGATTTCGATCATCAGAATTGGGTTGAGAGGCATCATATTCCTCTTGGAGATCCCTCCAAGCATTTGGCATCTCTGACATGCCTTGCAGAAGCGTTGTGCATCCTTGAAGAGCGACGGCCAGTACAATCCGCTTTGCAAAATCTTAGCGGTTGTCTTCTTTGCTGAAAAGTGTCCTCCGCAAGCTTCGGAATGGCAGAAGGACAGAACTCTCTCCACTTCTTCGTCTGGGATGCACCGTCGGATGATCTGATCCGCACAATATTTAAATAGGTACGGTTCATCCCAGTAAAATCGACCCACTTCCCTCAAGAACCTTTTTCTGTCTTGCGCAACCCATGACTTCGGTATCTTGTCGGTCACCAGATAATTCACGATGTCTGCATACCATGGGAGTGTTGAGATTGCTAACAATTGCTCATCCGGAAACGAGTCTTGGATCGGGCTTTCTTCGGTGTTGTTCGTGAAAGTGAGTCGAGATAGATGATCGGCCACCACGTTCTCGACTCCCTTTTTGTCCTTGATGCTTAAATGAAATTCTTGCAACAAGAGTATCCATCTAAGAAGTCGCGGCTTGGCATCCTTCTTTGTGAACAGGTACTTCAATGCTGCGTGATCCGTGAAGACAACGATGGGCGATCCTATCAAGTAGGATCGAAACTTGTCCAAGGCGAAGACAATTGCCAGGAGCTCTTTCTCTGTCGTGGTGTAATTCATTTGCGCATCATTCAAAGTCCTACTTGCATAGTAAATTACACCCGGTTTCTTGTCTTTCCGTTGACCAAGAACCGCTCCAACTGCATAATCGCTTGCATCACACATGAGCTCGAATGGCAAGCTCCAATCCGGTGCCTGCATAATCGGTGCAGTGGTGAGCATATGCTTCAGAGAGACGAAAGCTTCCTCGCACTTGGCGTTCCACTCAAACGGTGCGTCCTTGAGAAGCAGATTGCACATTGGCTTGGAAATGGAACTGAAGTTCTTGATAAACCTTCTATAAAACCCGGCATGTCCCAGAAATGATCGGACATCTTTTACATTCTTGGGTGTAGGAAGTTTAGAAATCAGTTCGATCTTTGCTTTGTCTACTTCAATTCCTTCCGATGAAATGATGTGCCCCAATACGATTCCCTTGGTGACCATAAAATGGCACTTCTCCCAATTCAATATCAATTGCTTTTCCACGCATCTTTCCAGGACCTGTTCCAAGTTAGCTAAGCAATTGTCGAATGACTTACCATAGACGGTAAAGTCATCCATGAAAACTTCCAAAGTCCTTTCCACCATATCACTAAAAATACTCAGCATACACCGTTGGAAAGTGGCCGGTGCATTACATAGACCAAAGGGCATTCTTCGATAAGCGAAGGTACCAAAGGGACATGTAAAGGTGGTCTTTTCTTGATCATCTAGGTCAATCTCAATTTGATTGTACCCGGAAAAACCATCGAGGAAAGAGTAATATTCATGGCCCGCTACTCTTTCTAGAGTTTGATCCAAAAAGGGTAGTGGGAAATGATCTTTACGAGTTGCCTCGTTGAGTTTACGGTAGTCAATGCACATTCGCCACCCGGTGGGGACTCTTTGCGGAATCAACTCATTTGATTCGTTCTTGACTACCGTAAGACCTGATTTTTTCGGTACCACTTGAGTTGGACTAACCCATTTACTATCCGAGATTGGATAGATGATCTTTGCATCCAACAATTTCAACACCTCGTTCCTAACCACTTCTTGCATGTTAGGATTCAACCGGCGTTGAAATTGTCTCGATGTTTTTGCCCCATCCTCCAAGTGAATTTTATGTGTACAAATCAAAGGGCTTATGCCTTGAAGGTCGGCCAGAGTCCAACCAAAAGCTTTTTTGTATTTACCAAGCAAATGGACTAACCTTACCTCTTGGTCATCCGAAAGTTCGGACGATATGATGACAGGGTAAGTGTCTGAAGCTCCCAAAAAGGCATACTTCAAGTTGCTCGGCAATAGCTTAAGGTCCATCTTTCCTTCGTGCGTTTTGGTGGACGACGATGTGTTTTCCTCTCTCTCCGAAGATTCAACCTGTTTGTCAGACAAAGAAAACACTTGCATACAATCCTCGGGTTCATCGGAAGTGGTTAGATAACCTTCCGTTGACTCCGATTCAAAATTTGCCACAAAGTGGTCTTGGATACATGACTCTATCATGTTCACGTGTTCATTTTCCTCATTATCATCGTCATCTCTTTGATTGCTCAAAGAGAACACGTTTAGCTCTAGAGTCATGTTGCCAAATGTTAACTTCACGATTCCATTCTTGCAATTTATTATGGCATTAGAAGTAGCAAGAAATGGTCGTCCGAGAATGACCGGAATCTCATTGGTGGGATTTGACACAGGTTGCATGTCGAGGATGATGAAATCAACCGGAAAATAAAACTTGTCGACTTGGACAAGCACATCCTCGACTATCCCTCTTGGGATCTTAACGGATCGATCCGCTAATTGAATAGTAACCCTCGTGGGTTTCAACTCACCCAACCCCAATTGTTGATATACCGAGTATGGAAGCACATTCACACTTGCTCCCAAATCTAACAATGCATTCTTGATCCTACAATTTCCTATGATACACGAAATTGTGGGACAACCGGGGTCTTTGAACTTGGGGGCTCTCGTGCCTTGCATGAGGGAGCTCACTTGCTCCGCCATAAAGGCCTTTTTCTTGACATTCAACCTTCGTTTGGTAGTACATAAGTCCTTGAGGAACTTAGCGTACGAAGGTATTTGCTTGACCGCGTCAAGCAATGGAATGTTGATTTTCACTTGCCTAAAGACATCCAAAATCTCGGTATTAGACTTGGACGGTTGGTTCAATCTCTCCGGAAATGGGACTTTGATCCCATTTTTGATCTTTTCAAGATCCTCCTTCCCTCGTCTCTCTTCCTCTCTTCTCTTTTCGTCACTCACAACTTGTTCAACCTCCGACGCCTCAACACTTGTAGATTTAACTATGTCCGCCACCTTGGGGGTTTTAGGAACAATAGTCTTGTCCACCTCCTTTCCACTTCTCAGGATCGTGATAGATTTGAGTTCTTCTATCTTGGTGCTAGACTCTCCTCCCTCTATGACTTGAACTTGCCCTCTAGGATTAACTAAAGGTTGAGAGGGGAATTTTCCCTTCTCTTGAGTAGCTAGGGCGGTGGTGAGTTTAGACATTTGAGTTTTTAACTCACCTACATCACGATCCGTTTTGTCCACAAATGACCTCAACAAAGCTTCCAAGTTTTGGTTGGGGTTTTGATTTTGAGGTGGAACAAAAGAGTTTTGAGGTTGTTGTTGCCTTTGGTTCTGATGATATTGGTTGTGGTTCTGACTTTGATTTCCTCCCCAACTGAAATTGGGGTGATTCTTCCATCCCTCATTGTACCTTTGAGAGTAAGGATCATTTTGGTTACGATTTTGGTTGCTATTTTGGTTGTACTGGTGCAAAACATTGACTTGGGCGGGATCTTTAAGGACTTCCCGAAAAGCGGGAATGGTAGGACAATCCTCGGTAGTGTGTCCTGAATTTTCGCAAATGACACACAACTGACTCGAGGATACTACATTGACCTCCTTAAACTTACTTGCTTCCATTGCCTCTACTTTCTTAGACAATTGGAATAACCTCGCACCCATGTCATCCTCATTAGACACTTGGTACAACCCACCCCTTCCTTGAGTTTTTGCTTTGGGTTCCTCGGAATAGGTGTTCCAATTTTGAGCACCTTCCGCTAATTCATCAAAATACAATAAAGCCTCCTCGGGATTCTTACTCAAGAATTGACCATTACACATGGTCTCAACAAACGTACGCATCTCAGGGGTGAGAGATTCATAGAAAAAACTAACAAGGCTCCACGTTTCGTGACCATGGTGAGGGCATGCGTTTAGAAGGTCCTTGTATCTATCCCAACATTTATAAAAGCTTTCATGTTCTTTTGGTGAAAAATTTGATATCGCCCTTCTTAAAGCATTGGTTCTATGAACGGGGAAGAATTTTTTTAGAAATTCCGCTTGAAGCTCTTGCCAAGACCGAATTGATTGCGGTCTTTGAGCATTTAACCAAATTTTTCCTTTGTCTTTTAGGGAGAAAGGAAAGAGCTTTAAACGCATGACATCCTCATTAATATTTGCCTCACGAAATGTGGAGCAGACTTCTTCAAAGTCTTTCAAGTGCAAGTATGGGTTTTCCGACTCCATACCATGAAAAGAAGGGATATGTTGAAGCATACCAGGTTTGAAAGAGAACGCTCCGGCTTGGCCAGCAGGAAGCACGATGCATGAGTTTGAAGTTGCCCGAGGCGGTTGAAGGTAGTCTCTCATGGTCCTAACAGGAGGAACATTGTTGGCCCCTTCCCCTTCATTATCGCTCTCGAGATCCTCGTTTCTACCTTGGTTTGCCATTCTTGGAGATGTGGGAGGGCTAATTCGAATGTCAACAAACAGTCGCCCTTGCATGGGCTTGGACAATGATTCGAATCGCTCCTCGGGAATTCTACAAAATCAAACAAAAATAAGGGAGAAAAATAAATTAATTAAAAGGAGAGAAATACTTACAGAATGGTTTTGTACAAAACCCGAAATTCGCCTTTTGCCTTATTCCCCGGCAACGGCGCCAAAAACTTGACGCCGCTTAAATAGCGCGTTGCGATAGAGCCCAAGTGCAGGCACGTCAAGTTGTAATATAGTCTCGAAAGTCCGAGTGTCGAACCACAGGGATAAGTGAAAAGGAATGGAATGGATTATGGATTAAAGTGTTTTCTGATTCTTGTAAGATGAAATGGTTATCGAACAACGTAAATGTAAAATGGTTGTGAAAATTAATAAGAAAGCACTAAGGTAGTTGGAGGTTAGTTATGATTAAAGAGACGGTGATCACTCGCTCATACAAAGATTATAACACAAGATTTCTCAAAATATGGGGAATGTTGGTGTATCTCTCAATAGCAAAGGGTGCGACGCTAGGCGACTCATTCCCGAGTTGAAGCTATATCGAGAAAGAGACAAACGACATTCCACCAAAGACGGGGTTATCATTCCTATCTCTTAGCTACGGGTGTGAAGCAAGGCAACCCATTCCCGATGAAGCTAATCCGAGATAGATATGACAAACTCATCATAAAAAGATTTAACATTAAGCAAGTGTGGTAATCTCATGATTTAAAGAATGAAAATTAGAAAGTGAATCCTAACAATGGAACGGAATGAAGTTTATGGGATAAATTCGTCAACTCATCGTTTATCACTTATGGTAGAAAATAAAGAGTCTAAGTATCACATAAAGTGTAAGAAGCACTCAATATATCAATAAATGAATCAAAGATAAGCTAAACAAATTTAAAATCCATCTATGGAGTTTTAAGAACTATTCATAATTTCTATGAAGAGGGAAAAACTCCATGGATGGGGGAAAGGGGCTACAAGCTTTCTAGAACCATAGAAATATGTTGTATGCTCATTAACAACCAAGAACTAAATATACTAGGCATATAAAGTCTTAACTTAATATGAAAATACCTAGAAAGCTTGAAATAATGGAAGATATGATGAAGAAGAAGAAGATTCACAAATATTTATCAAACTTTAGATATGGATTGAGCCATTAATCACCAAAAATCATATCACAATCAACCTCCGTAACCTTAGAAATAGACTACTCCATAATAGATGCAAGAACAAATATCATAGAAGAAGAAATCATTCTTACAAATTAAGCACTTACAATGGAGAAATGAAGAACAATATTCAAAGAGCTCTCCCTTCTCTCTAGAACTCTCAAGCAATATCTAAAAAAAACTAGATGATCCTCTCTCCTAAGGTAAAAGAAATAATATATATTAAAAGGTAGCAAAATATCAAGCTAAATATCTAAAATAACTTGAACCACTAAAATAGCCCATTTTGGGTGTGAAATGGCCAAGTTTCCAGGGCCATGATCGATCATGGCCAACCCATGATCGATCATGGGGTCTTCTGCCTGAAGATTATTTGCACCATGATCGATCATGGGGTTCCATGATCGATCATGCTTCTGGAAATTCTCTAAATCAGCACTTTTGTAGCTTTTGGCTAGTAGTTGATCAATTCCTCGAAGGCCATTGCATCCTATGCCTATAAACACACAGAAACACAACAAAAGCACACCTAGCGGGACAATATTAGATACAAAACTCGCTAAGACACTAATCTCAAGATAAGCGGATAATTAGGCAGAATTAATGCAATAAACGCGTCAAGCGACTCTGAGAGAGAGCTTATGCATGACAATATTAGGCGTTTATCATTAATGAAATTATTCCACAAACTTCGTTTTGTTTCATTGTAATGATTCACTATCTGATTTTTATTCTTTTAAATCATGAGATTTCACATACATGCTTAATATAAAACATTGTTACGATGAGTTTATCATATCTACCTTGGATTAGCTTCATCGGGAATGGGTTGCTTTGCTTCACACCCGTAGCTAAGAGATAGATATGATAGCTTCATCTTTGGTGGAATTTTGTAGTATGCTCTCTTGATATAGCTTCAACTTGGGAATGAGTTGCCTAGCTTCGCACCCTTTGCTATTGAAAGTTATCACAACATTCCCCATTCTTGAGAATGTTGTGTTGAAATCTATGTATGAGTTTGCAAGTACCGTCTATTGTATCGCAAGCAACTTCCAAATACCTTAGTGCTTTCTTATTTCTTTTCACAACCGTTTTACATTTCCGTTGTTTCACAACCAATCCAACTTACAAAACTAGAAGAAAAAAAACATAAAATATGTAATCCATTCCATTCATTTTCAACTATCCCTGTGGTTCGATACTCGGACTTCCGAAACTATATTACAACTTGACATGCTTACACTTGAGCTACCACAACGCATTATTCTCGTGGTGTCAAGTTCGTGGCGCCGTTGCCAGGGATACGGCAAAAGGAAGATTCCGAGTTTTGTATAAAACCATTTTGTAAGTATCTCTTTATTTAATTAATTTATTTTTCTCTCTTATTCTTGTTTTATTTTTTAGAGTTTTTGAGGTGCAATTCGAATAGTTTTTCAAGCCCATGCAAGGGCAATTGTTTGTGCATATTCAAATTAGCCATCCCCTTTCACCAAGAATGGCAGGCCACGAGAGCGATAACGAAGGGGAAGGTGCAAATAATGTTCCTCCGGTTAGGACCATGAAAGATTATCTTCAACCCCCTCATGCGACTTCTAACTCATGCATCGTGCTTTCCACTGGTCAAGCGGGCCCTTTCTCTTTCAAACCAGGTATGCTTCAACATGTCCCTTATTTTCATGGTATGGAGTCTGAAAACCCATATTTGCACTTGAAAGATTTTGAAGAAGTCAGCTCCATTTTTCGAGAGGCAAATATTGACGAGGATGTCATGCGAATAAAACTCTTTCCTTTCTCTCTTAAAGAAAAAGGAAAAATTTGGTTAAATGCTCAAAGACCGCAATCAAATCGGTCTTGGCAAGAGCTTCAAGCGGAGTTTTTTAAAAAATTATTTCCCGTCCATAGAACCAATGCTTTAAGAAGGGCGATATCCAATTTTTCGCCAAAAGATAATGAAACTTTCTACAAGTGTTGGGAAAGATACAAAGAGCTTTTAAACGCATGCCCTTACCATGGTCATGAAACTTGGAGCCTTGTCAGTTTTTTTTATGAATCTCTCACCCCTGAAATGCATACTTTTGTTGAGATCTTGTGTAATGGTCAATTCTTGACTAAGAACCCCGATGAGGCCTTTTTATATTTTGACGAATTAACGGAAAATGCCCAAAATTGGAACACCTATACCGATGAACCCAAGGCCAAAACTCCGGGAAATGGTGGGTTGTACCAAATTTCTAACAAGGATGACATGGGTGCAAGATTGCTCCAATTGTCTAAGAATGTAGAGACAATGGAGGCAAGTAAGCTTAGAGAGGTCAATGTAGTATCTTCGTGCCAGTTATGTGTCATTTGTGAAAACTCGGGATACACTACCGAGGATTGCCCTACCATTCCTTCTTTTTGGGAAATCCTCAAATATCCCACCCAAGTTAATGCTTTGAATCAGTATAACCATAACTGTCAAAAAAATGACCCTTTTCCACAAAAGTACAATGAGGGATGGAAGAAGTACTCTAAGTTAGAACCACAACCAAGATTATCAAAACCAAAAACAACAACAACCTCAAAACTCTTTCGTTCCACCACAAAACCAAATCCAAAACGCAAAAGCTTTATTAAGAACTTTTGTGGACAAGACGGATCGTGATGTGGGTAAGTTAAAAACTCAAATGTCTAAGCTCACCACAGCCCTAGCAACCCAAGAGAAGGGAAAATCCCTATCTCAACCTTTAGTTAATCCTAGAGGCCAAGCTTTGGTTAGAGGGAGAGAGCCTTGTACCAAATTAGAGGAACTCAAATCCATCTCGATCCTACAGAGTGGGAAAGTGGTAGATAAGACTATTGTTCCTAAAACCTCCAAGGTGGCAGACATAGTCAAGTCTACGATAATTAAGGAGTCTTAGGTTGAAAAGGTTGTGAGAGAAGAGAGGAAGAAAGAGGAAGAAAAACAAGAAAATAAGGATCTTGAGAAAATCAAGAATGGAATCAAGGTCCCTTTCGAGGAGAGATTGAACCAACCGTCCAAGTCGAATGCCGAGATTTTGGACATGTTTCGGTAAGTCAAAATCGACATTCCTTTGCTTGACCGCGTCAAGCAAATACCTTCGTATGCTACGTTCCTCAAGGACTTATGCCCGACAAAACGAAGGTTTAATATTAAGAGAAAGGCTCTCATGGCGGACCAAGTGAGATCCATCATGCAAGGCACGAGAACCCCTAAGTTTAAGGACCCCGGATGTCCTACAATTTCGTGCGTAATAGGGAATTGTAGGATAAAAAATGCATTGCCAGATTTTGGAGCAAGTGTGAACGTGCTCCCATATTCTGTATATCAACAATTGGGGTTGGGAAAATTAAAACCTACAATTAGCGGACCGATTCGTTAAGATCTTAAGAGGGATAGTCGAGGATATATTTGTTCAAATTGACAAGTTTTATTTTTCGATTGATTTCATCATCCTCGACATGCAACCCGTATTGAATCCTACTAATGAAATTTCGGTCATCCTTGGACGATCATTTCTTGCCACTTCTAACGCTATTATAAATTGCATGAACGGAATAATCAAGTTAGTTTTTGAAAATATGACTTTGGAGCTAAACGTGTTCTCTTTGAGCAATCACAGAGATGACGATGATGATGAAAATGAATACGTAAAAATGATAGAGTTATGTATCCAAGACCACTTTGTGGCAAATTTTGAATCAGAGTCAACGGAAGGTTTTCTAACCCCTTCTGATGAACCCAAAGGATGTATACAAGTGTTTTCTTTGTTTAACAAATAAGAGAAATTCTCGGAGAACGAAGAAAACGTACCACCTTCTACCAACAAGCTTGAAGGACAAATGGAACTCAAGCCCTTACCGAGCAACTTAAAGTATGCCTTCTTAGGAGCTTCCAACACTTACCCCATCATTGTGTCGTCCAAGCTCTCGGAGGAGCAAGAGGTAAGGTTAGTTAATTTGCTCGTTAAATATAAAAAAGATTTTTGTTGGAATCTTGCCGACCTCCAAGGAATAATCCCATTAATTTGTATACATAAAATTCACTTGGAGGATGGGGTAAAAACATCAAGGCAATATCAACGCCGGTTGAATCCTAACATGCAAGAAGTGGTTAGGAACGAGGTGTTGAAATTTTTAGATGCAAAAATCATCTATCCAATCTTAGATAGTAAATGGGTTAGTCAAACGCAAGTTGTACCAAAAAATTGGGTCTTACGGTAGTAAAAAATGAATCAAACAAGTTGGTTCCACAAAGAGTCACCACCGAGTGGCAAATGTCCATTGATTACCATAAACTCAATGAGACAACTTGTAAAGATCATTCCCACTCCCCTTCTTAGATCAAACTTTAGAGAGGGTAGCGGGCCATAAAGATTACTCGTTCGTTGATGGCTTTTTCAGGTAAAATCAAATCGAGATTGACCTAGACAATCAAGAAATGACCACCTTTACATGTCCGTTCGGGACCTTCGCATATCGAAGAATACTTTTTGGTCTATGTAATGTATCGGCCACTTTTCAACAGTGTATGCTAAATATTTTTAGCGATATGGTGGAAAGGACTTTGAAAGTTTTTATGGATGACTTTACCGTTTATGGTAAGTCTTTCGACAATTGCTTGACTAACCTGGAACAGGTTTTGGAACGATGTGTGGGAAAACAATTGGTGTTAAATTGGGAGAGGTGCCACTTTATGGTTACCAAGGGTATCGTTTTGGGGCACATCATTTGGTCAAAAGGAATTGAAGTTGACAAAGTAAAGATCGAATTGATCGCCAAGCTTCCTACACTCAAGAATGTGAAAGATGTCCAATCATTTATTGGACATGCCGGGTTCTGTAGGAGGTTTATCAAGAACTTTAGTTTCATCTCCAAGCCGATGTGCAGTCTTCTCCTTAAGGATGCGCCAATTGAATGGGACGCCAAGTACGAAAAAGCTTTTATCTCTCTAAAGCAGATGCTCATAACCGCACCGATAATGCAGACACCGGACTAAAGCTTGCCCTTTGAGCTCATGTGTGACGCGGTTGACTATGCGGTTGTAGTAGTTCTTTGTCAAAAAAAAAGACAATAAACCAGGTGTAATTTACTATGCAAGTCGGATGTTGAACGATGCTCAAATGAATTACACAACAACAGAGAAAGAGATTCTGGCAATTGTCTTCGTATTAGACAAGTTTCGATTCTACTTGATAGGATCGCCCATTGTTATGTTCACAGATCATACGGCCTTAAAATATTTGTTCATAAAAAAGGATGCCAAGCCGCGGCTTCTAAGATAAATACTCCTCTTGCAAGAGCTTCATTTAAGCATTAAGGATAAAAAATAAGTCGAGAATGTGGTGGCCGATCATCTGTCTCGACTCACTTTTACAAACAACATCGAACAAAGCTCGATCCAAGATTCCTTTTCGGACGAGAAACTGTTGGCGGTCTCTACACTTCCATGGTACGCGAACATCATAAATTATCTTGTAACCGACAAGATACTGAAGTCGTGGATTGCACAAGATAGAAAGAGATTCTTGAGCGAAGTTGGTCGATTCTACTGGGATGAGCCATATTTGTGCAAGTTTTGTGCGGACCATATTTGTGCAAGGCATGTTAGAGATGCCAAATGCTTGGAGGGATCTCCAAGAGTAATATGATGCCACTCAATCGCATCCTGATGATTGAAATCTTTGATTACTGGGGCATCGACTTTGTAGGACCATTCCCATCCTCCTACGGTAACCGTTACATTCTAATTGCCATAGATTACATGTCAAAATGGGTGGAAGCCCAAATGTGCAAGAAAAACGATCACAAAGTTGTGATTCAATTCTTGAAAGACTACATTCTTACACATTTTGGCACACCCAAGGCAATAATAAGTGATGGTGGTACTCACTTTTATAATAAACCATTTCAATCTTTGATGCAAAAATACGGTGTAAACCACAAAGTATCGCTCGCTTATCATCCACAAACTAATGGTCAAGCCGAGTTGGCAAATAATGAGATCAAACAGATTCTAGAGAAAACAGTAAACCCGAATCACAAGGATTGGTCGTTAAGGCTAACCGATGCGCTTTGGGCTTACCGTAGTGCATACAAAACAACTCTGGATATGTCTCCCAATCGCATTACGAACGAAAAACCATGTCATTTGCCAGTAGAGTTGGAACACAAATCGTACTGGGCAACTAAGATGGTTAATTTCCATTTGGAAAGATCTGGCTTTGACCGTGTGACGCCCTGCAAGCGAGGAGTACTCCCTTGGGAGGAGGAATTGTAGCTCAAAGGGAGCATCCCACATCGAAAGATGGGGGATCCTTGGAGACCCATATAAGTAAGAAATGGTCGCTAATTAAGTACAAGGCCTTTTGGGGGCTCACTGGTTTCGGATCCCATAAGAACTCCGAAGTTAAGCGAGTAGATGGCTAGAGCAATCCCAGGATGGGTGACCCCTGGGAAGCTGGTCGTGAGCTACTAGAAACAAAGCCATGAAAGTAGATGTTCCGGGGCTAAGGCCTAGCTGGACGCTACCCAGAGCGGACAATATCGTACTGAGGTGCGACCGGGTCGTTATAGACCGTAAGTTGCAGCTCGATCAAATAGAGAAGTTAAGAAGCGATGCGTATGATAACGCGAAGATAAGCAACGAACGTGCCAAAATTTTTTATGATAAATCTATTTTGAGAAAAGAATTCAAACTTGGGCACAAAGTTCTCGTTTATGACACACGTTTGCATCTTTTTCCTAGAAAGCTAAAATCTTGTTGGACTGGCAAATATTTTGTTCGACATGTATTCCTTTTTGAAGCTGTGAATGTTGAGGATCCCCAAACTGGCTTTGTATTTAAAGTGAACGGACAACGCCTTAAGTCGTTTTTGGAATTACCACCTCGAGAGGAGTCCACCCCTCTTGAAGACTTGACCTATGCTTAAAAAGCATAGGTCAATTTTATAAATAATTTTTTTGTTTGTGCTTTTAGAGTGTCAGGAGTGCTATCGGAGGTTCGGGTCAATTTGGGATTGTTCGGAACAAGTTAGGGGAGAAATAAAGTGTATAGGTAAAATTAATGCTGAAAGAGTGATTGTGCAAGGGCATGATCGATCATGGTATAACCCATGATCGATCATGGGTGAGAAAAGAGCAGGCAGTGAGTTTCATGATCGATCATGGGCATAACCATGATTGATCATGGTGAAGACAGTGGGCTGGCAGAGGTTCCCATGATCGATCATGGACATAACCATGATCGATCATGGTTCAAATTAAAACAGGGGTTCATAATTTTTCCCCCATTTCGCACCCTTCTTTTCTCTTCCTTCTCTATTCGATACCCCATTTCTCTCCATCCCCTCTTCCCAAAACCCTCCCCCGTCATCAAATCCACCAATCCCTCCTAAATACACCACCATCTCTCTTCGATTTCTTCCCCAAATCATCAAACCCATCTAAAAATTTCCCCTTTCTCTCTCCAAGACCAATTTCGAGCCCTAGCCCCAAATATTAAGCTCTATACGCCTTAACCTCGAAATTTCTCACATCAATCCCAATTTAATGGCCTTTATCACGCTGGTCACCAAGCTTGAGGTTCTTCAAGCTGAGACGGGTGGGTATTGCGGGTTCTGAAGCCGTCAAGAGCATGATTGGTGGAACTACACATTCAAAAGTCGGGTATAAAGCTCATTGTGCTCGTTGTCGTGAGATATTATTGAATCTTTTGTTATTTCTGATATTAAATCATGCGTGATTGTGATTAATTAATATCAATTATTATATGTTTGTTATGGACGAAATTGAGTGTAACTTATGTATTATCTAGAATCCTATTAAGTTTCATACTCACCCCCACCAGATTGTTTTATAGGATTGATATTGATCGAGCGCGGTACATGGATATGTGAATTTTTATCATTCAATTTAATCTAGAGAACATTAAAACTCGGGAGTGGGACGTGTGGCCTATATTTTTTTTATATATCCGATAATTATTGTAAAATGATTTTTATTCTTGTAAATTGAATTTCGATAATTAAATAAAAAAATATATATTTATTTTTCACAAAAATTTTTATTTTTTTTTAAATTTTTCTCTATTGTGTTATGAAAAATTGGGTCGTGACATAATTAACATGCAAATTATAAAAGAAAATTCTAGGATATTGATTATTACAAAAGTCTTGAAATAAATTTAACAAATAATTATACAAAATAATTATATGTTACCATCTATAAAATAACAAATTAGTTATTTTAATATACCAACTAACTTCCATTACTTATAATCCATTCACAAATATTGGAATTTTTATACAAAATTTTCACAATTTTTATGCACACAAAGTGCTCAAAAATGAAAAAAAAATTGCATAAAATATGAGATAAATACTTATGAAAGTATTTCATTGATCAAACAGTGCCCAAAATTTTTAAATATGTCCAAAATCAACATATAAATTTTCTAAAATTTTTAAAAATATAATTTAATATCTAGCAATTATTTTATATAAATAAGCTAAGAAATTAGAAATAAAGGATGATAAATATTTTCACACTTATAAATATATATCCAGAGTCACCAAAATATCATAGTGACCAATTTTTCATATTATAAAAAATTTCATAATTTGTCTCAATTATTTGTCATTTTAAACGACTAATAAACATGCAATTAAAAATTAATAATCGATTTTCACGATCTAAAATTATAGAAACTATATCAAAAGGTAGAAACACATTCCATAATCCTACCATCCAAATATGAGAGTTTAATTCGCTCTGCATAGTTTGTGCTCTGGAGAATACATAATTTAACAAAATCTCAGTTTTTATTAAAAAATAGTTTTGAATTTCCAAAAAATATGAAAATATTACAGTAGGTTGGACATTTCATTTTGAATTTAACAAAAAACAAAAAAATAATGGCCAAATACGTTGTTCGGATGATAGTGCATTCATTCACATTCTCCATTGTCGAAAGTGGGCGTTGCATGCTACTATTCATCTTTGTCCTTAAACCCAATTTTTTTTTCTAGATTTCATTTTTAAGGGAGCTCTCTTTGTTGGATCATATCTCATTCCTAGTAGGACTTTACTTAAAGCCTATGCTTGAGTGGCCAATTTCTATTGGCTGAAAATATCGTAGAGTAGAAAGAAAAGAATCCTAGGAACCTTAGATTAAAAAGTAAATTTAAGGGGTTCTCATATTACTTTTGTAATTCAAAGGTGCAAAGTAAAATTGCAGTATACTTGATGGGGGGCTTTATTGTAATTTACATTCTCAAAAAGTAGTATGAGCCCAACAAACTAACTTCTCTCTATCAATCAAACAGCTAGCTTCCTAATTATTCTCATTGGTAGTTAAAATGATTTCCATATATATATATATTTCTTTACTTCAAACTATATATGCAATTCAAACAAAGGCAACTATTTCTTGATTTCGAAGAAAGTAGTTTGGGCATATTAAGTCTAAACGAAGTCAGAGAGGATCCAGTGGCCAAGATATATATATTCTTCCAGATCTTCTAGTATATCTTTGTCAAAAAAATAAATTTGAATGCAGTTTACAATTTTAATTTTTTTATGTTAACAGTCTTTCAAGTACGATATTTACATCTGGCGAGTACTCAAAAATTTAATATCTGTAATCTGTTATAGATAAGGTACCTATGATTGTGATATCCCAGTTCACAGGTATCGTACATGTATTCGAGCAATAACATATAAGGCATTCCAAAAATATTTAAAAGCAAAGTTCGGAAACTAATTTTCTCTATTATTCCAAATTAGAAGTCTCAAATCTCCAGGTACTTTTCTTTTTGGGTACGACAAATCTCCAAGTGCATATAATCGGTTAGTTGGTCATTATTTTCATCTATCAGCATATTCCACCATATGTGTCATATATATAAATAAACTTTTGACTAGTTTTAGTTGCATATAATCCTCTATCTACTTAGGCATATATATACCTATCATTGGCCAATTATATGGAAGCAATTAGATTGGTTGTTCATGTCAATACCATATATTCTTGTTCCTTTGGGTTTAGGCTCGAAGCATGACAATTAATGTTTTCTTAATGCACTGTGGCGTAGTCAGAAAATTTAGTTAGTGGGGTCAAAAAATAATGATTCGCAAGAACTTGAATGTGACAATTATTTTACAAGGTTCTTATAGATTAGATGCATCTTGACCATTGGATATTGGTGATTTTTGTCTTAAAAATTTCTCTGTAAGTAGCGACAACAAAATTTATGAATTAAGCAAGTTGATATATTACCTGAAAAAATATGTGGTAGTCAAGCCAAGGTATGAATACCTCTACTTACATACAAAATTTGTTTACAAATTTTGAGTATCACTAGGACATGTTATACCTTGAAATACAATTTGACTCCATCAATAGAATTTTTCTAAGAATTAAATGGGTCATCTAACCCCATTACCCTATATGTAGCCACACCCTGTCGATGCACATGCGTTGCAGCGATAGTAGCGCTTTGTGTGCGTTGAGGCTAATGTGTTTTCGGATTTACTTAAATTTAGTGTCCTCTGGCGTCAACCGCAATTTCTTTATACTTATATAAAGACCTCTCTCACACTATAAGAATTTTGCATTTTTATAATTTTTTAAAATATTTAGGGTTGGGTTGGTAACTATACCCAAGTCTTGTACAAAACATCATACCAATCTATTGATACGCTAAAATCGATTATTATTGCCATATTAAAATATTCAGTGTATCAAAAATTTTGGAATTCCAATGTAGTTGGTTGGTATGGTTTTTTAATAGTACTCCCAATTTGGGCGTTTGGTTTTCCATTTGGGCCCAAAAGTTGGGCCCAAAAGTGAAAACCAAATTCAAAACAATTTCTTAAGTCCAAAACATGTATACATTTTTCAATTTTTTAGCCTTAAGGCCTATGTTTCACTCTAGTTTACTACTTTAACTATTAGTCTATGACATAGCAAGATTCAATATAGGATCATAATTCACAATTTCACACATATATAGTACGTTGGAATCTTTTCAAGAGGGTACAATATAAAAAAAAATACCTAACGAGTATCGACAGATCCTTATTGTCTTTTAACCAAGTTCAATAAACCTCAATTACACCATGTGCTAATGATATTGGATGAGGACCTGGGTGGCTACATATGCAAACATAAAGAATCTAGGGCCACTATCATGTGGACGTGTAATAATTGTGTGTTTTGATGTTGATAAGCCCCCCTTTTCCCAATGAGAGCTTTTAACTAAACCAAGTGCTAATATATTTTGAGAAGTCACACAAATGTGTGTCCACAATTGTATTCTTAGCCTTTGGCAGTCCATAATTGTATTTAGATTTTACCAAAAATCATGTTTTCTTTGGAAATAGAATTAACCATGTGGATAAAAACTATTCTACATGTCTCAAATTATGAGTTGCACATTTTTCTTCTAGACATTTGATATTAAAATTTTCATTCCATGTATGGGCAAAACAATGAATTAAATCTCTTAATAGAAAAATAAGTTCTAATATTAAACAAAATTTGATATTTTCATAAGTATAAAAATCAACACTTGATAACTTGAGCATCCTTAAATGTAGTAGTATCTATTGTTTAATATAGTGTCAAATACATAACATTTATAAGGCGAAGGTAAGTTACATTTGGTGTAAAACAAAGAAGTTTTGCAGTCGCAAATAACTTTCTCTTAATTTATTAATTCATTGATCTGGCCGTTGAATTAGTTAATTATAATATCTCAAAGATACGTCCGAAAAACTAAATCAATTAGTGATGCAGAAGTACCTAATCATAATCATGTTATATATTGAATTATGAACCTTACAAAATTAAGTAAAAATAAGTGTAATGATTATATGGTTACAAATACCGGATTGATTTGAAATTTTACATGTCTGATAAACACAATACAAATAGCTTATATGACGGTGTAATTGAAAATTTTAAATCTGAGAAAAAGTTATGAATAAATGTAAATTTTCATGATCTTACATATGTATAACTTGAACATTCAATTATATTTTTAATATAGATACATATATGAATTTTAATTCAAAATAAAATAAAATTTAGGATGTATATCCAATATTCTAAAAGGCGTTAGGAAGACTCAGGGCGGCAAAAGAGGCTTAGCGCCCAGAGTGCCTATGGGGCCTAGGCGGTTAAGTGCTAGGCAGTTTTTTTTTAATATTTTTTAATATATATATATATATACTTGTATAAAGCACAAACAAGCGAAATATAGTTATTGGGTTCACTGTTTAAAACAAAATTGAACACGGTGTTACATATATAAAAAATTATCAATTTATTTTATGTAGCAACAGCAACAATAACAATAATAATAAGCTAGTGAAAAGAAAATGCAACAACAAAGAGAAAAATAAGAAGAAAGAATTACAGAGGTGGTTTAGCCCTATTAATGGTCTTACTCCACCCTTGTTGAACAAGCTCTAAACTCTCAAGGGACCTTTTTATATAAGAACAGTGTTATAAGTGTCGGTAATATAATCACTTAACTATTCTATAAACTCTTTAGCAAGCAACTTCTTATGGGACATTGAGCACAAGGCTGCAATATTCCTGACCAGTGAAGTTATTAAATGTTCTTGAGTTTTCATCTCTCCTATTTCTTTTACGTTCTTTTCTGTAGAATGAGTAAATGCCCCTTAATTATGTGGAGTTTTGAGTATGGTCTCCTCCCATAAAACTGGGGTTTACTTGCCCTAGACTTATATACCAAAGCTGTCTAAATCATGCTAATTTTGCAATTGAATATATCTAACCTTTTCTGCGGCGCATTAAATTTGGTGCTTGGGGGGCATTAATTGCTATTGTGATGGAATAGTGGTCGATTGTACTTGCTCTCGGAATGAAGTACAGTCTAGTCCACCTCTTCCCTCTGCTGCTCTGTAACAGCCCTCTAGGAGGCTTATTAGCCCTTAATTTCTAATTTATATAGTAGGATTTATATCATCCCGCACAACCCACCGTTGCGATTGATGGCATTCGTAATCAACCAGGTGTCAGGGATCTAACCCCATAACGAGATTCAGAGCGTCACAATAAACTACATCAAAATAATTTGTTGATTATTAATCTCACAACGGTTATGACTGTTGTTTGCAGTCATAACATTTGTGAATAGATAGTCAGAAAACTGAAATAGATATAATAGTGAAATTTTGTGACTACTAGTGACTGTGATAATTTTTTTTTTAACTTTGTCATTGATTTATCACTTATAGTGAAAGTGATATGTTATATTATTACTATCCTTGGCAACAAATATGTACCCAATTCATGTCCCAGAATTATGACTACTTTAAGCAATGATAAGTTTAAACTAAACATTTAACATAAATTCATTTCCCACAAACCCTAGATAGCTCTTCATCACTTTTGTATCACACTTTTAGATCTCTTAGCTCTTTAGTTTGAAAATAGCGCCACTCCTGTATCACCACTCTGAAAATAAATCTCGCACTCCCATTCTCTCCGATTACATCGATCTTGTATCACCTCATTCTTTTGTATAACTTTTTAATCTCTTAGCTCTCCAGTCTGAAAATAGATCTATCGCTCCTATTCTTTTTTATTACCTCTTATATCACATCTCTCTTGTTTTTCTCTTAACATTTTTTATCAATCTTCTTTCTCTCGAAATAGAGGTAGATTCATACCACACTAATTTGGGTGTTTTCATTAATCATTTGCCCCGCCTATCAATCTATTTTTCTCTCGAAATAAAGGTACTAATTAGGGGTGTTGTTAAAAATCCGAAAATCGAACGAACGAACCGATCCGTTGTGATCCGAAATTTTTCGAACCGAAATTGAAACCGATTGATTCGGGTTAGTATGGGTTAGGGGTTCGGGGTACCCAAATTGGACCCAAAATACCGAATCTTTTAAAAAAAAATTTGCTAACTTAAGGTAATTACTTAAGTTGTCTTACAACACGTTGGGAAAAAAATGAAGGAAGCTTCTTACAACATTTATGTTATAAATGACTCAAGCTTATTGACTATTTACATTTACAGATAATTACTTAAGGTAATTATTAAAATAAAAAATATGTAACCTTATATATTTCTTATGTAGTGCCTTTTGAGTGAATCTATATTGTTATCATAAAAGTCTTATCAAAAGGAAAGTCAATTTAATTAGCTTCCAAATTAAGAGGATTAGTATACAATAGGGACCACAAGTTTTGTACTTCCTTTTAATGCCCTTTTTTATTTTTAGTGCAATTTTTAACTAAAGTTTTAACAATAAAAAAACTGTATGAGACCGAACCGAATCAAAATCGAATAATTTGGGGAAGGTTTGGGTTCCATAAGTACGAAAACCGAAACCGAACTATAAAGTTTGGGGATGGTTTGGGGTACTCCAATTTCTACCTCGACCGAAACCGAAAACGCCCCCAGTACTAATGGGTTCTTCAATTTCCCTAATAAAACATGTAGGTTTAGATCTTTGATCTTTTAATACTTCATAGCATGTACTTTGTAGGTCAGTAATCCTTAACATTGGATATGAATTGATTAATTCATCACATATCATTTTTACTAGTTGAAGATGTTCTAAAATGATATTTATAGTACTTTTACTTTCGACCTGTTCAGTTCATGAGATTTTGGTTATGTGATTTATATCAGTATTTTTAATTCTATGTGATATCATGCATTTTTATTTTTAATACCTATCAATGGTTTAGATCAATATTTTTATTTTTATTTATGAATGATATTTACATTTATAGTCCCTTTTTTTTTAATAATTTCATTGTTTGTTAATGTCAAAAATAGTGACAAATAATTATCACGATATTTTTGTTCCAAACTTATAACTGTTATCAATATGCAGTCATAAGTTTTTGGGTTAATGATATAATAAACCCTAAAGTTTGGGTCAAATTCTACTCACAGACTCAAAGTTTCAAAAGTTGCAAACAGAACCCTAAAGAATATTAAGCAACACATTTAAAACCTTCCGCCTAACTCTGTTAGTTTTTGTTGACGAAATGCTTACTTGGCGAGACATGTGGATCCTATTTGCCAAATACCTTTTACATGTGTAAAAAAAATTTACACGTTTAAAAAAAAAAAAAAAAAAAAAAAAAAAACCTGTTTACAGAAAACCCCCCCAGTTTTCTGGCTTCCTCCCCAAAACCACCAGCAATCCCTATCACTTCTTTAGCTACCACCACCAGCTACTTTGTGTCCCACCTCCCCCAAACCCTTTGTTTAACCCTGTAATTATTATTCAACCAGCTCCAATTCTTGCTATTTTTAAAATGTTGTTATGCTTTCTCTAATTTCCTTTCAAATTTTTTGGCTAAATTTTAAGATTCCATCTGGCCTGACGATGACAGATTATGCATTTTCCACTGTGTTTCAAGCTCTGTGGCTGAGCGAGATTCTTACATAACCACACACCAACACCCCAACCCCTTGTTATCTTGCCAAAATCGAAACCCCCATGTACTTCTCAGTCTAAATCCTACACTCTCTTGTTTAGTTTGTGGATGTGGACTACATATATATATATGCGTATATATACACAAACACATAGGTCTATATATTTTTTGTGACAACTATAATTTTAGGTACAAGTCTTTTTATATATAGGAAAATAGGTGTGAATTTATATAGACATACATATATGTGTGCTATAGGATGTTGCAGGATTAGGTTTGAAGAAAAACAATCATATTGGCCGGTGGGCTTGCTCAAGGTGTGTTGCGGCTGGGATATGTGCCGGAGGGGAAATGGAAAGGAACTTTCTCTTGCTCTCTCTTTTTCTTTTTCTTTTCTTTTATTGTTTTTCTATGGTTTGCTTCTTCTTTTTCTCCAACTAGGATTCACATGGAATTTTTTTTGGTCAAGCATCCACACGGATTGCCAAATAAGCATTCCGTCATAAAAAACTAACAGATTTAGGCGGAAGGTTTAAAATATGTCACTTAATATTCTTTAGGGTCCCACTTGCAACTTTTGAAACTTTGAGTATACGAATATAATTTGACCCAAATTTTAGGATTTATTGTATCATTAACCCTAAGTTTTTAAAACTACCACAGTTCATCCACTAACTTATGATTGTAACCAACAGTCACAAGTTTAAAAAAATACCACTACTTAGCCACAACTTTATAATAATTGGAAACAATCATAAGTTTGTAAAATTATCACATTTCCAACTACCAATTTATAACAGTTTGAAATAGTCACAATTTACAAAGTTGTGACTAGTTCTAGCTATCATAAAGACAGATATTGTGACGGTTATTGATCGTGACAAAATAGTCAAAAGCTTATCACTTAAGACCATTCAAGGCCATTATTGATCATAATGACAAAGCCCAGTTAAGATAGTTTTTGAATGTCACAAAAAAAATTGTTACAGTGTTAATTATGATGGTCCAGAATAGTCACAAACGGCCTTTACGACTATTTTCGGCACTCACAAATCATTGATTCTAGTGTAGTGTAAATTTGAGTAAATCAACCCATTTGACCCAACTGACCAATATAATAATTCTTTAAATACGAATATAATAACACATAACTTAAACATATGAGGCTGGGTTGGAACTTGGAGGACCAAGTTCAAGCTTATGCAAATAATATACAATGAGCGTTCAAGTTTTCAAAATCATACCTTAATCAATCTGCGGTTAAGTTTTTTCTAAGCAAAATTTTAAATTGGATTTTGTTAATAATATCTAACAACTCCAAATAACAAGTCAGTTTTGAGGCAAATTTTTTAGTATGAAGTCCACAATAAAAGCACGGTACAAGTTCGAGTTTAGTTAGTAGTGCCGTAGGCAGTGGTATATATATCTAGGTTTATAAAACATAAAGTCTGACTAACATTTAACCTTTTAAAGTCTATTGATCTAAAGGTGCACATGACATTTAATGGTATATAAACAATCTTAGCATTGAAATGTAGTTTCCGCTCTTGTTGAAACATCAAATCAATAGCGTTTCCACTCACACATAAAACATACATTCAGATCTCTACTCTTTTATACACTTTCTCACTCGATCATCAACCTTCTAAAGAAAATTAAAGTGTCTTAACTTTTAATTAAAAAATAAAATTTTAATAAAATTTACTAATCAATGTATATAGAGCAAGACGAAGGATAGTCGTATTGATCCAATTTCAGATGTTTTGTAGTGTGATTTTTTTTGTATGCTTTTGAATTAAAAACTCATAAGAAAAACATTTTGGGCAACTATTTAGGCTATTGGGTATATGTTTTTGCATTTAATGTGGTAAAATAAGTATTAGTTATGATATAAGTTAGTTAGCAAAATTATTTTATAACCTTAAAGTAATGCTGGTTTTATTACAAACAAACTTTCTCTACTTTCGTTAAATTATAAATTTCACCCTTATTATTTGTCATGCCATTTTACACGGTACACTTATTTTTAATTATCAAATTTTCTTTTTAAACGTCTTTGTCTTGTATGGGCATTACTTAATATATACATACAAAACAAGACTATTTTCTTTCGGCCATTATTCAATTTTCAAATTCTTTCAGCGAGTGGTTTATATTAAGCTGCTCAAACATTACATGTAAAATTTACTATTTTGAGATCCATAAACAAATCAACAACTCAAACTAAATGGGCATTCAAAGTAAATTACTGGCCCAGTAATTAGAGCCGTAGACAAATTGTGTTGAGTTCAAGCCAGGCTCTCTAAATTGTGTCCAAAATAAATTTATTTGTTTCACAAATGAATTTTGAAGGAGTTTCCATTCAAATGATAACATGTAGAGCTCGAGTAAATTGGTTCTTTTTACAATAGTACATACAATACATAACGCGAGCGATGCTTCATTAATCTCACTCGTAGTTTCAAGGATTGAAAAAATTAGCAAGTATATAATTTTTGTATATACATTTGGGAATATATGTATTAATAATGGGTGGATTAGGGCATTAGTCACATGTAAAATTGAAAACATAATAACATGCACTGAACTTATAAATTAAAATACCTCATCAGCAATTAATTTTTTATTCATTTATGGTAATTGTCACACTAATACATTTAATAAAGCACACTTTTATGCGGAAATAAATAAAATGTTAATAATGAAAAAAACAAATAAATAAATAAAAAGGGCACCCGAAGAGTTTCATTTGATCCGCTTCTAATTTATTCAGTCACTAAACAAATATGTAAAACTGTGTTCATTTTTAGTTATGGGTGTTCATTTCTATTGTGGTGGAGGATTTTTGCATGCTTTACCTCCCGGTATTGGAGTTCCAGTGCACGCATTTCCAGGTGTGGGTATGGGACTCTTCTGCAAAGATTGCATCACCAGATTTTTTGTCTTCATTTTTGAACGGAGGATTCTAGTTGCTCCATTGGGTTCAAAGTTTAACAAAAGAACTAATGATACAAAAATGACTAAAACAATGTTGGGAGATCTCATAATTAATGATGATCTTAATTAATGGTAGTGGTGGTGATGGTGGTGGTAATTAAGACAAATGGAGTAAAGGTGGCAATTAAATTAATGTGATAGGATATGAATGAAAGTGTGATGATGATGGAATTAGGGTTTGTAGAGGGGATATTTATATGCACCAAGTTATAAAAATAAATGTAATTAAGAATTTTAATTTTTTTTTGAAGTATTTGACCAGCTTAATTGAAGGGCTTCTTTTGACTTTTGGTGGGCTTAACTTGAAACTCAAGGCCGTCTTTTTTTATTGAAAATTTTCTCTTCCATGGAACTTAATTTTGTTTGCTAACTGAACAATTTTTTTCACCTAAAAAATAAAAAAACTAAAAACAAATTGACAACTGAATTCATCTCCATAATATTATTCATGCCCTTTTTTTGAGAGTAATATTTTGGACATGCCAAAAGAACGCATAATCCTAAATGTAGCTATGTATTTTGCAGACAAGAATATGGGTTTTTGTACATATGATAGATTGTTTTGTTGAATTTAGTAATAATTCTTAGTAGATACAAATATCTGACATAAAAATTGACATATGAAATGTGACCATTATATATTGGTTAAATTAATTGTCGCATAGTATTATGACCAGTGGGTGATTGCATTAGAAAAATCAATGTTACAGATCAAATATCCCCTAGAATTAATTTGTGAAGGTATTGATGAAAGGGCACACTTACTACTCTATTTTGAAATCTCCATGTACGGTGCTTAGTACAGATTAATTATTTAGCATATAAACAAAGCCGAGTTAATTTTATTTTTTTGTTTGAAACTCCACTCTCTCCGGTTGAAACTTGAATCCAAGATCACTCGAATCCGGTTGAGTGCCTTTACCACTAGATTAATGCACTCGCTCAATATGTATATGTTTATGTAAATATATATATATATAGAGAGAGAGAGAGGGAGAGAGAGAGAGTCTATGGATGTAGAGCGTAGCTTTTGGCAATGAATTACATAAATTTGCATTTGTATGAATTCATGAAGATCGATAACAATCATTTAAGACAATTAAAATATGTGTATTTATGATTTTTTATTTATTTGTTGTATTTTACGAAAATGCTTGTACGTGCATGTTTGTCTAATTATACTAAATAAACTATATAACTGTCTTTTGTAAATAAGGTTTTAATACATGTAGTGCATCTAAAATACACGTTAAAAGGACTCGGCGGTATATTCAATCGCTTATTAGTGTTGCGGATAATGTGTTAGAAATTTACACAAGTTCCATGATCAAGAAAAAAAATTCAATTAAAAGAATTCAATCTTCTTCCAACCTGTAACGTAAAGAAAACGGCATAGAAAAGAATTCAAGTTAAACCCTACTAATCAAGAGTCAAAATAGCCCTTCCTGCAGGTCAGATACTTCAAAATAAAAATAAAAATAAATTAAAACTATTGATGACTTGTTTACATATATATATATATATAAATAACCCTCTCCTCCACATTAATTCATCATCACTCTTTCACATCCTCACAATAATTTAATTACTCAATCTTACTCTCAATATATAGTTTCAAAATTTCAATTACCAAATAATTTTTCCACCACTACTCATCTACTTCTACTATTATTTTCTTAGTTAGTTCCTCGATAACTAAGATTATCATTATAAGATCTCTAAGCATCATATGTTTTATCTATTATTATATCGTTAGTTTTTTTGTTAAGTGTTGAAATCAATGGAGCTACTAAAATCCTCCGCACGAAACAAAATCTAGTGGTACGTGCAGTCTCTACTGAAGGGTTCATGTGCCCCATTTGAAAATCGGTGCACTGGAACTCCAAAACAGGGTGGTAAGCCGTGCAGCAACAGTGATACCATTAACCTGATGAGCTTTGTTGGTCATGTTATTGTGGCTCAACTACCTCTTGCTTAACTCTCCGCCCATTTCTCCATTTGATTTAACTTGAGTTAGCAAACACCTTCATAAAAATATGCACTAATTTAATTAATTTGTTTAGTTACTGAATAAATAAGTAGAGGATCAAATTAATGTAACTCTTTTGGATCATATCGGATGCCTTTAATGTTTTTTCATTTATTTTTTGTTGTTATTATTATTTTACCACCCACATAAAAGTTTGGTTGTATTGAATACACTAGTGTGGCAATCTCTAAAAAAATAAAAAATAAAAAAATTGCTGATGAGTTATTTTAATTTCATCTCTTTAGTTTACAAGTTTATAAAATTATGTGTTATAACTTATATATATATGTTATTAATAGATGGCCAAATCCAAGGACTAACCACCCTTTATTAATATGCACATATAGTCCAAAATGTATAAACAAATTATATAACCACGTAGCACTCGCATTATGTTTATATAAGGTTGTAAAAAGAACCAAGAAATTTGACCTCAACTTTCGAACATTTTATTAGAAGTTTATTTTCAGTTCAAATCTCATTTGAAGAGGACGCATTTTGTAGTAACGGAAAGAGACTTAGACCTCCCGTTTTGAAAAAAAGAAAAGAAAAAGACTAAGCATGGGATACATTTTGAAACTTGAGATGTTGAAGAGCTTGCCTCGATTAAGAACTTGTCAATACTCATCTTGAGAGCTACAAGCCGTATTTGAACAAATTTATATACTCATAATGTTTACGTATGTATGAAGCCAGCTTGAACCGCTTTTTGGCTCAACTTCACTTGTTTATAACTCTAATTACATGTGCTAGTAATTAAAACTTTACAGCCTGTGCGATGCGCCAATGTCATATGATTTCCTTAATTTAATCATATGTATAAATTAATACATATTATTAGCGTGAGGTGCAAGAAGGGGGGAGGGGGGGTTAAAGTTAGCACTGTAATACATAATTTTTCTGAAGAGTTAAAATAAGACGAAAAAAACTAAATTAATAATAAGGCAAATATTTTAACACAAACACAATACTAGAGGTCTTTCATACAATCCAACAAAAATGTTAATTACAATTACATATTACAATACGAGATTCCATTGTTTTTCGAAAATATTGCAAAAAATCTTCATTCTTAATCTACTTGAAAATGGCTTCTTCAATGTATGTCACTGAATAATTATTCATAAATTCATTTCCCTTTGGAATGTTACATAGTGTGTAGAAAAAAGTTCAATATATGTGATATGTCACAGATACAGTACAAGTAACCAAATCTCCAAGTACTTTTCTTTTTGGGTACAACAAATCTTCCAAGTACATATAATTGGTTAGTTGGTCATTTTTTTCATCCATCAGCATATTCCAATGTATGTGTGTGATATCAATAAACTTTTGACTAGTTTTAGTTGTATAGAAAAGGATGGTTATAATCCTCTATCTACTAAGGCATATATATACCTATCATTGGTCAATTATATTGAAGGAATTAGATTGGTTGTTCTTGTCAATACCATATATTCTTCTACAATATCCCTTTGGGTTTAGGCTTGAAGTGGTATAATTAAGGTTTCCCCGACGAGCACGTGTCCCACCATAGTGGCAGTTTGTGTGCGTTGAGATTGAGGTGTTTTCGGATCTTAGTAATTGTGATAAACGCATAATATTGTCATGGATAAGCTTTTTTCCGGAGCCACTTGACGCGTTTATTGTTCTAACTTTGCCGCATTATCCACTTATCTCAAGATTAGTGCCTATGTTGGTTTATATTTTGTAGTATTCCATGTGTTTGTAGGATTGGGATACAATGGCATTGCATAGATTGCTCAAGAGCAAGCTTAGAGGCTTGCAAAAGTGGTGAGTACAGAGATCCCAGACCCATTATCGATCATGGGACTAAATCCCCAAGGCCATGCAGTGCACTTCCATGTTCGATCATAGGCATAACCATGATCGATCATGGTTATGCCTATACAACCACTACCAGCTACTTTTAGCCTTTTTTTAGGGATTATTGTCTAAGAGATATTTTCCCTTGTTTATTTTATTAATTGATGTACATGTTTGGCTAGTTTTAGTCTATGGGATTAAGCTAGAATGGATGATCTTAGTTTTTACACACAAGAAGTTCTAGAGAAAAGGGAGAGCTCAAGGTGTAACCTTTCTTCTTTTATCTCTTGTAAGTTCTTGATTGTAAGAATGATTTCTTCTTCTATAATATTTGTTTTTGCATCTATTATGGAGTAGTCTTTTACTAAGGTTACGGAGGTGAATTGAGATATGATTTTCTGTATTTAATTTCTCAATTCGTGTTTAAAGTTTGTTAAATAATTGTGAATCATTTTCTTTTCCAAACCTTTCGTTCTTCAAGCTTTCTAGGTATTTTCATTTAAATATTAGACTTTTCATACCTTGTATGCTCAGTTCTTGTGTTTGAATGATAATACAACATACCCTTATGGTTCTAGAAAACATGTAGTATTTATCTCCCATCTATGGACCTTTTTCCTCTTGGTAGAGATTATGAAGAGTTCTTAAAATTTCATAGATGATTTATAAATTTGTTAATCTAATCTTTGATTTACTTAATGATATTTTGAGTGCTTCATACACTTTACATGATATTTAGACTCCGTATTGTCTTTCTTAAGGATGATCGATTAGTTAATGAAATTATTCCACAAACTTCGTTTTGTTTCATTGTAATGATTCACTATCTGATTTTTATTCTTTTAAATCATGAGATTTCACATACATGCTTAATATAAAACATTGTTACGATGAGTTTATCATATCTACCTTGGATTAGCTTCATCGGGAATGGGTTGCTTTGCTTCACACCCGTAGCTAAGAGATAGATATGATAGCTTCATCTTTGGTGGAATTTTGTAGTATGCTCTCTTGATGTAGCTTCAACTTGGGAATGAGTTGCCTAGCTTCGCACCCTTTGCTATTGAAAGTTATCACAACATTCCCCATTCTTGAGAATGTTGTGTTGAAATCTATGTATGAGTTTGCAAGTATCCCTGTGGTTCGATACTCGAACTTCCGAAACTATATTACAACTTGACATGCTTACACTTGAGCTACCACAACGCATTATTCTCGTGGTGTCAAGTTCGTGGCGCCGTTGCCAGGGATACGGCAAAAGGAAGATTCCGAGTTTTGTATAAAACCATTTTGTAAGTATCTCTTTATTTAATTAATTTATTTTTCTCTCTTATTCTTGTTTTATTTTGTAAAGTTTTTGAGGTGCAATTCGAATAGTTTTTCAAGCCCATGCAAGGCCAATTGTTTGTGCATATTCAAATTAGCCATCCCCCTTCACCAAGAATGGCAGGCCACGAGAGCGATAACGAAGGGGAAGGTGCAAATAATGTTCCTCCGGTTAGGACCATGAAAGATTATCTTCAACCCCCTCATGCGACTTCTAACTCATGCATCGTGCTTTCCACTGGTCAAGCGGGCCCTTTCTCTTTCAAACTAGGTATGCTTCAACATGTCCCTTATTTTCATGGTATGGAGTCTGAAAACCCATATTTGCACTTGAAAGATTTTGAAAAAGTCAGCTCCATTTTTCGAGAGGCAAATATTGACGAGGATGTCATGCGAATAAAACTCTTTCCTTTCTCTCTTAAAGTAAAAGGAAAAATTTGGTTAAATGCTCAAAGACCGCAATCAAATCGGTCTTGGCAAGAGCTTCAAGCGTAGTTTTTTAAAAAATTATTTCCCGTCCATAGAACCAATGCTTTAAGAAGGGCGATATCCAATTTTTCGCCAAAAGATAATGAAACTTTCTACAAGTGTTGGGAAAGATACAAAGAGCTTTTAAACGCATGCCCTTACCATGGTCATGAAACTTGGAGCCTTGTCATTTTTTTTTATGAATCTCTCACCCCTGAAATGCATACTTTTGTTGAGATCTTGTGTAATGGTCAATTCTTGACTAAGAACCCCGATGAGGCCTTTTTATATTTTGACGAATTAGCGGAAAATGCCCAAAATTGGAACACCTATACCGATGAACCCAAGGCCAAAACTCCGGGAAATGGTGGGTTGTACCAAATTTCTAACAAGGATGACATGGGTGCAAGATTGCTCCAATTGTCTAAGAATGTAGAGACAATGGAGGCAAGTAAGCTTAGAGAGGTCAATGTAGTATCTTCGTGCCAGTTATGTGTCATTTGTGAAAACTCGGGATACACTACCGAGGATTGCCCTACCATTCCTTCTTTTTGGGAAATCCTCAAATATCCCACCCAAGTCAATGCTTTGAATCAGTATAACCATAACTGTCAACAAAATGACCCTTTTCCACAAAAGTACAATGAGGGATGGAAGAAGTACTATAAGTTAGAACCACAACCAAGATTATCAAAACCAAAAACAACAACAACCTCAAAACTCTTTCGCTCCACCACAAAACCAAATCCAAAACGCAGAAGCTTTATTAAGAACTTTTGTGGACAAGACGGATCGTGATGTGGGTAAGTTAAAAACTCAAATGTCTAAGCTCACCACAGCCCTAGCAACCCAAGAGAAGGGAAAATCCCTATCTCAACCTTTAGTTAATCCTAGAGGCCAAGCTTTGGTTAGAGGGAGAGAGCCTTGTACCAAATTAGAGGAACTCAAATCCATCTCGATCCTACAGAGTGGGAAAGTGGTAGATAAGACTATTGTTCCTAAACCTCCAAGGTGGCAGACATAGTCAAGTCTACGATAATTAAGGAGTCTTAGGTTGAAAAGGTTGTGAGAGAAGAGAGGAAGAAAGAGGAAGAAAAACAAGAAAATAAGGATCTTGAGAAAATCAAGAATGGAATCAAGGTCCCTTTCGAGGAGAGATTGAACCAACCGTCCAAGTCGAATGCCGAGATTTTGGACATGTTTCGGTAAGTCAAAATCGACATTCCTTTGCTTGACCGCGTCAAGCAAATACCTTCGTATGCTACGTTCCTCAAGGACTTATGCCCGACAAAACGAAGGTTTAATATTAAGAGAAAGGCTCTCATGGCGGACCAAGTGAGATCCATCATGCAAGGCACGAGAACCCCTAAGTTTAAGGACCCCGGATGTCCTACAATTTCGTGCGTAATAGGGAATTGTAGGATAAAAAATGCATTGCCAGATTTTGGAGCAAGTGTGAACGTGCTCCCATATTCTGTATATCAACAATTGGGGTTGGGAAAATTAAAACCTACAATTAGCGGACCGATTCGTTAAGATCTTAAGAGGGATAGTCGAGGATATATTTGTTCAAATTGACAAGTTTTATTTTTCGATTGATTTCATCATCCTCGACATGCAACCCGTATTGAATCCTACTAACGAAATTTCGGTCATCCTTGGACGATTATTTCTTGCCACTTCTAACGCTATTATAAATTGCATGAACGAAATAATCAAGTTAGCTTTTGGAAATATGACTTTGGAGCTAAACGTGTTCTCTTTGAGCAATCACAGAGATGACGATGATGATGAAAATGAACACGTAAAAATGATAGAGTCATGTATCCAAGACCACTTTGTGGAAAATTTTGAATCAGAGCCAACGGAAGGTTTTCTAACCCCTTCTAATGAACCCAAAGGATGTATACAAGTGTTTTCTTTGTTTAACAAATAGGAGAAATTCTCGGAGAACGAAGAAAATGTACCACCTTCTACCAACAAGCTTGAAGGACAAATGGAACTCAAGCCCTTACCGAGCAACTTAAAGAATGCCTTCTTAGGAGCTTCCAACACTTACCCCATCATTGTGTCGTCCAAGCTCTCGGAGGAGCAAGAGGTAAGGTTAGTTAATTTGCTCGTTAAATATAAAAAAGATTTTTGTTGGACTCTTGCCGACCTCCAAGGAATAATCCCATTAATTTGTATACATAAAATTCACTTGGAGGATGGGGTAAAAACATCAAGGCAATATCAACGCCGGTTGAATCCTAACATGCAAGAAGTGGTTAGGAACGATGTGTTGAAATTTTTAGATGCAAAAATCATCTATCCAATCTCAGATAGTAAATGGGTTAGTCAAACGCAAGTTGTACCAAAAAATTGGGTCTTACGGTAGTAAAAAATGACTCAAACAAGTTGGTTCCACAAAGAGTCACCACCGAGTGGCAAATGTCCATTGATTACCATAAACTCAATGAGACAACTTGTAAAGATCATTCCCACTCCCTTCTTAGATCAAACTTTAGAGAGGGTAGCGGGCCATAAAGATTACTCGTTCGTTGATGGCTTTTTCGGGTAAAATCAAATCGAGATTGACCTAGATAATCAAGAAATGACCACCTTTACATGTCCGTTCGGGACCTTCGCATATCGAAGAATGCTTTTTGGTCTATGTAATGTATCGGCCACTTTTCAACAGTGTATGCTAAATATTTTTAGCGATATGGTGGAAAGGACTTTGAAAGTTTTTATGGATGACTTTACCGTTTATGGTAAGTCTTTCGACAATTGCTTGACTAACCTGGAACAGGTTTTGGAACGATATGTGGGGAAACAATTGGTGTTAAATTGGGAGAGGTGCCACTTTATGGTTACAAGGGTATCGTTTTGGGGCACATCATTTGGTCAAAAGGAATTTAAGTTGACAAAGTAAAGATCGAATTGATCGCCAAGCTTCCTACACTCAAGAATGTGAAAGATGTCCAATCATTTATTGGACATGCCGGGTTCTATAGGAGGTTTATCAAGAACTTTAGTTTCATCTCCAAGCCGATGTGCAATCTCTCCTTAAGGATGCGCCATTTGAATGGGACGCCAAGTACGAAAAAGCTTTTATCTCTCTAAAGCAGATGCTCACAACCGCGCCGATAATGCAGACACCGGACTAAAGCTTGCCCTTTGAGCTCATGTGTGACGCGGTTGACTTATGCGGTTGTAGTAGTTCTTTGTCAAAAAAAAGACAATAAACCAGGTGTAATTTACTATGCAAGTCGGACGTTGAACGATGCTCAAATGAATTACACAACAATAGAGAAAGAGATTCTGGCAATTGTCTTCGCATTAGACAAGTTTCGATTCTACTTGATAGGATCGCCCATTGTTATGTTCACAGATCATACGGCCTTAAAATATTTGTTCATAAAAAAGGATGCCAAGCCGCGGCTTCTAAGATAAATACTCCTCTTGCAAGAGCTTCATTTAAGCATTAAGGATAAAAAATGAGTTGAGAATGTGGTGGCCGATCATCTGTCTCGACTCACTTTTACAAACAATATCGAAAAAAGCTCGATCCAAGATTCCTTTTCGGACGAGAAACTGTTGGCGGTCTCTACACTTCCATAGTACGCGAACATCATAAATTATCTTATAACCGACAAGATACTGAAGTCGTGGATTGCACAAGATAGAAAGAGATTCTTGAGCGAAGTTGGTCGATTCTACTGGGATGAGCCATATTTGTGCAAGTTTTGTGCGGACCATATTTGTGCAAGGCATGTTAGAGATGCCAAATGCTTGGAGGGATCTCCAAGAGGAATATGATGCCACTCAATCGCATCCTGATGATTGAAATCTTTGATTACTGGGGCATCGACTTTGTAGGACCATTCCCATCCTCCTACGGTAACCGTTACATTCTAATTGCCATAGATTACATGTCAAAATGGGTGGAAGCCCAAATGTGCAAGAAAAACGATCACAAAGTTGTGATTCAATTCTTGAAAGACTACATTCTTACACATTTTGGCACACCCAAGGCAATAATAAGTGATGGTGGTACTCACTTTTATAATAAACCATTTCAATCTTTGATGCAAAAATACGGTATAAACCACAAAGTATCGCTCGCTTATCATCCACAAACTAATGGTCAAGCCGAGTTGGCAAATAATGAGATCAAACAGATTCTAGAGAAAACAGTAAACCGAATCACAAGGATTGGTCGTTAAGGCTAACCGATGCGCTTTGGGCTTACCGTAGTGCATACAAAACAACTCTGGATATGTCTCCCAATCGCATTGCGAACGAAAAAAAACCATGTCATTTGCCAGTAGTAGAGTTGGAACACAAATCATACTGGGCAACTAAGATGGTTAATTTCCATTGGAAAGATCTGGCTTTGACCGGTGTGACGCCCTGCGAGCGAGGAGTACTCCCTTGGGAGGAGGAATTGTAGCTCAAAGGGAGCATCCCACATCGAAAGATGTGGGATCCTTGGAGACCTATATAAGTAAGAAATGGTCGCTAATTAAGTACAAGGCCTTTTGGGGGCTCACTGGTTTTGGATCCCATAAGAACTCCGAAGTTAAGCGAGTAGAAGGCTAGAGCAATCCCAGGATGGGTGACCCCTGGGAAGCTGGTCGTGAGCTACTAGAAACAAAGCATGGAACGTAGATGTTCCGGGGCTAAGGCCTAGCTGGACGCTACCCAGAGCGGACAATATCGTACTGAGGTGCGACCGGGTCGTTATAGACCGTAAGTTGCAGCTCGATCAAATAGAGAAGTTAAGAAGAGATGCGTATGATAACGCGAAGAAACAAGCGAATGTGCCAAAAATTTTTTATGATAAATCTATTTTGAGAAAAGAATTCAAATTTGGGCACAAAGTTCTCGTTTATGAACACGTTTGCATCTTTTTCCGAGAAAGCTAAAATCTTGTTGGACTGGCAAAATATTTTTGTTTA